>OY751486.1:4959424-5124470 GCA_963565915.1 Entoloma clypeatum | reverse complement strand
TAGATACCTACTCTTATACATAGTATGATATACTATGACCAATTTCCAACCAATCCCTGAGGTATAGGTGATCAATATGGCTAAAAAAGCAGTCAGGAACGGAGGAGTGAGCAGGAGCACATACCTCTTCTTGAGATACTGGCCTCCCCAGCCAAGGTGTTACATGTAGGTTGGTTATAGAGTATATGTGTGTGGGGACAGGTACATAGACACCCCAGCATGGGTAGAACAAGGTGAAAACAGTGAAGATGTATGTACTTACCTTGGGTGCAGATCATCATCTTTACCTCTCAACATGGTGAGGGCACCTATTTAGGCCTATTCAATAGTATAAATAGGTCTCCAAGCGTTGGTAGCACAAGGTATGCAATGGCTAGATTAGGTAGAAAAGTGTATAGAATGAGACGTACATGAAAAGCACATATTCCTCGGTTAGCATTAGTATCTTATGGCAGATAAATATATAGAGGGCTACAGAGAGTGTCATGGATGTATATATATACACTGAAAAAGACCCCAAAGGAATCCAAGCAGTGTGGAAGGCAGAGGATACAGTTTGTCTGAAATGCACTTCAGGATGGTATGTCTATGATAAGTCTTGTTCTCTAGTTGTGTTTCCGGTACTGAATCATGTCTCCCACCTTCCACACTGCTTGGATTCCTTTGGGGTCTTTTTCAGTGTGTATATATACATCCATGACACTCTCTGTAGCCCTCTATATATGTATCTACCATGAGATACTAATGCTAGCTGAGGAATATGTATTTTTGATGTATGTATCATTCTATACCCTCTTCTACCTAATCCAGCCATTGCACACCTGGTACTACCAACACTTGGAGACCTATTGGGGGATATGTGGGTTTATCAGGTGTGTAAAAGCCAGAGTAATAGAGTGAACACCTTGATGGAGACAATGAACCCTCGCGGCGTGCATGGAGGGCCTCTGCGCCTCATCCTCGATCATGCTCGAATGCTTCCAGTCATTTCATACAAAGAATAACATGGAAGTTTTCCAATCGTAAATACGTTGACATCAGGACTTCAGAGATGGGAATGATTAGTTCGGGACGTGTTCGGGGCTCCGACATGGGCCCGACGGGGGGAAATAAAGGCGAGCGGAACGATACAAACACCTGGGCAGACGTCGGAATTCAACATGGCCAAAAATGGCAATATTGATAACAGGGATCTGGGAGCGTCCCGGGCCCGATTGGCAACGCCGCTGTGGTCGGGATCTGCTTGCTATCGGGATGCATTTCTATACTCGACCCATTGTAGTTGCAAGTTTGATGCCTGACAATAGCAAGTATTTTAATTCTGCATTCATGTTCATGTATGGGGCATTTTATGTAGCAATAGGCGACAATCTTTTGTCTAATATGATTTACATTCAAGACAGGGTACTCTGTCTGGGACACCTCCTGCACTGACTGGGCGTTCTTGATTTTGCCGGCGCCCTAGAGGGTGCCAGGGATGGTGAGGAGCATGGTGGCAGATTGAGGAGGTGAGGGGTGCTTGCTCCGTTTCATCACATTGACGACTCATACCTGTGATAGGTTGGATGGTTGCCCATGTGGAAGAACATCGTCGAGATGAATACTATGGTGTGCTCCCTTACTTATTTTGTGTCAACAGCTGATGTAGACCAGCCACTTATAGTGGCGCATGCAGACAGGCTCAAAAGATGTACCGGAGTGTGCCCCTTATCGATGATGGGAATATTTTCTGGGTTGCTTCTTCTGCCTTCTCTCTTTCGAATTGACTTGATGCATGGCAGGTGCTTTGACTGTGAAGTGGTGGGTGATATGGCCTTTCATCTGCATTTACTGAAGAACTCGACACAATGTTGACTGCGAAGTACCTGCCAGACTCCCGTAGGTGTATGACGACCGGGAAAAGGGTCGGTTGCAGATGATTTGCATTTGGAGACAACAATGTGGCGTACAAGGTTGCATCTCCTTAATAAAAGTCCCGAACATATTGAAACTCAAAATGGAAGGCAGGAAAATGTGAGAACAGGCGACAATACAAATATATGAAACTCCACAGAGACATTTGAAAAGCATCGTGATGGAGTAGTTAGATGGAGATGATAGGCAGAAGGGAGGCTGAGTGCTGAAGGAGAGAGAAGGCTCCTAACCCGCCCACCCTGTTAGTGAAGATGTGGTCGAGGATTTGCTGCTCAAAGGATACGACGGAGCATATCGGAGGCCAGGAGAATCGACAACGGGAGGGATGGCAGGATAGAAGGAATGTTCATAGGACACACCAAAATAGGGCTCATAGTCGTACACTGGCACAGGGCTTGGTGCTACTGAATGATCCTGGACAATGTAAAAGGCCTCTCGATGAGTGGTTATTTGGCGGCAAGGCGAGCGGAGTGCAGTCTCGTCCCAGGACAGACTGAAGTTCGGGTACACCGGAAGGACGTCTTTGTTGAACAGAGCTGCTGTCGCCGCTACGTAACCCTTGTCAAACCCGAAAGGTTCCTCGTGCTCAGCAAGGGTCACTGGGCGGGAGGAGGTAGCCACTTCCCCTTCCCCAGGAATTTGAGTATTTGATTTGGGTTCAGAGCGAGAAGGCATGCTGGGAAGGGACAGCTGAATTGTCCTGTCATTTGACGGTGTTGTCACTCCCAAGAGAGAGTAGGTCGGATCTCCACATGTTGTCTGCTGGTTGCTCCGGTATCCCAGTGACTCAGAGGATGAGAGAATGACAGAGGGGCATTGCACTGGAGTCCATGAGGGCTCCTTTGGCTGCAGTGGCATGCATGCAGGTGGGTATGGGTTTGTTGGAGAAGTAGGAAATACATTGGACATGCTCGAAAATGTGTGATAGGACGTTGGCAAATTGGAAACAGCCGCTTCGGGGGATGATAAACGAGAGCCTCTTCGGGTCATCCTAGGTCGACGACCATATGACTCTGTCAGGCTGCCAGCCCGGGCAACGGGAGAGCACATTTTGTCCGGGTCTTCGATGGGGCTCGCCCACCAGTCAGCTACGGTGTAGAGTCGATGCCAGCGGCAATGCAGTCTTTGCTCACCCGTTGTTCCCGAAGGAATGGTTTGCCTGCATACACCTTTTTCTTGGTGAGGCCATGTACCTGCTGTAGCTGTAAGGCTAAGGTCATTGGATTGTCGCCTGCTGTTTTGCCAGACTTCGAGGGGGGGAGTTGCTCGTCAGCATAAATGTTCATAACACGGGGGTCAGAAGGAAACAAATTGTTATGGCCTAGCAAACCGCATTGAGTGAGGTCTAGTTATGAAGTTGAACAAAGGAATGGGCCAAGAACCCATGACAGTTGCAAGTCGCATTACATACTGTAGTCTGGGCAACTATAATATGGGGACCATAGGGTCGCTGAGCCGATGTTCCTCTGGGAAACATTGTGAACGAATGATGATGTAATATATTATTTTTCTGCTCTGTAAATCAAGGGGGTGGCGGCGGCGTCCCCTCGACCCCAACGTAGTACATCTAGATGTACACTTATATGAGTGTATATACTCCAGGGGAGGGTATATGTAGTCTGCAATACATCTCTACATACATAAAACATACATGAAGAACACCACCATCTAGATTAGGTAGAAAAGGGTATAGAATGAGATGTACATCAAAAATACATATTCCTCAGCTAGCATTAGTATCTTATGGTAAATAAATATATAGAGGGCTACAGAGAGTGTCATGGATATATATATATACACTGAAAAAGACCCCAAAGGAATCCAAGCAGTGTGGAAGGCAGAGGATACAATTTGTCTGAAATACACTTCAGGATGGTATGTTTATGATAAGTCTTGTTCTCTAGTTGTGTTTTCGGTACTGAATCATGTCTCCCACCTTCCACACTGCTTGGATTCCTTTGGGGTCTTTTTCAGTGTGTATATATACATCCATGACACTCTCTGTAGCCCTCTATATATTTTTCTACCATAAGAGACTAATGGTAACCGAGGAATATGTGTTTTTGATGTACATCTCATTCTATACACTTTTCTACCTAATCTAGTGATTGCATACCTTGTGCTACCAATGCTTGGAGGCCTATTTATACTATTGAAGGGGCCTAAATAGGTGCCCTCACCATGTTGAGAGATCAAGATGATGATCTGCAGCCAAGGTAAGTACAGACATCTTCACTCTTTTCACAATGTTCTACCCATGCTGGGGTGTCTATGTACCTGTCCCCACACACATATATACATTATAACCAACCTACATGTAACACGTTGGCTGGGGATGCCAGTATCTCAAGGAGAGGTATGTGCTCCTCCTTGCTCCTCTGTCTCTGACCGCTTTCTTAGCCATATTAATCACCTATACCTCAGGGGATTGGTTGGAAATTGGTTATAGTATATTATACTATGTATAAGAGTAGGTACCTATGTAGGTAGGTGACAGTATAAAGGACATGTTGGGGACTCCGACACGGGCCCGACGGGGAGAAATAACGGCGACCGGAACTATACCAAAAAGTGGGGGACGTCGGACATCAAGACGGCCGGAGTGAACACCTTGATGGAGACAATGAACCCTCACAACATGGATGCCTCTTGACCTCACCCTCGATCATGTTCTCATGCTTCCGGTCATCTCATACCAGGAATAACATGAAAGTTTTCCGAACGTAAATATGTTCACACCAGTGCTTCAGAGATGGGAATGCTTAGTTCGGGATGTGTTTGGTGCTCCGACACGGGCCTGACGGGGGGAAATAAAGACGATCAGAACCTTCCAAACAACTGGGGGGACATCGGAATTCAACACGGCAATATTGATAACAGGGATGTGGGAGCGTCTGGGGCCTGACGGGTTGGCAACGCCGCTGTGCTCGGGATCTGGTTACCATCGGGATGGATTTCCATACTCGACCTGTTGCAGTCGCAAGTTTGATGCCTGACAATAGTGAGTATTTTTATTCTACATTCATATTCATGCGCCGTTTTACATAGCGAAAGGCCACAATCTTTTGTCTAATATGATCTACATTCATAATGGTTGCTATCTATGGCCCTTGCCTACAAATTTATGTAGTCGCGAGTTGTAGTATTTAATGTTCGGTACAACATTGCAGCTGAGTTTGCTATCGCAGAACTGGGGTTATATAACCTAGTTTTCGTTGTATCTAATTCCACACCAAGCATACATCCAACAGTGCCACATATCAAGTAGTAACTAGATAGTATATGGTCATATTGTGTTTGGCAGCGATGCGAGTGCCCCCCGGCCCCGACGGGGTGGCAACACTGCCGCTGTCAGGGTCGGGTTACGATGGGTATTCATCGAACCAAACCCATACCTGTCAGAGGTTAAATCAGCATGCATGTACAGGGCAGGGCAATGGAGTGAACACCCTGCTGGGGGCAATGAAGTTGAATGAACCTCAACAACATGCATAAAGAGCCTCTTTGGGTGATCCTCAATCAAGCTCTTGTGCCCCTGGTCATTTCATGTAGATCATCACAGGGCACTTGTCACCTGATAACTACACAAGGGTTCAGGGAAGGCCATCATGACTTTGGGAGGTGTTCGTGGCATGCGGGAGCTTGCCGGGCCCGACGGGGGGGCAACATCACCGCCGTCGGAGCCGCCTTGCAATCGGGGTAGATACAACCAGGTCTTATCATGAGCACCCTGGACCATCAGTGTTGTAGTTCCCAGAACTCGGGGAAAATGAATGCTGCGCGCTCCTGGTTGGAGAACAGGAAAAATCTTGCACATGGTGGACTTTGGTTTCAGGACGGCTAAATATCGTCAATCCAGATCAGGAAACAATCATTTACAGTCATTCTATACATGAATATGTTCAAAACCAAATACTTTTGTGATATCTGGATTGAGCCTCTGGAATGAACCCAGGGCCACCATTTTCAATCTTTCCCAGTTTCCAGCCTGTCGAAAGGCATAAGCAGCCAGGCCCTCATATGAAGCGAAACCAATTTGTGCCATAGCTCGATTCTGCCACTCCAGAGCACGGTGTTGAAGCCAGAGGACAACCCAAACCATTTCATGTTTGGTGATCACCAGCTCTTCATGCCAGCGATCGCGCCGGGACTTTGCCCTGAGCCAATTTACCCTATATACTGGAGGAAATTGAGTGGGAAGGAGTACCTCACCGAGAATAGCTCACATTCATGAAGGACAGTCCGTTCATCAGTGAAGTTCAGTCCAGGCATTTTCCAAATCCAGGACAGCTCCTGATTTCTTTGACCCCGAGCATTGGGCTCCTGTACGGCAGTATTCATGCGGAGATCTCCTGGTTTGAGCTCCAGGTATCGATTGAGGATGTCCTTGCCCCCTCCCAGTTGAATCATGGCATACCGAGCCTGTCTGTAGACGAGCTGATGGTGTTGCAACTGTTTGTCGGCTGTGTGGATGGCATCCCAGGATCGTGTCTTCTTTACCTTGCTTTTTGCATGCCGGAGTTGATTTCGGAACCTGAAGGACTTCTCTCCAATTGCCAGTCTTATGGCCTGCAAAGCATCATTTGCCTGGCCTTGTCGGAGCGAGAGCTCATTGCGAACGAGGTGTTGGAGGCCCATTTCATTACACCTCTCATAGCCAATTGTGGAAGGGAGATAGATGGACTTCTTGTCAGCGAGAACGGCCAGCTGAGAAGGTAGGGCTGCAGAGAAGGTGAATGGAATATTGGCCGCAGCTGCTGGCTGATCATCATCAGCTTCACTCTCATCATCAGTTGCCCAATCCTCATCAGACCCATTGTCAGTGGGATAGAGAATCTTGTCAACTGCCCTTCCTGGTAGATATTTCTCAGCCTGGTCCTGGTGTCGATCGATCCGCTCATCAAGAGCTTGACGCTTTCTTGCCAATGTAAGCTCTTGATCTGGAGTGACCTTGGTTCGTAGCTTTCGAGCATCGGAGTGTAGTACTAGTCTGCCTAGTATGTCAGAAGTGCGACTCCAGTTTGGGCCAAAGATCGGCATACTGTAATTGCTGAATCTCCAAGCCCTCAACAATCCAAGATGTACAACCCCGTAGATGTGATGACTGGGCCTCCTCCACAATGAGTTCCAGCTGTTTTTCAGCACATGTTGGTGCTATGAACACCTGGCGGTTAGTATACAGTGCGCATAGAGAAATGAATTCATCACCATTTTCCAGCTGAGTATCGAAAATGTCCATGGCCCCTATGTCAGACGTTCGGTTGGCCTGTGCCTCCGACATTTGTTTCTCCCACTTTTTCAGAGACTGGGGATCGATATTCTCCGACAGTTCTTCCAGATATCTTGCACTCTGCTCTGCGCCGAGTATGGCTTTCCGATATTTTTTGGAAATTGTGGGAACTGTCAAAAAGAGGGTGATTGACTAGAGGGGCAATATTGGGTGCTTGCATACCTATGTTTATGATCTTTTTCCAGTTTGAATCAAGGATGTGGTGATCCAGGAGTTCTGTTCGAGCTGCAAGAGTGGCAGTCTGTGTACTGGGGGATACTTGATTGAGCACAGCCCAGAGGGTCTCCAGAATATTGCCATCAATGACTCCAGCACCAGGGATGAATTGAGGTGAGAATCGGGGGAAACATCGGGGAATATGACCGGAAATGTGGAAGGCGCCAATGCCATAGTAAATTGTTCTTTCCAAGGGGTTAGGGAGGAACATCTTTCCCTCTCTTACCCTTCTCAACAGGTAGACGCAATACTGGCAGATGACATCATAATACAGTATCAATCTGTCAATGTCCCCGATGTTGCTATTATTAATTCCATGGCACAAGGAGTAGTCCATGTTCTTTTGTCTGTTTTCACCACAAAAACACATTACAGAATGAATAGGAGTGATTGATAGGTGATGAATACCTTTCTCCAAGTTGAAAATTAACAACTCCTGTCGGGAGAAATGCACCATGCTGGGCGCATGCCGTGGCGCCGATCCCAGTGACGTCCTGGCCCTTGTGCTTGACAAACTTATCAGTGATAGCATGGTGCTCGTTACATGTTGAAGGCTACAGATGTTGAATCACAGAGCAGAAGTGAGTGAAAAGACCATTACCTCCTTGTATTCCTTTGCAGAAGCAAGATGACATTGATATTTGGTTTCGCTGACCATGTAGAGATGGCCATCAGTTAGACATTTCTCGGGAACAGCGTTGTTTCGCCTCTGGTGGGACGCAGTGAAATTTCCATCCATGACAAAGCTCCGGGTGTAGGCAAAGGCGTCTGGATCAGATTGCCAGTTGTCAGGGATGTTGATCCCTGGCTGAGGACAAGAGGCACAAAACAATGCAAGGGAACCGGGCCCGACGGCGGAGCCCTCCTGATAGATGACACCGCTCCATTTCCACTCCTTGAGGTTCCTCCATTGTCGGAGGATTCTATAGAGTTCTTGATATCGGTTCTAAAGCAGGACAATGTGTAAGGGATGAATAGGTACGACAGGAGTACGTACAGGAACAGCATGGGGAAACATTGCTGAGGTCAAACGACGGAGCTTGGTGTAAAGATGATATACAGATGTATGACATTTGAGGTTCTCCAAATGACAACCATCCAATAGATCAAATGTAAAGGCAGATTCGATCCTCTGATAACTGAGAGGGTACAGCCCGAGCTGTAATAGCTGAAACTCTTGACCACCCTCTTGACATCCACAATGTTTTACCCAGCACTTGTGGATTCCATTGATGTGACCGATTGTGAATGGGATACAGTCCAATGGCCTGTCCCGAGTTCCAGAAGGGGATTCATAAATATCATGCCGAAACGCTTCTGAGTGGACAGCTCCGAATGTCACTTCACTGGCAATCTTGACAGGATTGTTAACAGGACAGGGCTGGCTCCGGTGACCTAGATGAATAACAACACCGAGATTTGAGAGCCAATCCCGTTCGTAGTGAGTACCTGTCCAGTAATGGATTCGATGGAACGGTAGGTTACTGTGTGTGGTCCGGCAGCATTTCCGGCACAAGATATTTCATCCAAAGCAGTCCTCACAATGCCAGAATGCTGCAGGAGCGGAGCACTGATCACATTGAGTAGATGCTTGATGATCTCGCAATGCGAGTGCCCTAAGGTACGGAAGACAACGGGGCAACCATTCGTCCATGAAATCATGCTGGGACTGTAACATACAAGGAGACTCAGCTATCGCTGGAGTTGGCATAGGACAGAGTCTGACCTTGGTATGGGTTTTGCTAGTAAATGTTGACTCAAGCTCTGGTTCAAATACTAAGAGTGGGGGATCTTCAGGACCGAAGTCATAGTTCCAGGTGTTGGGCTGTTCTGTCTTCTCCAGAGGGTTTTCAGAGATGCGGCGTACTTTAATATTAGCTCGGACTGGTTTTTTAGGTACTTTGCAGGTCATTTGCTTTACGCATGGACCCTTGGGTGTTGAATATACATTCCCTGCAACATGGATAATCTTGGGCTTGTCAACGACCGTGAACCTGTTTGGCATCTTGAGAGGGGTGGAGATCTGGATGATTGACAGGATGGGAAAATAAATATATTGACTAGCAAATTGGGTCTGATCTTCGGCTAACAACTGTATAAGAAGGGTGAGCCAGGCAACCAGAAAAGCCCCTCCCCCTGACAAGGACAAACCCCCCACAAATGGCCCAGTTGAACGACCCAATCATTGATGAGGAGAGTGATTCCAGTGACATTGATCATGACGGGACTGACAGCTCACTTGCCGATCAATCGGAGGATAGTGATCAACAGAGCGATGGAGAGGAGGAGCCTGAGGGTCAGGATGTGACAAATGTTCCCCAAGGTGCCCCAGTCTGGACTGGAGAAGAGTTAGAGGCAGTGGCAGAGCTGAAAGACCGATGGTTCGAAAGTGATTCTGATGGCAGAAAGGGAATTCTTGAGGAAGGTGTCAGAAGACTGATGGAGCTAGAACCTCGGGATAGAGAAGGCCTCCGGAAGAAGCTTGGAAAATGGCTGAAGCGACGGGCAGGAAAAAGGCTTCAATATGGACCTGGAAATCGACCCAGCCTTCAGACAGTGGTCGCATATTACAAGGAGGCTGAGATAACCAGAACGGTTCTGGAGAAACATGGGGTGAGACCCGGAGGGCAAAAGAGATTCCTTGGATTGTGGAAGAAAGAGTTGAGTGCCCTTCAAAGCTGGCTGCAATCGGAAGCGACCTTGAAGGACGAACGGGAAAAGTTGGAGATTGCTCGGGATGAGTGGACTAGGAAGGGCCCTCCGAGGCAGAGGAGAAAGCAGTGTGTGACCGAGATTTTCTCTTATGTTTGCCAGCTGAGCAGGGGGCACAAGGATGGCAGAGAAGAAGGCTGCAAAAATGGTCATGGAATTTACAAGCCGAATGTATTTCGAGCTGGGCGCACAATGTACGGTTATGGTGGGTTACCGGAACACGAATGATGAAGCTTGTGCCGGACAGTGAGTAAACCAGATTTGTCAAAGGACAATCTAACAATGCATATATTATAGTTTTGACTACAATGCCAGTCTGGGACGTGGCAAGAAAGCGTTCTTGCCAGAATACAAGGATGCTGTCAAGGGATGTGAAGTAGCATGGCATGAGTACATCAGCAACAACCTCACGGATGATGAAACAGCTGCCAATGCCGATGGGGAGAAGAACATCATTCCGATGCGGGGTGGTAAACTGTCGACACACAAGGCTGATATTGTGTTTGACCGGGATGCTCATGGAGAGCCTCAGATTCCCGCTGACTGTTTGCAGGCGAAATTGGATGATAAGAAACAGATTGTCAGATGCTTCGTGAAGGCACATTATGGTGAGAGCCGATTCACTTATAGTGGCCTTCGGAAATGAAGCACTGACATCCGAACAAAGCAATTGCAAAAGACATTAGATATCCAGGCTCTGGATGCACTCCACCCTGGGCAAAGCTGATGAACAGCCCGAGATCATTCTTTGATTCTGAATTCCTTCCAGATGGTGTGGAGCTGAAGGAACCAAGTCGAATGACGGTTGAGCCTATTAACAGCTGTCTGCGATTGTGGCGGGAGTCGCAGATTGCGGGATGACAAGCATTCCGATTCCACCATATCTGGAGAGAGGCCATGGCCGACTATGTCGAGGCCATTGCGGGCGATCAGAATATTCAAGATGACATGGCCAAAAGGTCAGAGAAAAAGGGGCAGAGGAAAAATGGCAAGCAGGGGAGGCCAGTCATGGGCAAGCAAGCAGACAGTGGGCAGGAGATGGGGATTCCAAGAATGACAGCTGCGGGCATAAGCAGAAGCCGGAAAGATGATATGGACAGAGACAACAAGAAAAGCAGGTCTACAACGGGTGCCATGAGGACTGGAGGGATTATGATGGAGGGGGCGCTGGCTGAGGTGAGGGCTGTTGAGGTGCACAATCACCGCAAACGTGACAGCGAGCGGGAAGAAGAGGATGAACCGACAAAGATGGATGTGGGCTTTGGGAGCCTGTCCGATGAGATGGTCCTCCTGAAGGGACATATGAGGCCGCATTGCCAGGCCGTCGGGCCCGGCGTTGGATTGCCGGCTTGTCCTGTGGATCCTCAGCTGCAGCCCAAACTTGGGGAGTCCAGTCGTGGTTCTATGGCGACACCCATTGACGTCCCAGCACAAATGAAACATCATCAGAGCTGCCTGACATCAGAAGCCCAGAATCCAATCCTCGATGAATCTAAAAGACTCCGACAATGACTTGAAGAGATGGAAAATGCTATGGGTATTGGTATCATCAACGGCCAGATCAGTGAAGAACAAGACAAGACATTCACAGAAGACCCAGTAGGCCAACCCATGATCAAGAAGAATAGGCTGGATGTCAGAGAATCACTGCAAACCAGAAGACAGGCGAAGCAGAAAGGTATCGTAGTTGCAGAAATTGTTGAACAGGTCAAGAAACGGGACGAGATAGTGGACACTGGCCCTGTTACCACCCGTAAAGGCCAATCTGATGGAGCGGGGCGGAAACGGACAGACAACAGCGATCACTCACGAGATATCCCACATCCCAGAAAGAAGTCCAGGATTCAAGGAGAGGAAGTGACTGCGGAAAGGATGGACAGCAAGAATGGTGCTGATCCATTTGATCTCAGCGCAAGATGGAAACGGCAACGCAAGTAGAAACCTTCTGGGGCGGAGGGAGGCCTGTAGTATAGCAAAAAAGGGTAGACAAACACAGGTCTCTGCTGGATCTTTCGTACATAGAAAGGAATGATTGCATCTTTACAGACATGCTTCCATCCTTCCCTCCCAATCATGACAGGCGGGCAACACCAGTGACAAAACCTGACACAAGTCTAGCACGGATATATGGGAGAGGATCATGGAAAATGCATGGGCCCAACTGCACCGACAGGCTACCCAATGGCGGGCATTGGGTTCCCAAGGGGAGCTCCCCGGGGCCGACGGGGGGGGAAGCCCACCGCCGTCGGGATGTGGTTACACCAGGGGCTGATACAGGCCGATGATGGGAATAGTTATTTCTAGGCCTCTAGAAAAGACATATGGGTGATGATCATGGAAAACACATGGGCTCACAGCACCGATGAGCTACCCAATGGCCGGCATCGGGTTCCCGAGGGATCTCCCCGGGGCCAACGGGGGGAGAAGCCCGCCGCCATCGGGACCCGATTTCAATCGGGGGTGATCCAGAACAATGATGGGAATAGTCATTTCTAGGCAGGTTCAGGAATTTGCTGAGGGCCCGACGGGGGCAAGTTTCATCCTGGCCTGACGGGGCCAATGGACCCTGACAACATGCATGGAGGACCTCTTGGATTGAGCCTCGATCGAGGTCCCATGCTTCTTGAGATTCCATCCACAGAATCTCATTGCATTAGTCCACCTGCGAATATGTACACACTAACAGTACAAAGAAGGATAGGCATGATAAGTTCGGGTCAATCTCAGGGGTCTGCCTGCCATCAGTTCTATACAACCAAACGGGGTGACATTGGACATCGAGACAGGCAAACATGGAAATATTGACAGAAGAAATGCGGGGGACTACGGGCCCGATGGGTTGCCCACAACGCCGCCCGCGGAGGCCACTGGCAATCGGGATTGATACACCCAAGTATTATCCTGAGCACCAAGGACCATCAGTGTTGTATTCTCAGAAAGGATAGATCACATACCACAGAACGAATCCGCTCCACGGTTTGGAACAACAGGTGCAGCCTATGCCTCACAGCTTCCTCCTCGGAGTCACCGTCGAGAAGGGGGTATTTGTCGGGTGCGAGCTGATGCGCGATCATGTTGCAGGCAAAGTCGGCGCAACTCCACTCACCAGCCTGCCGGTTGCAAGACAGCTCCTGGACTGCAAATGAGCTTCCAAATGCTGGCTCCAACCACCAGTTCAGCATCGCGAGGACCTTCGTGCTGGGAGGATCGCCCATAGAATCTCCATACAGGATCCGATCGTTCGTGACATCGATGACAACCGCAACCCAGTGATTACCGAGCTCCTCTGCGGCTGGTAAGCCCTTGCCTGACTCAATGTGCAGACAAAAGCCGGCCTGTTTTAGGGCTCTGGTCTTGAGTCTGTTTCTGATATTGTCAAGGAATGGATATTTAGTCTGGGGGGGGTTGTCGGATAGAAACTGCCGGTATTCGCGGCCCAATCTGATTGGAAACGCAGGTGCTAGGAATTCAAATCCCAAGTCCATGACATCCCGGTTGATCAGCCAGGCTAGGATGCCGACATGGTTGTCCAAGAGCCATGCCTTCGTCGCGAATTGGGCGAGGTCGTAGGTTTCGAAGCCACGAACCGGACAAGGGGAATGCCATGGGATAGTCGCGATGAAATCGAGTGTGGTTTGGTCACCAGCCTCTTTGAGCCTCTTGACTGCCTTGTACCACCAGCGGACATCGTTCCAATACAATGCCATGGGTTCCCAGAACGCGAGACACCAAGGTGGAAGTTTCACGGGCTTCTTCCCATGCCGGACCTCGATGGACAGGAAGGGTTTCTGGCCCCCAGAACCTCATCGTCATCGGTTAGATCGGGGGGTTCCTGGGAACACCGGGGCGCACAGCAGGGCTTGGTGCAGCAGCCTGTTGGCAATGCTGGCAGGTGTGCCAATTCGAGAGTGGTGCCGTGGATCGGCAGGGAGAGACTGGGCCTCAGTCCTTCTGGGAAGTCAAAAACGGGGAACTGGGGCATAGCTGGAGATGCTGTGACATCGATGATATCCCGCTGCCCTGAGTCTGGTGAAGTATCGCTGCCTCGGCCCATTGATCCATTGCTGCTCGACGGAGTGCCAAGAGAGAGGCCTGGGATGTCCAGGGCAGGAAGTTGGGTATCCGTCACTCCAGGCAATCCATCTGACCTGAACAGCAGGCTTCCCCGCAGACTATCACTGGTACTCCCAATTTCTGTGCGTCCCGGGCCCGACGGGCTGCAACTCTGGGAGGAATTTGCAGCGGAACATGTCGGCGAAGGAGCAATTGACCCGAAATCCTTCCAGTTGAGATCTCCATCCCCGGTGGCATCGGACGGACTGGACATCGGCGACCCGAAGTCCTTCCAATCAGCGTCTCCTGGGGAAGAGAAGGCCGGGGATGGTGAGTCGAAGGTTTTCCAATACGCTGGGGCATCGTCATCCAGAAGCATAGGTCCAGTTTCAGCAGAGCCTTCAGGTGTCAGAGGAGGCAAGGGAAAGGATTGAAGGGGTGTGTTGTATGATGGTGAAACATCAGCCATACTTCGAGAGATCTATAAGCTTGTTACTTAAGTCAATTCTGAATTGAGGGGAAATCCTGGGCTCACCTTCACTATGAACTGTCGGATTCAATGATGACAACCTGTGACTGGAGTCGTCATCACAGGGTCGCTTGATGTGTGATCTCAAAGGCCACATCTCTGCCGTCACAGCCTGTTGACCTGCCAGGGAGGTTGAAACAGCTTCTTCCACCACGCGACGTCCTCGAGGAACGATCACATGGAAAACGAGGACACCCTTGGTCACACTGCCTTGACCATCATACAAACGAGCCTTGAAATCGAAATATTCCATTTCGCACAGAAGCCCCAGGAACTGGTCAGCGGGGCAGAGCGGATGCTCCAACGGCGCGTTGTATGTTTTGCTTTATTAGCATACCGACTAAGCTGACCTCTTTTCCCAGTATCAATTTCTTCTCGACTCAAACCGTGCTCAGTTTCCAAAGACTCAGTATATTCGTCACACATGCCGGATCATTGGGGAAGCAATTCGGGATAGACGACCAATCTCCTGGGATGACGTTCTGCTGAAGGCCTCACTCCGAGGAACATGTTCTGTGCTTCCAGATGCCATAGCACTTGAGCGCGAGAGTTTCTGCACTCCCGACCCCCCCGATCCTCATGCATGCCCCTCGCAGGACCACTCAGCCCCTCAATTGGCCAAGCAGCTTGGGATCGCCCAGCAATGGCTGCAAGAAACGGTTAGAAGCGCAGAATGTGGGGATGCGTTGGAGGACAATCACGAGAGGAGTATTAGAGGTTCCCCAGTGAGTTTACAATACATTCCCTGTCCAACCCTTGCTTGACTCCTGTTCCCCCTGTTAGGCAGCAACCGCAAGAGGCCAGTATCGGGTCATCCGCCAGGCCCCTCAGCCGGGGGTTTTGAAACATCGCCCACATCCGTCCAATCCTGTCTCCAGTCCAGGGCCCCAGCAGGACGCTTTGATAATGGAGCCATGTACAGCATGCAGGGAGAATCGGCTTCTCTGTGATCGGCACCCCGCCTGGTCGGCATGTGTTTCCTGCCACACGAAACAGCAATGGTGTAGCCACACGTCCGTTGCCCGGGCAATAGGAAGGGCCAGGAAAAATCAGGATGTCATTCGGAGAGAGGGCAAGGCTCGCTCCTCAGCCCCAGAGCTGATTGGGGCGGAGTGGAAGGAAGGTGAGTACCGCCGACTGCTGATGCAGGTTTCTGTTTTCAGACCTGATCCCCATTAAATGCTAGGCATTGCAAATGACATCAAGGGAATCCGTCGGAACCAGGATGCCGGTCTGGCAGAACTAGGAAGCCTCCGTGAGGATGTCGGGTTGCTCAGAGCAGAGATGCGGCAGATGAAGGACAGTCACGAAATGCAAATCGGCCTGCTCATGAGAGAAGTCACTGCACTGAGAGAAGAACTCAGTCAGCAACCGATGAACAGGATATTGAAGAAACGGAAGCTGTCGTCGAATTCCGAACTGGGGCTGGCAAAACGTGCAACACCTACTGAGGATACAAACAGTACATAGTATGTAGGTATTTATCATTCTAGTCAATCTAGATAAAAGTAGTACATGGTATGTAGGTATTTATCATTCTAGTGAATCTGTGACTTGAGGTTTATGGGAATCTGTTGGGAATGGAATCTGAGACGTTCTGCCTCCTGACAGAATCCCAGTCCCGACCTTGCAGTCCCGAGGCCCCGATATGGGAGCAAAGCCATCCCGTCGGGCCCGGCAGCAACCTCAGCTTTCCCGACCTTTCCCTTCCTTGTCGGGATCGGCCGAAAGGATGAACAAAGCCCGTGGGATGGGAACAACCCCATCCCGTCGGGCCTGGCAGGCCCGTCATTCAACATTCCGCTGCCCACCGAGGGTAGGTGTCACGTGACCCTTGCTGATGCGACTTCTCTGCTGCAACTTTTTACCTTCGTCCCTGCTCATCTCAGTGTTTTTCACGCATCTCACATGGCCTCCAACAACAATGTCTCCCAACTCCTCAATGCTTTCGAGGACCTTATCAGCCTCTATGCTTGTCACCCTGAGCAATGTGTGAGAGACGATTTGGGCAAGCTCAACATATGTCGTCTTCCAGGTTCTGTTGGATCGCAAGCTGTTAGTGACTTTACTACACACAGTACAAAGTACATCAAGAGTTGTCAAAGAATCGGGGGTCCCGTCGGTCCGATTATTTAAAACAGGCCATGACTTTATTGAAGGAACCGCTACGACACGACCAACCAATTCCATGGGATGACATTAAGGCCCTAGAGCCCCTTCGTGCGACTGTCACGGTCAACCCCCAGCTCGCCCCGACTCCCCCAGTCGCCGGGCCATCTCAGACCAAGCAGAAACTTACGATCATTGGCCCGAATACGACTGGAGCCGACGAGGGTTCGGATCATCACCGAAAGCGGCCCAAGCTTTCACGCTCTGCAAAAGATGGACCTACATCGGGAAAGGGGAAAGCCAAGGCGACATATGTGGAACCTGATGCGATGGATGAGGATGAGGAGGAGGATGGCCACAGGGAGAAAGTGGAAGACATGGACAGCGATGAGGTATGGCCCACTTTGAATCATGTGACATCTAGCTGTACAGATTTTCTCCTGCCCAGGAAATGCATCAGTCTCGTTCCGCCAGTCCCACAACCGTCATTCATGCCAAATGTTTAAACTGTATCAAGGCTCGGAAGATCGAATGTTTGAAGGGCGGGCAGGGGGCATGCGATTACTGTCACACGTCCCACAAACGATGCAACCTCAAGGACGCCGTCCGGGAATACTGGAAATCCATCAACGACCCACATGGACGCTCCCAGAGTCGCAGTGTTGGGGGTCGTGGAAAGTCAAGGGCATCGAGCGCAGCAAGCAGCAGCAAGCCAAACCCTCGTGTGTACAGCCGTTCATCACAGCTGGCATCAGCTTACATTTTGATTCAGGGAAGCGCTCTGTCAGGCAGGAGAGCATAAGGACTGGCGGCAATGACAACAATGATGGGAAACAACCGACAGACCCTCCGAAACGTCGTCGGAGCGTGTCGGCCAAGCCCGGTCCACGGCAGATGAATACCCAGAGGATTGCGGAATTGGAGAAGACGGTATGTGAACTGGACAACTGTCTTCAAGACAGGGAGAAGGTAGTTGGGAATCTTCAACAGGCCCATCATGAATTGCTCGAGGAACTGACAAGACAGCGTTGGTCAGAGGAGGAGAGAGATCGGGAACACAGGGCTATGAAACGGGTCATCGCTCAGGTCTGGGACACAATACGGCAGGCACCCGAGGGGGCTCGGGAGACAACAACTGTCTCTCGAGTGGCGGCTCCATCCCCCGATGTCCCGATGATTGACGGCACATCGTTGGCTACCAACCTCCTCCCACCTTCAACATCAGCTGTATTCAAAACTCCAAGCAATGTCACAGGGGTCCCAGGTACATCTGGTATGAACGCTGGGCCTCTGCCCACATCACCTTCCCTGACAGCCTTCGTCACCAACGTGGTGATGGGCATTCCAGCGCTCATCGCTTCCCGACTTGCTGGTCCTGCTGTCACAACTCCCACCCCCCCGTTGACGACAATTCCCGGTGGTCATCCACCATCACCTGCATCACCCTTGCTGGAAGCCTACGTCAACCTCCCCAGTGACGTTGAAGCTGGTTCAGGCACAGATTCTATGGAGCCTGAAAATGCAAGGACCCCTCCAACTCCCATTATCCCCCAAGCTGCCACCCAAGCATTTCCCGCCGCGTCAAGATCGCGCTCCCCGGCGGCGCCGGTGAATATGGCGACCGACATTACGATCGTCTCCAGATCGCCAACT
Organism: Entoloma clypeatum; assembly: GCA_963565915.1. Taxonomy (NCBI): domain Eukaryota; kingdom Fungi; phylum Basidiomycota; class Agaricomycetes; order Agaricales; family Entolomataceae; genus Entoloma; species Entoloma clypeatum. The sequence goes on along the minus strand of OY751486.1, from coordinate 5,105,994 downwards.
GGTAGCCTGGGAGGGGCGTCGGCGTCATCTCTGACTGGACCAAGCCAGACCGTCGGGCCCGCCGTCTTGCCGAAGCTTCCGACCGACATCGGCATGTCTCCAAGATTGCCTTGCGTGGGCTTTGGCAGTCAAGATGGAGGGTCCCCTTCCGATTTGGGCCCTCCTCCTAGAGGTGGGACGCCGGCAGCAACGATCCTCCAAACTCTGCCCGTCGGCCCCAAGTCCCCGACCCCACTTTCTGCCTCGGCTGAGCTCAATATCGCAACCAACGTCGACGTGGTCATGGGGTCACCCCCAAATGATCCTGGGGAAACGTCATCAGCAGCGCCGCATGTCGACAATCCCTCCCTTGGATCGCCCGCACCGCCAGTTGTCTCGAATGACCCCGTTCGCTCATCAGCTCCTGCACCAAGTCCAGAGGCTCCTGCAGCTGTGGCCCCAGTGGCCCTACCCATGCCAGGCCTATCCCACAGCGCAGATGCATCAGGTATACAGCGCGAAACACCTCGAGAAATTGAGAGAGCAGATGAGCCTGAGGTCGCGAACCAGCTGGCCAAACTTCATCAGCGGAAGACGACCCCCGACTATCGGGTGATCCACAAGCGCAACGCGTGACTCCTTCGCAAGAAGTCTGACAGATGCAGCAGAAATTCTCCGCTGCCCACTGTCGCGGAGGACGTCGTGACTGCCTCGCATGTGGGTGATGTGGAAGCCCAGCCCACTGTCGTGTGACTCGCAGGGGATGGTCAAGGTCTCAAGACAGGTACTTTGTACAGCATGAAGGGCATGAAGAAAGTGGGTCCTATCATCCTCTCTCCCGCTCCTCCTCCCTCGCTGTCTTCCTGACTCGATTGATCTTGCCGTCCGATATTGCTTTTCCCCCTGTTTTTACTACGCATATTCATCTTTTTATTGGTATAACTTCGCCTCCATATATACCAATAAACAAACTGCTTTGAAAGCCTGAGCCATAGGGGACTGAGCCTCCCCTGCCAGCCCAATTGTTTCCATAAGGTCGTGCATCCACTGGGAACAAAGTGTTGAGTACTTTCATTCCATATCGCAGGGAGTGCATTTTCCAGATAACATATATCCCCCGTCGGCCCCAGACACATCCCATTAATATTTCCTTCACTTCGCCGAGAACTCATATCCCGACTTTGGTCGCCGACATGACCGCCCTCATTCCCGATGCGAAACGTATCCCCCCGTCGGCCCCGGACACGTCCCGATCGGAATCCATCATGAGATCACGTCTTGTCGCCATGCTGATCCAATCACCATGAACCTGAAAATCGAAAGCCTGTATATGATGGGGACGGCTATGGTCTTGATGTTGCTGGCTCGCAATGTCATATTTTCCCCTAATCAAAGTCGATTCCTCTGATTTGTCGAGAGAGCAATGAGGGACAACTGGGCATCCATGAATGTCCTCGAACAGCAGCAGACCCTCTCCATTGCCTTTGACTATTGACAAAACCTACAGGATGCAACAGTTGTTCTGGAAATGCTTGCCGAAGACAGTGGTCCCCAAACCCCCATCCCTGATGAGCTTGATGTGGTGGACCCACGCCTCCTTACAATCTTTCCTGCTGCTCGGGAAATAGTCAGAGCGGACCCATCCACCCTCCATCAGGACTTCTCCCCCCGATTTTATCAAGCATATCATGCTGCAAAGCACACCCATGATCTCTTCCAGCATCACTACCATGAGGCGGATCCCACCCTACTTCCTGACCTCCCACTGCCCCTCAATGTCTCATATGCGAGCATCGAGGATGGTCAGCATATTGCCGAGATCGCAGCAATCGCCCTCAGGAATCAAAGTGACTGACTTATTGTATTACACCATGCTGATTCTCACTCCTTTTCCCATTCAGAACGGGTCCCATGGAGGGTGGCGGACTATGTCGCTACCTTGGGAAAAGCCTGTGACGGCCGAGATGAGGCCCAAGAAACCTCCCGCAATCTCCTTTTCCCTCCCGGCCCCGACTTCCAGTCCGACGATGATGATTTCATTCAGGTCAATACCCCCATGACAGTCCTTGACGCCGATGGAAATATCATCCTCTGGTATTTACCGGATGCCCTCTCACAAGATGTGCATGTACGTGCCCCATTAACATTCATGCTTCCTGGATCTCATCCCTTTTTCAAGGATGAATGGCTTGCCTCAATTTCAGTTCTGGATTCTCTTATGCGAGAGGAACGGAAAAACTACCCGATCCATGTTGAAACCGGTCATCGGGCCCCACCCACCCGTTCTTCCCGCCCGGGTAGTGAGGACAGCAATGCCTCAAATCGTCGCGCTCCCTGGAGTCATGATCCCACCCTGTTCACCTCAGGTGAAGTCCTAGTTCCAGGGATTGTTGACATCGCTTCCTGCTGGTTCCAAGCAGGCCATTCTGTTTGTTTCCTTCCTCCCCCTTCTTTTGGTCAATGTCAACTCATTTCTTATTACAGGCAAGCACCGGGCGGCCAGAAATCTCGAAATCATACAAGACAGAGTCATCCTGTGCCACCTCCTGGCTCAAAGCCAACAGCCGCTTCCTTTCAGCCATGGGTTCCATCTTGGCCGTCACACATCCAGAGCAGTACCTAGTCGGCCTCACTATGCTCGAACGGCTCAAGGACGATCCTTCTCATCTCTGGGAACCAGCTCACATCTCGAAGGTCCTCGAGACTTGGTGTACTCCATTCTCGGGTGTTTCCATCATTTGCAATCGCCAGACTCCCTGCCATAAAGATTCACAAGCCCGACATGAGTGGTATGACATCTTAGCCACTACAGGCTTATATGAACAAATTTCGCTCCATCTTCCCGGTCTCCATACCTCATTTTCATATGGCCCCCGCACAGTTATAGCACTGTCTGGGCGGATCCTTTCTCATGCCGTCGATCCCATTCAAGCTGGTGACCGAGCTTGTTTTGCATGGTTCATGAGGGATGACATTAGGAGTTACCTCCAAATCAACCCCGGAGGGGCAAGTACTGTCAACCGCGTGCTTGCTCCATCTGTTAGTACATAGTTTTGAACCTATACTAAAAATCGATTTATTTCCCCAAATTTTCCCATTGGTCTGCATATGCTCCCTCTGAATAAAATCCGTCATCACACCCCATCCCGTCGGGGCCGAGGGTTGAGATCCGACCATTGCCCAAATTCCACCCCCATTATCCCATGCTTCTGACATGTTCCTTGGTCTCTCCCAGCTTTGTGACCCAATCTTAGGACAGGTTGGGAAGTGACTAGTCCATTCATGGCCCAAAATTTGTTCATAGCTTTCAGCAATTGTTCCTTCACCAATGTCTGACTGCATCTTGTTTCAGCATATTGGAAGGCATGCGTCAGCCAAGCATTTTGCAACATGAAGATGCAATGCCCCAGCAGGTCATAGGACATGGGTTGGGAAATGGAACATGGTTTGGCAACAGACTCTGTAAACTATGAGGCAGGCTCAGGGGGACCCAAATATCAAATACTTATGTTTCCGCGGAAACAACCCATGTCCCGCACTTGTTTCCTTCCATGGGAAACATATCCGCCGTCGGCCCCGGCCACATTCTGATGTTCCCGAAGATACACAATGCATCCCCGATCCCCGTCCAGGATGTGTTCCCGAAGTCCCGACGGCAAATCCTTCCCCCATCGGCCCCAGGTCCAAGTCTTGGCTATGTGGTGCTATATGTGTATATGGCCAGGAAATTAAATTAAATCAAATAAATTAAATCGAGGAGGCAGGAGAAGAGTATGGACAACCTATTTACTCATCCAAGCATCTCCCACCTTATCCCTTCGGTGGAAGTCTACTCTTATATGTAGTGAACAAGGGGCAAAAGAGACAACAGTGATCCATGCACTGGATGTGCCACAATAAATGATTCTGTGGTGCATTTGGAGCTTTGATGAGATCAGGACCTACCTGCTAATCCAGGAATCACCCAGACTATTCATTCGGCGAGAATACTCTAATATATGTATATTTCAATCATCCAAAACACGAGAGGCATCCCTGCCACGGTTCAACTTCTATCAAGTCCGCATCCCCGACACTCGAGGCAGGGTGCTTGTATATATCAATGTTTGTCATTGGAATCAGTATAAAAATACATATATGTATTCCAGGCCTGCCGTACAGTATTCAACATTGTTTTTTCACGTATGGGTATGGTATTCAAAATTTGACCCAGTGTGACCCATGTGATCACCGGAAAACTCAACGGTGAAGTCAGGAGAAACATAATACAAGAATAGAGTATAATGATGCAGTAAAAAAGAAAAAAACACGAACCTTGGTAGGAGTAAAACCTCGACGCGCGAGGACGCGACATGGTGCTGTTTGGTGGTGTTGCCTTTGTATGTGTCAAGTTCAACTTGACAGGCGCACAGGCCCCCAAACCCAGTTAGGTCCTATGTCCGCTACACCTATAGCTTGACTGCCACAAGTCTTTCCCATAAGTCGTTACGGAACAAGATACAGAGTGCATTCCCCGATCCCGGTCGATGATATGTTCCCGAACCCCCGACGGGAAATATGTCCCCCGTCGGCCCCAGGTCCAAGTCTTTCCGATAAGTCGTTCACACAAAAATCCCCCCTAGTGTGCCTCATGATTTAGTGACTCTGTTCCCAAACCATGTTCCATTTCCCAATCCATGTCTCCTCGTTCAACTGCGGGAGTTCCCAGTGTTTTTTCTCGAAATCAAGCCTTTTCCCCACCTTGACCACATCCATAAACGGGTCAGCGCAGACTTACAGATGCGCGAGCGGGTCCTGATTATTGCTGAACACGATCTCATGATTCCCAAACTGTATGGCATCAGTGCAATGGGTACACGCTTTTCTGTGTTTGAGTATACGAAAGCGAACAACAATCTCACTCCTCCTTTTATTGCAAGTCATCCGGGCCTTGTGACCGATGCGGCGCCTGCTGATCGATGGGATCATGATTTGCTGGAAGATGTTGGGGCGCAAAGGTTCAGGGATATGGTGGCAGAGGTCAAAATTATGTGCCAGGCCCTTGCAGGTATGTTCTTTGCGACTGTAGTATCTTGATCATTCACTCAAGATGTCAGAGAATACAGAGAAATTAGCCTAAGCGACAAGCTGCATTCGGAGAAATACCCGGTCTCGACAGGCCACAGAATCATTTCTCCTGTGTTCAAAGCTTGGACCGTAGTTGACCTCATACTTCTTTACTCTCATCATGTACAATATCGCGCTTTTTTCATTTCACCCCTTGTTTCTATATGCCCTTGAATAAAAATGACTTCCAGACTGACCCGCAAATGGGCCTCATCCTCACAATGTTATCCCTTATCCTCTCCTCTCCGCACGTTGATAATGTTCCAGAATGGGAAATATATCTCCCGTCGGCCCCGGTTTCCCCCATTGTGTTCCGATTTTCAGGTTGCTCCGACGCATTGGCAACCGAAACAAACTGAGGGAAGTATATTTATCCCATCGGGGCTGCATTGACATCACCTTGTGCCATATCCGAGGCATGGGAAACCTTTTTCGTGTGATGGGAATATAGAGTCTTGCAGACCTTGGCATGCATGTCCAGACAGTCAGCTCACAGGATGCAGATAGGGTGCAGCCTCCAAGACAAAGCCGGCCCCGACGGGACGGAAATACTCCCCTTGCGAGCTGGGAGATTGTCCATGCCCACCAACCCTCATCCCACAAAATTCTCCTTCACACTGGAGCTCTTCTTCATCCTTGGTTCCTTTGTAGACTCCTTTGTAGACTCTTCAATCTAATTTCCTGCTGTGTTCATCCCTCATAAATTATGAGCTGCTAGTAGCAGCCCTAGTGCCTATACCTATCCCAGTGTCAGTGAATGCCACAGGTAACCCTCGGATACCTTTGGGTCGACCTGTACCTGCAGCCATGGACAGGTTTACAGGCTCCCATGGGTATAAATGTGGTTGGCATCTATGGACCTCTGGAGGCAGCCAGAACATACTTCACAAAACCCGTCTAACACTCCAACGTGGTTATTGGGGGTCCCGAAATGCATACCCATCCCCATACCCATACCCAGCTGTACCTGTACCCACGACCCGAGCACCCCAATAAGCCGAAAGTAATATTATGCCGACACATCAGCCCAGCTGTCAGATTAAGTGTTACCTGTTCGTGGGCTGACTCCGCTGGCCTGTCATCACAGCTTAAATCTCACGTCCGCGCTTATGTTATCACAGAAACTTTCCACTGGATGCCCTGACTTAGTCTGAAGCGAGCTGATCAGAGCTGATTGCTCAACTTCCTCGGGTGACAGCTCATGTGTTTTCTGTGGTGGAATGACAAAGTAGAAGACATATAAGACATATAAGACATTGAAACTGACCTTGGTCTTCTTGCGCAGATTTTCGGCCTCTGGTTCCTCTTCATTGCTATCTTGATCTTCATCATCCCTGCTCCACTGGTTTATGTTGCTGTAAGTGATAGGAAATGGTAAAGGAAGTACATGACACACCCATCTCAGATTGGAATGTTCCATGAAGATGATTTTCACCAATGGACTCGCCTTCTTTACTACTTCCTCAATCATTTGCTTGTAGTCGCTCAAGCTGTTGATGGTGATTCCCTTCCATGGTGACCTTGGGATGTCGTAGAGAAGTTCATAACAGAAGTAATCAAATTCATCGAGGTCCGTACTCCTGCACATCATCTCGCTTGAGTATAGTAGCAGCCCTCCGTAACATCTCATGTAAGCTCTCTTCTTCATGCACGAACATCTTCCCAGTAACCTTGAGAGGTTTAGCATTTTTGACGTTTCGGCTGGCCTTCTTTTGCTGGTGGTGGAAGCGCCTCAAGCTCGAGGGCAACAGATATGCCTTTTCCTTCATTGTACTCACTCGGTGCTGGGGATCATAGATAAGTAGTAGTACGTTCAACATCCCCTTTGCACACTCACACAGGTCATTGCCCTCCATGGTGAAGGAGTGCATTGTTGAGGTGGGCGCGAGCCGCGAGCGATGCCCGTGACCCACGCGTCACACCAGATCTCGGAGCCTGGCCCGAAACTTGCAGATTTTTTTCATGAGTGTCATTATTTATGATAAGTGCTATGAGTTCCCAATTAATCCGGTGTTTGAGGTGGATCAAATACCTTGTTTTAAGACTTGATCATATGAGTTTCTTGACGAACTTTGGCTGGTTGAGTCACGTGGTTTGAAACTTTCAATTTGACATCTTCACATCTGCGACGTGGCTTTCGCATCCCTCGTTCAACGAGCCACTCCGAGTAAGCAGCATCTGACCGTCTTGTCCATGATTGGTGACCCACGAGTGCCAACCGAACCCCGAAGCTGACAACTTTGCGGATTAGTGAACAACGCCATCATCCAGCACCTATAAAAGGATGGGAGAACAAGCGGGTGGACGTCCTCAATTACCCCTCATACCTATTCAACACATCCGACAATGCCTATCATCGGTGTTTGCCTCTGCGGAAAAACCACAGTCTCCCTAGAATCCGCCCACGAGGATCAGGTACGCCCCTTGGGATCCTTTTGCTTTGGGAACGCGGTTCACGCTGGACCAGGTTGTTTGCCACTGCACCGATTGCAAGTGGACGAGCGGGAGTGCCTTCACAACCAATGTCCTGGCTCCCTCCAAAGACGTCACGATAACAGGCCCCATCAAGGAGTATGGAAGCAAGGGAGATAGTGGCAACATCGGTGCTTCGCTATCACAATCAATGACCCCTGATCATTCACCATTGAGCCCATCACAGTCACTCGTGTGTTTTGTGGCGAGTGTGGATGCGCCATCTCGCATAAATCGGTTGTCTTCGGAGAGTCTCAAGCAATTCAAACTGGATTATTCCCGTTCTTCGCGAGAATCCCGGTTGCCGCTGAAAGTTAGTCTAATTGTCTTTACGGTCGATCAATCCTCATTACGTTTTCGCCAGTCTACATGAAAGATCGCTGGACGGGGCTGCAGGCCATCGAGGGTGCCGCCCAAGTTCAGGCAGCACCTTGATATATTTTCTCATGCATGTTTTCGCTCAACACCTAATGAGAGATAGTCCCGTGCTTGTCAGCAGCTCACTCACGAATCTCCAGCACCAACGTCTGGGGTTTTCCCTGAGTGAGAGTGTACTATGCCCTCCTTACCTGGCCCCCATCTTCATCCCAGGTGTTCAGTGCCCCCGAGTGACTTCCTTTTCGTCGTACGCAGCAAGCCTTCTCTGGGAAGGAGCCTTCGCAAAACACGAACAGTTCGCAAACTCCGTTTGGAGGGCAGCATTCGTTGCGATCACATAAGTGGATTGAACGTGAGTCCGCGGTAATTTGCAAATATATCTGACCCAAGTCAGTTTCTTCGGAAGGAAGTGTGAGCAATGTCCCCGTGTTGGGCCGCTTCAGGTTCAGAGGGGATATGGGAGTTGATTATGCCCAAGAGCAACGGCCGTCCGAAAGTCCGTCATGAATCGATATCAATCATTGGGCATTTGTCGTTCCACGCCTCCCGTGTGAAGGGCTCACTCCATGTCGGGAGACTGGGCCGAACCGCAGTGAGACGAGGGAACTCCATCAACTCCTCATCATTTTTGAGATGAGGCTGCGCCGTCTGGGAACAAGTGAGAGCCCACCTGTTTCCCTGTATAACGTTACGTCTGAAAGGGTAGATGAAGAACGCCGCTCCGAGTCGGCGCGTCAGCGATTCATATATTCGAGTTTCAACGTTCCTCTATACGGTCGTCGCCGTTCTGTTCATCTCGGTCGCCAATAATCCCTTATCGAAAACCCAAAATCAATACTTCCCATCGATAAAGGCATGACGACTTCGAAAGGAGCATTGCACTTGGCGTCGCAGAAGGATTGACGTGAACTTTTGCGCACATCTGTTTCTGTCCAATGTCGTACCCCTGACCTCCTCTCACGTTTCATACTTCAAATTCGGACTCGTAGGCTTCTCTGTTGATGGTTTTCGTTGGATCAACCCCAGGAGCCGCCTATGGCATTTACGGCATTGTTATTGCTGTATAAAATGGGTGCGTGGGGGGTTCGTCCTCTCCAGCATAGCAACTATTCAAAGTCACTGTTGTCACGCTTTCACTTGAACAAACCCCACGATTTCACCATGCATTTCTCCCGTACTCTCATCCTTACCGTGGCTCTCTGCTTCAAGTTGGCAAGTGCCTCCGCTGGGCACGGTGGTGCTAGGCCAATTTGCACCAAACTGCCAAACACCCCTTGCAAAGACGCTAGCGACACAGGTTGCTGTAATAGTACCTGTAAGCTGCTTTATGTGACCAAGTTCAATTCAATGTTATACGTAAGTCATCCGACCCACGACGGCCTGTCCGTGAATGATTTTCAATTCTGATAGGCATGCATAAACTAACTTGAATGCAGTGTTTCCAACCCGACAAACCTTATAACTGCTAGTAGTGGTACAGTGACAAACCCGTAATTGCACACACTCATGATGAAGCCACGGTTTTCACCTAGCCCCCTAACTGCAATTGTCGCGGCAGGTCCACCGGTTTACCGGGTTTTTTCACGAACAGGCGACAATGACTCGTTTTTTCGAAAACGACCGCACGACCCAGTCAACGGGACATATTACCCGTTCACCAAGACGACACTTTCGTGCACATTGAATCCCGGTTGCCGCTGAACGTCAGCCTGTCAGTCTCCAGGGTCGATTATTATTTCTCATTTTGTCTTTGCCAGTCTACATTAAAGATCGCTGGACCGGATTGCCGGCAATCGAGGGTGCTGCGCAAGTTCAGGCAGCAGATACATTTTCACGTGCATGTTTTCCCGTAATTTGCTTGCGCCTCTTCCCTGCATCATGAGATCCATTTCCCTTTGTAGTCCCACTTTCAAGAATGCCATCATTGACTCGCGAAGTCTCTGAGTAGCGAGGATGACGTGAAGCGAAGGCACAGCCCGCAGCTGCACGAGCGGACCTCAGCATCGTGGCTCCTACACTGACAGTTTCCCAATCACCCCTGTCTTGGGATTCGTGATAACAGTGCAATATATGTCTATGACAGACCTCAGCAATGCGGGGGGTTTATTCTCGCAAGACCATGTTTCACTGCCCTGGTGATACATAGACAATGCGCAGTCATCACAATTACCGTAATCACCGCATTCCCAGGTCCGGAGGAGTATATCAAGCATGGTCCTAAATACGGGAGTCTTTCCTAGTCAAACATCGCCTCGAGCCTTCCAATGTCGATGTTCACGAATCCACCTGCTGGTCGTCCTCTGTCTTTGCTCGGTGCACCTTTCATCGTAGCTCAAATGCTCGGTGCACCTTTCATCGTAGCTCAAATGAAGTATGGTGCGTCTTACCCATTTGCCATACGATCAACAGATTGAAATGCCCCAGGAGGGCTGCGAGATCCCTCTCTTTGGCGAGCGCTGACGATCCACTCGTCCGCTACATTCGTAATGTAAGAACACAGTCCTGATGCCGTTCCTTCGCTTAGAGGCCCTCCCCATCGCTATCAGAATCGCCGACTCAATCTGCGCGAGCTGGCCTATGAACGGCTGCAAATTTCCGCCTACCTGATCCTCTGTGTCCGCACCAAAACTGCTTTGACGATAGGCCAAGGTGCAGCAAACGTCATTGCGTGAGTGCCCCCGATCGTCATAATTTGTGGATCGCCGTCAGACAGTCATATCACTCTTTTCAATTTCTGGACTATCAACTCCAGCACTCCGCCGCAAAGCGAGCCAGATCCCAGGGACCCGCATACAAAATCCATAAAGTGGCTCGCAAAGCATTTGCGTCGCCTTCGTGAACAAAACACAAAGCATCCCGAGGAGATCACGGTGAGTAACTCCCTCGTTTCCTGTCAGCACACTAGCTGTCGCCTCCGACGCCCTTGCACGCCTAATGCACTTGTTCACTTTCCCACCAGCGCCGGAAAGAGTTTGACCAGAAGATGTTAGAAGCCCAGTCGAGCCTTTTCGGAGACTACGTGAACGAGATGTGGAGCGTCGACAACCTAGGTGTGGATCCCTCCAAGCAAGGGCGGGGATATGGAGGGGGACTTTTGAGATCCGTGACTTGGCTGGTTCGTCCTTCTCCAATCCATATGATTAAACATCACACCTACGGCAAGCGCTCCACGCTCTAGGCAGATCTAGCGGGCAAAACGACTTGGGTGCGCTCCTCGAACATCGCCAATACCCCGTTTTACAACAAGCATAGCTTCTTTACCGTCGACACTTTCATAGTTGGGGAGCACAACCCAACGTGGGATGGTCGGCCTGTCGTCGTTAGCATCGTACGTCCCTCATACTTTTCCATGCCAGAGACCATGCTGAAGAATTATGACGGCGGTATAGATGATCAGAGAACCCACGTTTACCAACATGAGATCCACTGAAACATTGTAGGCCGAAAATCTTCGCCTGCAAGTGCAGGAAAGCTAGACTTGCTATTATGAATACTACTTTACGTCACTGAATGACACCTCCGACACACATACCGTGACCTCCGATTTCACCTGCTCTGTATGTAGCATCTATATTCTATACGATTGTTTTAATAATCGGTCGAAATACTATGTTTGACTTATAATACACATTCATACCAAACGAGGTACACGTAAAATCCCTGTTCTTCCTTCTACGGTGACATCGGAGACCACTACGATGAAGAAAAAAACCCTTTGCAATGAAAGAGAAACCAAATGCACAGGAGCAAAGTCCCATTACCCACAAAACGAGGTAGTCTCATCCCCCTTCTCCAAACGCGTAGCAAACTCTGCAGGAGGAGACGGAACCAATCTCAGCGTCACCACCTCGTTCCCATCATCACCCAAATAACTCCCCACCGCTTCACACGCACTACGACCCACCACACCCGGCTCAAGCTCACCAAGCGCCTTCTCACCAAACATCCCACGAACCTCAACATGCCCAGCCTCCGGGTGCGGAAAAACGGGCAAATCCACATCCCCTATAGTCTCCGTTACGACGGCCCCATCTCCAATAACCAACACAGTCCCAGAAGGCACAGCCATCAAGCTCCAGTTCGACCCTCCAAACTCGTCGTCGCGTCCAGATACAGACAGAGTAACCCCACCAGCGCCAGAATCAGAAGCAGACCCAGAGACTCCAGAAGCAGACATAGACATTGAAACGCTCGAACTAAGGCTCCTCAGCGTGCCACGAATCTTCTCCTTGGCTTTTTTGCTCCGCGTCGATCCGAGCCGAAGTCCGAGTCCAGTAAGCCCGAGTCCTTGGAACATACCATGACAGGCCAGAGGCGCGTTGCTCGCGGTGCAGATGGATGCCTTTGATTTGGTCAGATCCGGGGGTAGATTGTACGTGAAGCCAATCCCGCTGCCGATTTGCTTGATGCCCGTCGGGAATTCTGCCGGAGTCACACCCGAAGACGGCGTTGCAGATACAGGTCTAGGAACCGAACCGACTTGCGTATCTTCATTTCCAGATTGGCCTTGACCTTGACATTCGCCGTGTTTGCTCTCTGGGACAGCCGGAACGAAAGTCGTGGGTCGAATCTTCTTCCGCAGCTTGGCATGAAGGGACGAGGCACTCAAGGTCGAAAAGCGACGCAAAGGATGGACAGATACCGCAGACCGAGCCTTCCGAAGCTTGCGGGATCTTCCACTACTCCCAAGCCCACTAACGGAACGCATCCTATGCAACGAGGTCGCAGCTTCTTGCTCCAAGTCCAACGATACCCAGAACTGAGCGATGCGGTCTCGGCGACTCATGTCACTGTCGCGTGCGCCATTCACTTCGTCAAGGCGGTTATTCGACGAATAAGAGTCGCCGTATATTCCTGAGCTGTCGGCTGACGAGTCTCCTGCACGATATGTCCTGACGCTCGTGGTGTCCTCGGCTTCCTCCGGAACGTCGTCAAGCAAAGAAGACATCCTGAAGATCCTGGGAAGAGATTGGACATTGCGGCGTCGAAGTCCTACGGACGAAAAACCAATGGATGTTGCGTCGTTGGGCGCGAGTTTACCGGCTTCCAAGGTTTCTGAATGTCGACAATCCAAACCATCGCTTTGGGTGACGAGTGAAGTAGTCCTTTGCCGTCCTGATACAAGGGTAAGATCGGAGATGGTATCAAAAGTAGGGTCTAGAAGATGCGGCACTAAATCGACAATGTGTTAGCAACAGATCGTGACAGAGCACGCGAATGGAAAGAAGAGCAAACCTGGAATGTTCTTCGCAGACACATGCTTCCAGTCCCTAGAAGGATACATATGTCAAATATGACGAATTATCAAGGAGGAGAACATACACGGAAGAGAAGTAAGCGTGCCCTCGTATGGCCTCGAGGGTGAGACGGGCGATAGAGCTCCGTTCAAGACACTGTCGGGAATGAGCATGTGGTCACAATCAAGGACGAGACGCACTTTACAAATCAGATCGCGACTCTCGTGCTCAAGAAGTGGAGATAACACAACTGCTTCATGGACGATTCTGTTCTTCAAAGTCGGCAGGTCCGCGATTACGTCTTCCGCCGAGAATAAATACTAAAATGACGAGTGTTGACTTACGAATGGTCACCCAAGGGGCGGCTTACCTTCCCCGAGAGCATGTAATGTAACAACACCCCGAAGCTCCAACAGTCCACCGAAAAGTCGTGTGCCCAACCCAATACAAGCTCTGGAGCCTGAAACAGGATAGACTTCTCCCCAGTCCCGACATGCATTTTAGAGAAACGCCGGCCGCCAGGCCCACGAGCTCCTGGACGGGGAAAGATATCAGCGCCTGCATATCCTGTAAGGACGACATGACCGTCTGTGTCGATCATGATATTTCCCGGGTTCAGGTCCCGGTGAATTATTCCGGCAGTATGCAGAAACGATATAGCTTGAATCTACATGAAGGCATATCAGCACCATCGTTGCGAACAAGGTCATAATACCAGTCAACCCACGATTTCACTTGCATAAAACAAGGCTTCGCTCGGTATGAGTGGGCCCCCGCCGCTAATGAGGCCTTCGAGGTTCTTCCGAGGATAGTAATCCTATTTGACGTCAAAGACCTTTGGCAAACGAAAAGTCGCGAGTGTCACGTACCGTTATAATAGACAAGTCTTTCTCGCCAGGGAAAGACCACAGTATTTGGGGAAGAAAAGGTGCTTTCAAATCGTTGATGACTTGAAGTATTTCGTGTTCCAAAGGAACCCGGCCTACAGCGTTGATAAAGGTCTTCATGACGTAAATACGCCCGGTATCGCGCTTTCTGCATAAGCGAGTGGTGGTGGTGGCTGTAGGCTCCGCCAACGGTAGAGCGTTGACAGATTCGAAATCGGGTGTAGGATTGAACTAGGTATCGTGAGAGAGGAAGCGGACGAAGAAGGGTGGGGGAGGTACCTTGACGTTTGCGTCGATCCGGAGCGCCTCTTGATTCGCAAAGGGTATTCGCGAACTGCGCTTCGGCGATAAGACAAGAATTTCCTTGAGACGGGTGATTAAATCTAATGACGCAGCACGAAGACTGTTGGCTTACCTCCACATCCTCGTCATACCATCCAGATTCCAGGTCGTTGAGGTTCGTGAAACGCTGTGGTGGACGCTTCAGAAAGTGGGAGGCACATCAAACGAATATCCTACTTCGATATCATAGCTAGAATCGGGGGGCATAGGCGCCGCACATTCAAGTTGGGTTTTGAAGATCGGCAATTCATCTTTGATCATGCCAGAGAATAGAACCTGCGGGTAAATTAGCAGAGGGCTCTGCTTAATAGAAAGAGTATCTTGATACCGAGAATGGAGATGTATCCAATGAATCAATTTCAAGGCGGGGAAGGCAATGTTTCTCAAAGGGCGGGGAAGGAGAATATAATGTTGTCGATGGAGAAAGGGTCTGAGGACGAAGGGTCTTGATGGGAATGTTCAACAAGATATAGGTCACTTACAAGGTCGAGATCGCCATGTCCATCCGTCGAATAATTTGCCATCTCAAGGCTCTGCAAGTGCTTGCCACTAAGTCCAAAGTTTCCCCAGTCCTAATGTCGTGTCGTGCGCGCGGAAGCGAGTACTGTATTGCTCTAGTCGTGAATCCAAGGATTTCCAGGGGATTTTGGAGCTGTTGAATTGGGGTAACGCGAGGAGAGGTGAATGTGGGACGCGAAGAAAAGTTGACGTAGCGTTATTTGGTCTTGCTTGTCCTTTCATGCGAACACTGGATCGTACATTATTGGCACCACTCAATATCTTCCGCGGTAGACTGCAATCTTCCTCGTGCTCAACAGGTCCTTGAACTTCTCCTCGCGTCCGGTTTGAGACAGTCCACATCGCTCTTCGCCCCAGCGCCAGGTCGGTAAGGAGTAACTTGGGATGGGGATGAATACTCGTTAGGGTCATTCATAACCATTTGTTTGCCTTCAACTAGGTCGTTGCGTTCGAAATCGGACTCTCCTACAGTCGTGCTAAAATCCCAGTGTGAACCCGCAACGAGTCTAAAATCTTTCTTATCGTTCACAAGACGTAAACGAGGTTGCGCGGCCCGAAGTGAGCGCCTTCAAGGATGCGGTATTTGTGCACCGAGTTTCGGCTGAGCCACCGAGCACCGCGCGACAAACCAATTTTGGGCCGTGTTGAGAGGTTCTGCCACCGTGATTTCTAAGGCTCTGGTCCGGGCAAACGACTCAAAGTCGAAGGATTCTTCTATGACTTGTTGAAGTCACCAAATTTGCCAACCCCCGGGCCGGGCCCGGGTTGTCCGACGACGCTGACGGGTAATTTGCCTTCATCGATCGCAATGAACCCATAATTCTACATACCATCCTTTGAAGAGGATCTGGAGAAATACTCGAAGGGCGCACCCCGGACCGTGTATCAAGGCCCATGGATAAAATCGCGATAGAGGTATACGTCGCTGACATGTTCGATTGTACCTGTACCTTGCAACGAGAGTCACTTCTAGAGACCCGCAAACGGCGGCAAATTCTCCGTACCAAATGTGGCCTCGTCAAACTAAAGAGTAGATATTCCAAATGACATACAGCAAACCCAGAAGTCCCAACTGCGGTATAACATCACCGTGACATTCAGACTCCAATGGTTTGATCCACGCAATCCACCATTTTCGTGTCGATGTTGGGTGGCAGGGGCGCATTTGGCGTGCCCTCTGGCTGAAGAGCGGCCGTATTGTTGTACCCATCCAAGGCGAGTGCGATGGAGCTTGCCCGGTAATACTGAACTACCTGCTCCGGCTTCGGCGTATCGACATAAGGCGACGGGGACGAAGACGTGCCCGAAGGATTGAGCATTGAGGAACAATTGTTCCTGATGGCGGTGACGAGGTCAGCTGCTGTAGCATTATCCGAGACGAGGCGTAAGGTCGTGTTTGTAGATGACGATTGGAAGGCAGCAGCAGCCATTGGCCCTCCTGGTCGACTCGTGTTGCCGGGAAGACCATACTGGGGAAAGATTATTAGTTTTATGGAAACCCGTGAAACTTCCAAACTTGCCTCCGAACCGCTGTGCAGATAAGACCCAGCTGCGAGCCCAGCACCACCCCAAGCTATAGGCCAAAAGTAGAAAGGGAACCCGCGTCCTGAAACCCCTCGTCCGGTCAATCCCGGATAACCACTTCCGTATGTCCTACTTCACGTTGAACCAGCCACGACCATTGACAGGAAAAAAACAACACACGATGATCCATATACCTGATCCCTTCTTCCACCCCCTGCCTGACGCCCGGCGAACAACCCACCAGGGGGTATTGTAATGGGCGCGCGGCCTCCTGATCCATAACTGCTGGCCGAGTTCTGCTTGCCTCCGTATGACAGGGGGGAACCAGACGATTTCGGTGAACCTGATTTTCCGCCTGAACCACTGGATTTGCCTCCTGAACCGCCAGACTTTCCTCCACCCTTGCCACCACCCCCTCTCCCGCCACCGCCACCGCCACCACCACCCTTCCTTCGGAAAAGGGATTGATTCGGTTTGGAGAGCTCGGTTACTGGCATCATTGCAAGAAGACTGAAGAGAAGAGAGGGAAATAGAGCTCCTGTTTCAGATTGTCGACCAGATAGGTGAATACTGGCGCGATGACGCTCTTGCTCACCGCGCTTTATGACGTCAGATAAACGCTATGGCGAACTCGGGGCTTTCAAGATGATACCTTGATACCAGTAAGACCATGTTATCAGGTTTGATACGAGGCGGCCATTGTTCACTGAGGGACACGCGATATCCGTTGCATCTGGGATGTCTTCCACGAAAAGCCGGATTGCATGATGCGTTGGTGAAACAGTGGGGAGGGCTTCGGGAGGGCTGTCAGCCGTGACGTGAGACAATAACAACAGGTCCAACCGCGTCTCTGCTGGAATCAATAGAGCTAGAGACAAGCTAGATAGTAGAGAACATACCTAAGGCACCTACACGGGTGGCTTTCCCAAGTCCTGACCAGGACTTATTTAAATTCCAAAGTTCCTGTCGTGTAGCATACCGGAGATTTTTACCGGGGAAAGCTAGTGCTTCACACCGAAACTTGAAGTCAACAGTACTCAGGATGGCTTTAAGTAGTACCTGGACTCTCTGTTCGCGGTTGCCATCGATGATCAGACGGTTTCCCACGGTCCATCTAACGTCAGCATCCTGCTCCCAACAACGAAGGCGCCTTGTTGTGCACACAATGTCGCTACCACGGGCCAACTACGATCCTCGACGTGTATTCGTCAACCCCTTCCCTGAGTTCTCACTCGGGAAGCATCGTCGAACAGTCGGTGTCTACCTTGCCGGCGCTCTAGTAAGTGGATCCCCCGCGATCCTCAAAAAAAAAAACGTGCGGACTAAAACCCAGGACTCTTAACAGTTTGCGCTGGCCAATTGGACTTTCATCGATGCCGTTGTTCTTTCAGGGCATGCCCGCTCGCCCTGGGGACCGCCGGATGCACCGGACGCACCACCTCCTGTGCATGTCACGTTCGCCGACTGGGTTCCCGGCATCTGCTCTCTCCTCGGATATTTGATTATCAACCTCATCGATAAAGACCGCGTACGCGGGGACGAAGGCCTTGGGGACTCGAGAGCTGTCTGGAGGGCCAGAGTCGTTCTTTTTGTGGGATTTGCCCTCATGGCGGGTGGGCTTGCTGGCAGCGTGGTGCGTCCTGAGCCATGATATCTTTAGAATCGACATGAATGAAATGACATACCGCAGAGCTTGTTGATCTTGAAGTACATCCTCAATGGATATCCGGAGCAATTCACCTATTACGGCTATGCCAATGTTTCGCAGAGTGTAGCCCTCATGCTTTCGGCCATCGTCCTGTGGATTGCGCAAAGTGGAGCCAGTGAATATGAATACAATCTCACTCTGTGAGGTGTAGTTACGGCGTGTATGTCTGTACTTATTATCAGGTCCCGAATTCGTTCCCCAATCGACAACTTTCCTTTCCGAGGATGCGAGACTTTGGATGACCACATCTTTTTCGACATTTTCTTGTCGTCCACCACATGAGCATAAAAAAAATTCCAGATCCTCGCTGTGTGGTTCTTCCCGAAAAACCCGAAGAACATCCTTGCTTGGCACCAAGGGTAATGTGAGTGGTTGCTTCCCGAATCTATCTACAATAGAACTCTTGAAGACCGCCATGTTCAAAGAACTCTTGGGCTATTTTGCGTCGGGACGGGGCAACAATGCAATTTGACTCAACGGGATTCAAGCCAAAAATCTTGGCTCGGCCCCGGATAACGACACAGGCGGTTGGAATGCTTTCGTGGGCGCGGTGGATGTTCGCCGAGACGGTAGCGGTGATTCATGAACAGCATCGGAATATATCCGCAGAGATGAGGTGTTGTACCTTCCATCCGCAGTCTTCAGCGCCACCCTGATCAGGTAAAGTTCCACAGCGAGCGCTCGTTCCTGCATCCTGTTGGTCGGGTTGTTGGCCTCTGAAATGTTGAGCTACCTCCTCTACACACGTCACGTAGATGTCTAGTATATACGGCGCGGTGGCCTCCCTTCTCCTCTCGAACTGGGCTGCTCAAAGTCGAATTAACCATTTGAATGTCAAACAGGTCCTTGTTTGAAGTAAACTTCGTA
This sequence comes from Entoloma clypeatum, assembly GCA_963565915.1. Classification (NCBI taxonomy): domain Eukaryota; kingdom Fungi; phylum Basidiomycota; class Agaricomycetes; order Agaricales; family Entolomataceae; genus Entoloma; species Entoloma clypeatum. The sequence continues at coordinate 5,086,975 of OY751486.1, read as the reverse complement.
AATCGAGAAGGGGCATCAAAGTTTCCCAAGTTTTCCCGGTGGCTTCAAGTTGAGATGGTGACGCAAACGGATCAACCATATCAACACCAACGAGAACAGTAAATGCACGTCTGTAGAAGGGTACACCAAAGTATTCCAAACGTTTCATCCACCGCTTTAATAGCAGGCGCTTGTCAGCATCGATCACTCGTGGAGAGCAGTTCCGGTACTATCACTCAAGTCAAACGGAGAGGATAGAAATCTATGACATTCATCTCAAGAAACAAATGGGGCGGAACAATAGTATCTACTGGCCGATTCCGAAGCTCTTCAAGAAGGGGAAGCCGCGGCGGTGGATATTGTGTCCTCCATAGCCATGGCGATCCTTGTGTTCCTTGTCCTTGTGGAAGTCATCGCGATGCTTGAACTCTTCGTGTTCCTTCTTTTCGTCACGGTGCTTGAACTCGTCGTGATGCTTCTTCTCGTCGTGGTCCTCGAAGATTTCCTTGAATTTAGCGGCCTCGCGGAACTTGAAGTCGTCATGGCGGTGGAAGTCATCGTGCTCGCGGAACTTCTTTTCCTCAAGGTGCTTGAACTCGTCCTTCTTCTCCTTGTCCTCGTGGTTGAAGCGTTCGCGCTCGAAGTCTTTGTGCCCGTAGCCACCGTAGCCACCGTCGCGGCGGTAGAGATGCTTGCCATAACTGTCACCGCCATACCCACCGCCGTATCCATGACGGCCAGCCTCCTTGTACTTCTTGTCTTTGTGGTCGTCCTCGCGGTGCTTGAACTCTTCATGGCGGTCCTTTTCCTCGTGATGCCTGGACTTGTCATGGTGCTTCTTCTCGTCGTTGTGCTTCTCTTCCTCCTTGTACTTGGCAGCTTCACGGAACTTGAAGTCGTCGTGGCGGTGGAACTCGTCATGTTCGTGAAGTTCCTTGTCCTCGCGGTGCTTGAACTCGTCCTTCTTCACTTTGTCTTCGTGGTCAAAGTGCTCCCGCTCGAAGTCTTTGTGTCCGTAGCCGCCATAGCCACCGTCGCGGCGATAGACCCTCTTGCCATAGCCTTCACCACCATAGCCGCCACGCCCTTTGTAACCGTTGCCGCCGTATCCGCCATAGCCACCGAGACCATAACCACCATATCCATGACGATCCTTGTGCTCTTCGTCTTTGTGGAGGTCATCGTGGTGCTTGAACTCGTCATGCTTCTTCTCGTCCTCACGATGGCGGAACTTGTCATGCTCCTTCTTCTCGTCATGATGTTTCTCCACCTCCTTGAACTTGGCGGCCTCGCGGAACTTGAAGTCGTCGTGGCGGTGAAAGTCATCGTGTTCGTGGAACTTCTTGTCCTCGCGGTGCTTGAACTCGTCCTTCTTGTCCTTTTCCTCGCGGTCGAAGTGTTCCCGCTCAAAGTCCTTGTGGCCATAACCGCCGTATCCATAGTCTCCCCCATCCCTGCGGTAGACTTTCTTGCCGTACCCCTCACCGCCATAGCCACCGTAGCCATGATCGCCGTGTTCATACCCGCCGTATCCGCCAAGCCCATATCCGCCGTACCCATGACGGTCCTTGCGCTTGTGCTCCTCGTCCTTGTGGAGGTCGTCACGGTGCTTGAACTCTTCATGGCGGTCCTTGTCCTCACGGTGTCTGAACTTGTCGTGGTGCTTCTTCTCGTCGTGCTCTTCGAAGACTTCCTTAAACTTGGCAGCCTCACGGAACTTGAAGTCGTTGTGGCGGTGGAAGTCGTCGTGCTCGCGGTGCTTCTCATCGTCACGGTGTTTGAACTCGTCTTTCCTGACCTTGTCCTCACGATCGAAGTGTTCCCTTTCAAAGTCTTTGTGTCCGTAGCCGCCGTGTCCGTATCCGAGCTCCTGTAACGAGCAGATCAGTGAGGGGAATGCCAACAACGGCGAGCAGAGCTCTCGTACGTTACCGGAGTACGTGACGGGCATAGCGACGACGGCAGAGCCGATGGCGATGAGAAGGAGAGGGAGGAGTCTTTTGAGAGCGGGCATCGTGAAATAAAAGAGTGTGTGTTATAAGAGAGTGTGGAATAGATTGAGTAGAGAAGTCCTGAAGGGATGGGGATTTTATCGCTCATTCCTGGCGGCTTTTATAGGCGCAGGGCTGACGTCGGGCTAAAAATGGAATGTCTGAGACATGCCAAGCATCCAAATATAGTGTGCTATGTGAAAGTAATGTAAAAGCCGAGGTGATAACTTCCTTCTGACCACCATCATGTCGATTGATCTTAGCCTCGACAGACTCAGCCGTCTAATGCACAAGTACACCCGCCCAACACTACACGTAGCAGGTACAAACGGCAAAGGCAGCGTCTCCTCCCTGCTTTCCACCATCTTACAATCCTCCTCCCTCTCCGTCGGACGTTTCAACAGTCCCCACCTCACCTCCGTCTACGACTGCATCACAATCGACAACAGACCGATCCTTCCTTCCTCCTACAACACCGCACTGGCGCTGGTCAAAGCCGCAGACAAGGAGTTCAAGACCCAACTAACCAACTTTGAAATGCTCGTCCTGACAGCGTTCCACATCTTCGAGGGAGCGGAGGTGGACATCGCCGTCGTGGAAGTGGGCCTGGGCGGACGCTTGGATGCGACGAACATCATGCCAGACGAAGCGATTGCCGTATCGCTCTTGACTGCTGTCGATCTCGACCATCAAGCATTCCTGGGTTCTACCGTCTCGGAGATTGCCAGGGAGAAGGCGGGAATCGCACGACACGGCCGGCCGTTCATTCTTGGTCCTCAAAAGCACGCCGAGGTGGAGGAGGTCCTTCAAGAAGTTGTCGAGAAGGTGGGGGGCCAGCTTCTAGAGGCCGTCCTGGTGGAGAAACGCCAGTGGGATGAGACAGTAGATGGACCAAAACCAGCACCGTTTTCGTTGTCCAGCGTGCCTTTCACGGAACCGGCGCCGCAGCCAGTGACGATATACGCTCCCTGTTTCGACGAACCAGTTCTAGCATTGTTACCGCTCTACGGTGAACACCAGATCGACAACCTCCGAACCGCCATCGCAGGCATTTCAGCCCTCCTAACTCACCATCACGCCGCGAGTGCCGGCCTCCGTCTCGCAAAACGCATCACTCCGACGACTCTCGCGGAGGGTATCAAGAACACCCGCTGGCCCGGACGCCTCTCATTCCACACCGTCCCTGTCCCAACCCGCCCCGGTCCACACCCATCACGCCCATTCATCGTTCTCGCAGACGGTGCACACAACCCCGCCTCAGCAGCTACGCTCTCGTCCTACATAGACCATCTCCTCTCCACCGTCTCACCCTCCCCCGCAAATGCAGCCCCCGACATAACTGTTTACCTTACCTACATCCTCGCCCTCTCCCACTCGCCGCCAAAGACGCCCCTCCAAACCCTCTCCCCCCTCCTCCCGCCCACGCCCTCCGTACACCCCACCGCGAACGTGCGCATCAACGTGAACGTCGCGTGCGTAACGTTCACCCCGCCCGGGGGGATGCCGTGGGTCAAGGCCGTCCCGCCCGGGGTGGTGCGCGAGGTCGTGAGGGATCTGGTTCCTGATGTACGGGTGTGGGGTTCTGATGAGGTGCCGGCAGAGGCGCGGGAGGGGTCCATGACGTGGGAGCTGGAGAGAGCGTTGGAGTGGGCTGCGTCTTTGCGTCGAGAGGAGGAAGGAGCGGTGTCGGAGCTGGTTGTCGTTGCGGGGAGTTTGTATTTGGTTGCTGACCTTTATCGCTTGCTGGAGGCGGAAGGCGGGCGTTGAGCCGGTATTTGCCAGGTCGTTGATGAGTGCGGTCAGGGTGCTCTATCCTGCTACCCGTTAGAGGAGAATGCCCATCTGTCTGCAGGCCATTGTTCGATTGACGGTTCACTAGACCAACATAGATATGCCTCCGTTTGCGCGCTTTAAGATGGCTGAATCACCCTCGAGAAGGGAGTCTCTGCCTGCCTAATAACCGAGAGAGCCTTTGGGGTGGTCGTCGCTGGAGGGTATTCAACCAGATGTGATACACAACGCATGAAGGAGTTTCATAAGTGAATGGGGGTCACCGGTCACCTCTGAAGGCGTACACGAAGGGAAGAGAGATATCAGTAAGTACACTTAATTCAGATTGGATGACTCGGAATTCAACGTTGTCTTGATAGCCCCATTCACTCGAGATTCTCTCCCTCAGATTCACAGCCTGACCGTGTGAATCAAACTCACTGGATCGATGAAAATGTCCCCCGGCTGTACGAAACTGTTTCTGCCGCATCTCGCTTACATACAAAGCATCCAACACGGTTGAGCAGGGTTCCGGAAGGAGCCAGCCATCTTCTGACTTGAAGTTAAACGACAAATATCTGCTTGGATGGCTGGCCAACGTCAGACCATCCATGGACCACTGATCTGGAAACGGAACGCCGCAGCTTGTGGACAAGAAAGTTGTCCTGAAGAGGAGTACTTATAGGATCGGCGGTACCGAGGTCATGGCTGTTTTGCGACAGTCTTTCCGAGCCCCACACACCTTCGAAAAGCAGTGTGATGTCGTACGACTTCCACACCATGTCGTCTTTCTCGATAACGTCCCGGGGTAAATCATCCGCGAGAGAGAATGATTGGGCCCAAGAACGCTGCGGCGTCCTTAGTCTTGCCAGTGAGTGGCTCCGAGTCCTCGAGTCGACAAAAGGGCGACTCACGATTTGGAGATTCCGACAAGCTCGATCGCATCTCTTCCAATCATACTTACAGCACTCCCACCGACATAGTACCGCGTGCGCGCTCGGGGAGTCCCGGCGGCGAAATTGACAATTCAAGTGGCTGGGCTAGCCCCGCACAGACCGAATCCCCGCACTATCCCTGCACAGGTAGCTCGAGGTGTCGGTGCTCATAATATGGTCTTGATTCTTAAACGAGGGACTCCACATTCCTCACCGCTCCATCCAAGGAAGCCTTTCGATTGGATTTACCTGACTCTCACGATCTCCGAAAACTACTTACGCACACGACTCTGGCTACCTCGTTCTTGCGCCTTACCCTCAGCATTCCTCGAAATAAACCTTGAAATTTTCAAATGGGACGACCATCCCTCGCAAATCCTGCAGTCTGCCCCTGTAAAGGGCAGCTTCTTGCTCGAGCTTCCCCCCTTTGCACGGTCGTCAAAGGGGAACTTCAAGATCGCATTCAGTTCATCATTATCAATATTAGCCTCAACGGATGCGTGAAATACGGGCGTCGGGTTCTTTACAAAGAGGCGTTACAGAGAGATGGGCTGACCTGGTATTTTACGCCGTGACAGAGTCTTCTCCCCCTCCCGTGGGGGGCAAGAGAATGGAGGGGTGCAGACCATTGCAATGTGTGCCAACACAATTAGTTTTGTTTTCATGTTTTTCGAAGGTGGCGGAGTCTCTGATGCAGGAGGAACAATCAATCCTTCGATAGCTCAGTTGGAAGAGCGTGGGACTGTAATAGGAAACACAATCTGATTCACAACATCCCAAGGTCACTGGTTCGACCCCGGTTCGAAGGACGCCGTGGCTCGTAGCAATGCTTTTTGTCCTTGAGCATCTCAACATTAGCCTTAGGCCCTGTACGGGAACTCCGGGATCAATCCCGTCGCCTGCCAAAACCAATGGTTACCAATTCGATACGATTTGGTGCAATCGGCGGGTGACGGGATTGAAACGGGATCAATCCCGGAGTTCCCGTACAGGGCCTTACTCAGTTTACCTTCTACTTTCGCATCCTGGTCTAATCTGGATTTGGGGTGGGGCCCTTACAGTGTTTTCCATGCGAATCCTTGCGACCAAAACTAAGTTGATTTCTGGGATAGGCCTGCGAGCCATTGCAAGCTTTGTCGTTTCAAAACCAGCTAGCGCCCCGCGGTGAACTTGAAGTTATCTGACATCTATCATCGCTCCATATTCAAAGCTTCAACATCAATCCGCCTGTCCAGGAGTGTGATGACCGATTTCGAACTCGGAACCTGGTCACAATGCCGCAGTGCCGAAACCGTCACCCCGATGTGGTTCCGAACATGAAAAATCTCGCACCCAATTCGCACCTCGGGCTCACCCTCCCTAAAAAGCTTCACCTCTGTCAATCACGGCAGCCATGGTCTGCCAGTGTGAGCGCATTCTTACTACTACTATCCTGTTCATGCCGCACGAATGTCTGCAGTAGGTGACGGTGAATTCCAGTGGGTGTTCATATGGTCCCCGGTCCTCGAACACAACGTTTGTAAGTCAGACAGTCCAAAATCACGCCCTGATTATCTCCAAAGACCTCTGAAGGAGCTACACCGCCGGCAGGACTTTAAATTTGTTGGATCACAGAATAGAGTTTCTTCCTCTCCGGCTACTATTTACCTCACGCCGCGGCCACACAAAAGCCATCGCCGTCTTCAATGGGTTTCCAGCCGCTCCAACGGTGAAAGTTTGGCTTTCCGCACTCCCCCTTCCCACTTCTGGCTGTGCTCCACGAAAATTCCACCTCCGAACGGGAAATAGAAAACGCCACAGGGGAGGGACAGCCGCGGCGTTTGGGCATCAATATTGACACTGGTAAACTGGCAAAGCTTGATACCATCCTGAGGCACATTGTCCTCGGTCACCAGTGCTGAGAGTGAGTAAGCTGCGTTATCTGGATCTGACTAGACAATCGACCTATTAGTGGGTGTCTAGGCCCGCCCAGCGACTGGCCAAACGGCCGCACCGCGTACGTTCATAATACCTTCCTCCCCCTGAAGAAGTTGAATGCGGTGCCAATTTCGCGTTCTAGACAGAACCACTGACTTCCGCTCCGTTTGACAGGGAATAAGCGGGCCCCAAATATTCAAGTTCACTACATACTTAACTGAGAACGGACGACGCCAAGCAATCAATTCGCAAAACTGCAAGAGGCTAGAACGCATATAGAACGTAACTATATTATAATGTAGGTGTCATTGGATTTTGTAAACGGGGACGGACGATTAGATCCGCTGGTCGAAGAAAAGAAAATCATCGGAGTCTCGGGACTGGGTACTAGACTTCTTGTTCCTATTCCAACCTTCCCCTCGCACCATCCCCGGCTGCATCTCCTCTTGACTTCGTCACAACGTGGTTACACGGGTGTTGAAACAGAATCGCCGGATTGATGCCTCACCAATTGGGGGCACCATTGGTCGAACCTTGTACGGGAGCGGGTAGTGAATTCCTTCTCCACCCAGGGGGCCATGTAGCACCTGCAGACGCGTGTTGCTCGCGCTTCCACGGCGGCGCAGTAGGGATAGCATCAACATGAGTGGGAGCAACTTCGCGAATAAAGTCACTAGCAGTGCCTTTGTTGTCCCAATTGTCGTCGCGTTTCCACCATGGAGCGCCATTCTATATGTGTATCAGGTTAGTTCGCTTGATACGTATTTTACTGGATTGCGTACGGTGTTTGCTTTGTTCCCGTGTTGCTCAGCGACGTTATCCTGCATGAAGGAGTGGTGAGGCCCAGGAAAGAATGGAAAACATGCTACGTACGATTGCTCGAGCCAATTCAGTTCTTTCGCCAGAGCGTTGCTCTTGCCAGCCTGCGTCACGTCTCCAGCCTGGACTGCCATCCTAAAAATTAGAGGTCAAGATATCAGACATAATCAAAGAGGCAGGTTTCGCGCACTGTATTCGATTTTGAAGCCGCAGCCTCACGTTTCCCGGGGGAAGCTCCGTCCTGTAGCTTATCATCAGAATCTCCTGATAAGCGTTGTATGACGTTAGAATCGCGTACCGTTGTCTTCCAGGCGATGTCCCCACGTTTCCAGGGAGGAGCGCCATCCTATGAAATAGTTGAGGATTCCAAGAAGTAATTTGCAAATTCATGACTATTGCTTACAACAGCGAAGTCAGAAGAGTCCTGCAGATACGGATGGTGTTAACAGACTTCGGAAGGTATTCCAGAGATACTCACGATAGGTGCAGCACGAACAGCGGTCATGACGCCGGCGATGAGGAAAGTGGTAATGATAGCACGCATGATAGTGGAAAGGTAAGTGAAACCTGAGAGGAGGATGCGTTGGAGCTGCCTCCCCACGATGGAGCAGAGGGGTTATATACCGAGGTGTGTGACATAAATTGCTCCTCCGGATTTCGGTGTACCTATCACGAAGCATGAGCGTGCATAAAAAGATCATCTGAGTCAATATCCCCATCCGGAGAGAAGACCTACATGCACTGTGGAATTCCGAAGAGCGGTCGATGATCACTCTGAAGAAGCCCGCAAACGTCTTTCTCCGGGTCATGGACGATAAGCACTCTGCATCTCGTCGTAACATATTTTCGCGGGCTCTGCATGTATTTGGCATCGCAGAACAGTGCCAACGGACCGTAAGGATCCGGTGACACCATCTAGTGTGATTTCTACACATGATAAATGTCGTCAACCAAAGGTTCCGAGAGAGGATACACATCATAATCGATGACTGAAATGGGGGTCTCGGTGATGATAGATGTGATGTTTACCCGATGAGGTTATTTGACATTTGAATCTGTGAGGACGTCATAGGAAAGTTATGAGAACTGCTAAACCGAAACATGGGAATTAGCTCATGTCGATGGGGACCCACGACGTACCGTGACGCGTGAACATGTCCGACTGAAGTAGAAGGTTTACTTTGCCGAGAAAACCGCGCATGCTGTCGAGATCGAGTTCAGTCATCGTCAACAAAAGAGTGTGAACCAACATGACATCGATTACCTTTTCTGATCCCGAAACGACAGAAAAAGGTTATCGCGCGTTTCCGCATAGTTTCATGCCGGACCGCAGTAGCCTCTTTCTGCCTTTTCCTCTCTCTCTATGTGCTGGATGGAGAAAATGGTGTCGAGGCAAAAACACGGCCGAGTAAAACCTGAACTTCCAGACAGCAATCCACATTGCAAAGAACGAGGATTGACACGTTTTTCTCTGGTGGCGTCAGCCCGCCTCGAAGAACACCAGCGAGGAAAGCGGAGGCAGAGGATCGCTCTCACAACTGTCCAGGAACGAAGTGTGGTGCATCGGGGGAAAAAAGAGTAAGTTGTAGTACGTTGTCCATGTACCAAGCTCCAGCAACTGAAGGAAATCAAGACCTGATGAAGATCGGGAGCTGCAAGACTTGACAGACTACCCACCTTCTTGGGAATCTGGCTGCAATCGCAGAGGTAACTGGAAAGTACATGATGGACATTGGCACGTCCGTGAGGCTTCCAGTCCTTCCACGATGATGGGTCGCCACAAATTGGTGGAGACGTCATTGCCGCGTAGCATGCGCTGCCCGTATGTATACTCGTGAGTGGTTCCTGTGGGTCATGATGAGATTTTTTGTTCACTTTCGTGTAGGAAATGTCGGAGTTTGACGTACAAGACTCTTGCATTTGCACTCGCCACATCGAAAATTTCCCAGTGGAACAGAAAAAACGCGGAATGGCGCGATATAGTATGAGGAACACGGACGGAGGAATATCTTGAAAAGGAAGCCAGAGCCTGTCGGGCCTCCATACCGCGTGGAGCGCGCCACGCGGCGTCTATGTGAGCCTATTTAGAAGTAAATATGCCCCCACATCTTGGATGGAAGTCTGTCCCTCACCTGCGCTCCGCTCATCTCGCACGCCGCAAATACCGATTGATTTTTTTCCCTTTTTCTCTTGACTAACGGTGAGTCAAGCCCCGGACATGAGACTTCGAGATCAGCTGTTCCGGCGGGATATGTTGCGACTTCGCAGGCCGGCGATGCCAGATCGGGGCCCTTGTTCAGATTTGTGACTCAAAATGGAACTAGGCTCAGGCACTCTGGTGCCAAACGCCGACAAGCCCCGTGAGCCTCATTGCCCTCTTATATATGAAGCAGGACTGTTGCCGTCAGGATCAGCTCATAATGCTACCGACGGATATACATACCAAATCAGTGTCATCTTGAGGTTATACGGGGCGTCTTCTGGAATGACGAACGAGGACGGCGCTGGAAACTTTTGTAAGTACCGCGAATGCATGGTCGGGTGAATCTCCTCACAAGTTTGATGTAGGCATGCTGTAGTTTGGAAAAATAGATTCGTTGCAACTCAGACGATGGAAAGAAAACCCAACAGACAACTCCGACTGAATCTGAAAAACGCCGCGTGCAGGGTAAGCTCTTTAAGTAAACCTGGGATCCGTCCAAACACAAAAATCATAGTACAACAAGAGGTGCACATTGGAGTGAATAAGACTAGGTCACAAGAGGGGAGGAATAAGGGGGGTATGTAGGATGTAGGAAGACAATAATCGGCCGGTTCCACTTTGAAAATCAGACGATTAGCGGTCCATAACCAGGGTAGCTAGGAACCAGGAGCGGGCAAGCTGAGAGTGGGATCATCATCATGTCCCCCATCCGTTTCCACGTTTAGCTATCCTGAATGAGATGAAGCACATGCATGTCATGGGTGTGTGAGGAAGCATACCGACCTTGTGGATATCTTCCAGCCTGAGTCCCCAACTACAGGAGAGCCACGTTCCGTGTCGCGCTCCTGAATGGATCGTTTGCCATAATGGTTGTCCTGGGCGGGGGAAGAATGCTAACAATACAGCAGGAGGGCTCGTATTCGCCTCGTTATCGTGAACGAGACTTATGGTTCAACAAAAAAAAACAAGAGGTAGGGCACTTTGCGAGCACCACCCCAAGTGATATCTCGTCCATTGGGATCGACCCAACCAACAGCGGGACGACGTCCACCTCTGGTGACACATCGCATGGTGGACTGGTCATTGTACTGATTTACCAAAGTTCTTAAACAAAGCAAGGCTCTTTCACTGGATACCCACCAGCGCAATCAGCAAAAGAACACAGGCGATAGCACTGCAAGTGTAGCATGGTGATAGCAATCTACGAACCTGCAGCGGTCGTACACCCACCCCATGTGGCAATGGCATATCAGTTTTGATGCGGAAAAAGCCGTGATTCCCGTGATGCATTGATGAAAGTTGGTCTTTCTGCGAAATCGTGGTGTCGCTTTTGCATGGATTCCTCGCACTGTTGCGCAGGAAAGCTGGACAAACCAAACAAACAAGTAAATGCAGCAATATTACCACTCGACCCAGATCTTCTTTACACCCGAAAACGGAAGCAATCGGACGCACTCCACGGACCACGGCGCGCCCCGGTCCCTGGCGCTTCAGCAGAAATGCTGATATTGAGCGCTAGCATGCGAGTGAGTGTTCCTACATATTCTCCTCTCCTGTACATCATGGTTTTCGTTATCGCGATCAGTGGGGTACCCTGCACCAGCATCAAGCTGCTTCCCTCGAGCGCTATCACTACACACGCGCTACGGAATGAGATTTCGAACTCAGGTTCTTAAATGCATGTACAATGTTCTTTCCCTTTTCGCCTCTCGTGAACTCGGATGCGAAACGTTCGCATAGCATGATGTATGTACCCTTATGGAGCGAAGTCAAAAGGACCCTCAGCTGGGTTGTTCGAGGTTCAAGACCCACCCACACGCTCAGTATACGAGCTCAAGGTTTTCGATGCTTCGATGTTTTTGTCCTGCATTTGTCGCAACATCACACTGTACAACAAGTCAGTTTTGTACCGACATCCGACAGCTCGGAAGAATATCAAACTGGTGAATTGACATTGACCTTCCTACATTCATTTCTTCGCTGATCTCGTTTCCGACTCCCCCCCCGGGTAAGCAAACGGCGAATGAAACAAATGAAATCCATGGATCTCCGCGATGTTATTTATTCAAATAAGGAGTGTTGCATTCAATCCCTCTCCTCGATCAGGGTCAGGATCGGCGTATAAATTTAGTGGTCAGTATGAGCTCATTGGCCTATGTAGTACTCACTCACCGAGATCGAAGTCAACTTGTCAAGGACATACATGTCATGTTTTGGCGACAGAAAATACGCGACGTCCAACTTGAATGAGCAACGTCAATTTCGCGCTGCGACAGATCTTCAGCCAAGTGTTCATTTGCCCCAAAGTTCATGCATGCATGCACGACGACTCGGCCGCGGAAGATTCGGACTTGGCCAGGACACGCAATCCAGATTTATCCAGGCCAACTCCACCCACAGCCATCCCTTTGCAACGTCAAGGCGTGGATGACGTACATGCATAGCTCACTATAAGTACAATTGTAGTTAAGCTCAGGCCGATTGCGACGAAGACGTGTTGCCAAGGGGACGGACGCGACACGACCGGTCCGGCCTTTGTACTCTTTTCCCTAGCGCTGGGTGAGAAACACAGATGTTAAAAACATCGGTGTTTTTCACATGTTTTTAACATGTTTTTAACGTTTTTAACATTGAGGACCTCCAAGCACCGTGTGAGAAATGTGAAGCGCAGTTTCATGCCATTAAAATTCACACCAGGGATGCTTTCCACTGAACAGAAAACAGTCCTTCTTCAGGCTCACCGCAACTTTATCAAGACGAGCTCTGCCGAGCTCATCACACTCATCAAACTCGTGGAGGTGACGATTCCCGATGATAGCAGCCCAGAAAGGAAGGTGTGGATCTCGCACATGGGTCGCTTGTGCGACGTTTGACAGCGCCGTACTGATGAAAAAGAGAATATCCCATGGCCTGACGTACGTCTGATCTGATAGAGTTAATTGATATCTCTGCTTCTTATCCCAATTCAATCCCTGCATTAATTTAGCCACCCGTGACACATGATGAAACCGAAACCTTGCCGGGACGTTCCAGTTTGGCAGAGAAGTTAACGGGAGAGGGCCTGCGTCATGCTCTGAGGTTGGAGAGAAAGGCCCAGTTGAGTCGGATCGAGTCGATGCTGCAAATCTTGATGATCCAAAGATTGTCAGGTGTAATACCCGATGGAAGATAGCTGACTACGTGAAGTTGGATAGTCCTTCCCTCGCGGCTCTCATGAAGTACCTTGGGGGTGACAAAGAGGTCTCAATCGTGGGCGGCCGAGGCAATTCCAATGCTCTCCGTGAGTCGGATGGGCTGGCGGGTACTCCAGAAGAGTGGAACGTAGCGGATTACTGCTGAAAAGGGCAGATTATTTAGTTCTACAGCCGAAAACGCACTGTCTTTACCGAAAACTTTGCAAATGTGTTTTTCACAGTTATTAACGTGTGAAAAACACCTCACATGGAGGCCTCTCACAACCTCATGTTTTCAACATCTGGAAAAACCATTCTCACCCAGCGCTACTTTTCCCTTTCTTTCTTTTTTTGGTCTTTATGAAAACGTACTCACGGACGAATGCTAATTCAAAATAAGCTGGAGAGATCGCCGGTGGTCGCAGGTAGATCTTCAGTGATTACTGGATAACGATAATGGATGCGGAGCAAGGTCCGCTGCTGGGCCTTGAGGGTGGTTTGTCCTGAGAGGATGTGACCAGGGTTCGGTGTTGGTCGGTGGTCAGACCTTGATTCTGGGTTAACGAGTTGGAGGACGCAAATCATATACTCACACCCCGGTGCGGCTCGCTTGATTGTCATACTTGGATCATGTCGCCAGTGCTAGTGCTATCTCATGACGTGACATTGATACGAAAATTGGACAGGACAGATCTTCATGACCATTCCGCTAGCGATCGATCACTCAAGTCAAAGCCGTGACTAACCGCAAGAGTGATCAGATCTAGAGCAGTGCAGGTTCTTGACAGGTTCAATGTGGATACATCTCGTTAGCCCGAACTGAACGTCTTGCACCCTGAACGTTATGGAGTCTAGGTATCCACGGAAACTGGCAAGGGACACATACGACGTTGTCCTTTTATAGCGTTATGGGAGCTTTGGTGTTTCAGAGTTGGAGGTTGCTCGCTGTTGGTAAGGACGCGTTGGCAGAGAGGCTCGAGAGGGAACAAGGACATCATACATCATGATCGACATTTGGCGGCGATAACGCGGACTTGATCCACGGCGCTCGCATCCGTTCTTCCGTGCTAGAGAGCTGACTGAATCAAAAGTAGCCGTGAGTTGTGTGAGCACCTACAGGGCCCGAAGACACAGGAGACCAAGGTCGCAGGAAGACCGACTTGCCCACTCCCGAGTCCATCAGGGCTGACATGAGAATGCGGCAGCGGCGGCATTTTGATGACGGGATCAGCTTGAATTAGCGCTGGGTGAGAAACACAGATGTTAAAAACATCGGTGTTTTTCACATGTTTTTAACATGTTTTTAACGTTTTTAACATTGAGGACCTCCAAGCACCGTGTGAGAAATGTGAAGCGCAGTTTCATGCCATTAAAATTCACACCAGGGATGCTTTCCACTGAACAGAAAACAGTCCTTCTTCAGGCTCACCGCAACTTTATCAAGACGAGCTCTGCCGAGCTCATCACACTCATCAAACTCGTGGAGGTGACGATTCCCGATGATAGCAGCCCAGAAAGGAAGGTGTGGATCTCGCACATGGGTCGCTTGTGCGACGTTTGACAGCGCCGTACTGATGAAAAAGAGAATATCCCATGGCCTGACGTACGTCTGATCTGATAGAGTTAATTGATATCTCTGCTTCTTATCCCAATTCAATCCCTGCATTAATTTAGCCACCCGTGACACATGATGAAACCGAAACCTTGCCGGGACGTTCCAGTTTGGCAGAGAAGTTAACGGGAGAGGGCCTGCGTCATGCTCTGAGGTTGGAGAGAAAGGCCCAGTTGAGTCGGATCGAGTCGATGCTGCAAATCTTGATGATCCAAAGATTGTCAGGTGTAATACCCGATGGAAGATAGCTGACTACGTGAAGTTGGATAGTCCTTCCCTCGCGGCTCTCATGAAGTACCTTGGGGGTGACAAAGAGGTCTCAATCGTGGGCGGCCGAGGCAATTCCAATGCTCTCCGTGAGTCGGATGGGCTGGCGGGTACTCCAGAAGAGTGGAACGTAGCGGATTACTGCTGAAAAGGGCAGATTATTTAGTTCTACAGCCGAAAACGCACTGTCTTTACCGAAAACTTTGCAAATGTGTTTTTCACAGTTATTAACGTGTGAAAAACACCTCACATGGAGGCCTCTCACAACCTCATGTTTTCAACATCTGGAAAAACCATTCTCACCCAGCGCTAGCTTGAATGCGAAGTCGGAGTTCCGAGTGAGTTAATTTTGGGGTGGGGAAGATAAATTTCTGTCAGCCTTGATAGATGCTGGTTTAGCCCTGGGAAGGGTCGTGGACCTCGGTTGAGAGGGGAGAAATGGAGCCGCGCCGCAGATACATTGAGGGGGGTCGTTAGGGTCCTGCAAGAGAGTCTCGATGGTATCGGGTCGAGAGGATCCTTGGAGGCTTTGTCGGTGGCTCGTGTTCGAGCCCACAGTAGGAGGTCAGGATTCCGAGCGCAAAAACATGATATTTCTTCCGACATCAAGGTCCAAGGGTGCGAGGGAATCACCTGACTCTCTGGCTTTCCGTCAGAAATTCCTTCAAGCTCGAGTCCGAGTCCGAGGGTGTGCATGCGCTCGTGCAGGTGGATAGAACTTTCGTTGAAGGGGATAAGCAAAGTTCCGTTTTAGTCCGACAAAGGGATGGACGGATTTGGAAAGTAGGAGTGTATCATGGGACCCCGGGTGTGGCAGATCTGGGTGGAAGGATGAGGATGGGCAGGTAGAAGAAGGATGTGTGAGGGAGACAAGGCGTTGCAGGAGAGTGTACAGCCTGTGCAGTTGTGAGGGGGACGAGAGGAAGAAGGGAGATGGGAGAATGGGGGGGCGATGATGAAGGGCGGGTGGTGGTCGGGGTCCGAGTCAGGGAGGGGAAAGTGCTTCTTAGACGGGGTAAAGATGATATAAATGGCGAGAACAATAGGTCTTTTGTTCCCCCCACATCAAACAATCATGCCAGCAGCTGGACGACTACCGCTACGAAGACGCCGGTCATCACTTTCTCTCAGTAACTCTCCATCCAAATAAACCTCCGCCATTTCTGATGTTTTTTCTTCAGCTGCGTTCCAACCTGCAAAAGCTGGCATCTACGGCATCTCACGACCCGTCACGTTCGCCCCCAACGTCACACCCATATCCTACCACGACGACTCTGACTCCCCATCCACCTCCGACCCCGGCTCCCCCTCCTCCGGCTCCCCCGCCGATGCAGCCCCCTTGGCCATCTTCCCCCCTTCAGAAACACCCGCACCCCCTCCCGCCCGCCGCCGATGTCCGCCAGGAAAGCGGCGCTCCCTCGGCTACATCCCGCGCCCCCCAAATGCCTTCATGCTCTTCCGCGCCGACTTTGTCCGGCAAAAACACGTCCCCGGCACGATCGAGACGAACCACGGCTCCCTCTCCAAGATCATCGGCAACTGCTGGCGTGCCCTTCCCCTAGAGGAGAAGAAGATCTGGGAGGTGAAGGCCAAGCACGCGAAGACAGAGCACAAGATCAGATACCCAGAGTACCGCTTCAAGCCCGTGCACAACAAGAACAAGAATAAGGACAAGAAGGAGAAGCCCCCGACGACCGTCGAGGATGAGCGGAGGTGCGAGGAGGTCGCACAGCTCTTGCTTGAGGGCAAGAAGGGCGACGAGCTTGCGGCTGCTGTGAGGAGCCTCGATCTCAGGCGGTCCCCACAGGAACTGCAGCAACAGCTGTTTGACCTACCACGCCACCACTACCGCTCCCGCCGGCCGTCCTCCGTGCCCCTCCCCAACGAATACTACCCCCAGTTTCCATTCACAACACCCACCCTCACCCTCCCCATTGCGCCCTTCCTCTCCACCGCATTCAACACCGACGCCCCATCCTCCTTCCGCAGCAGTCTCGGTGCCCGCCGGCCCTCCAGCGCCGGGCCTTACCCGACGCGCTCCTGGACCTTCCCCACGGACATCGTCGTCCCAGAATCACTTCAGCGAGACGACTCGCCCCTCCCGGACGTCAACAGCTCCCTCTTCGACCCGTCCTTCCGCCTCGGCTCGACCTTCCCCGTCTTCGACAACCGCGTGCTGTCCTCGTCCGATGGCGGCTCATTCGACGCCTCCCTCGCCCCTCACCACGTCCAACACCTCTTCAGTAGCCCTCCCACCTGCACCACATCCGACATCGACCCCCTGTCATGGATGGGCGATGATCCATCCATGCAGGACCTGTTCCAGATCCAGACCCAGGGCCACGTGCATGAGCACCAGCACTACCACATCCCTCCCACCCCCTCGAGCTCATCAGGATATTCACCCTCCCCGCCGCCCTCCATCGCTATCCTGCCTTTGCCCCCCACCGCCGGCATGGAAGTCTTCGCGCCCAAACCGCAGTCCGCCACCTCTGCGACGTTCCCCGCGGACCTCGAGCTGTGGAGGCAGTTCGACCCGACCACTCTGGGTCTCGATTTCACGCACCAGGGCATGGACATGGAGATGATGAACGTGGATCTGACGGCGGGCTACCCCAAGACCTCGTTTGACGCCGCTATGCAGGCCCTCGGTGCCTTGGGCGGTGTGGGGGTCGGTCCGGGCGATTCGGGCCTGCAGATGGTCGGCAACGACGCGTTCGGGATGGATATGGAGTTTGACCCCTCTACCATGCGCATGTTCTGATTCTGATCCTGGTCTTGTTGAAAAAGCCACAATCGGGCTGACTGGCCCTCTTCCTTGCTTAACCTCCCCCCCCTCTCTCTCTCCCTCTCTCTGCTCTGTCATCCTACTTTCCTTCAGGTTTCCATGCCTTTCCATTTCCGTTCTCAACGACCGCGATTTAATTCCACGCTCCTTCCACGAAAAAACATATCTACCCTCTCTTATGTCTCTCTCTCTCTCTCTCTCTCTCTCTCTCTCCCTCTTATCTCTCGGCACTCTACACTGCGTCGAGCCCGCGGCCGACACTCGCCTTTTAATCAAAACGCTTCATTCTGTCTGTAAATATCTATCGGACTCTTTCCTCCCCTCCTCGTTTCATTTACTTATGTTTCTTATGTCCGCCACGTCTGAAACCTGCTGTAGCCTTACTATCTGCTCTGGAGTTATCATACTCTATATCACCCCTATACCCTGATTCCCCCCCCCTCCCCCTCGATGTAGCCTTTCTGAATCGTGTTCTGGCTTGTTTTCCTATTCCTGTCCTCATCGTTTTTCTTTTCCCCCTTTTTACTTATTACGTTGTCTCTTTCTGTTCTCTTGGATAGAGTAGCCCTTGTTGTCCCATTCTTACATGTTTGAACAGCCTTTTTTTAATAGTTTTGAATAAAAATGTAGCCTTATCTGTCCTTCATGACTCTCTTGCGTTTTGAGCCTCGCCAATTTACTTTGAGATCTTGAGATTAGCTTCAAGTTCATTGCAAAGCAGGACCGACGATCAATTGCAACTTTGCCTACATAGGATCAATAACGGGCTCTCTTGCCCCTCCTTACGGCCTGGATGAAAGTTGAAACGTTGATGCGCCGAATGAAATTGGCCGTCGTCGCTGTGGCATGCCAGGTGGGATCTGAATATAATCTTATCCATGCGTTCACGTCTCCGAGCCATCGCGTGAACTTCTTTTGAACTGGTTAGTACGTAAGTATTGCTACCAACAACTTCGGGCCCCCCATCAGTAATTCATCGATCATTTCTTTCCCCACCTTCGACTTCGTGAGCGGCACCCTTTTCCTTGCCTTTTCCCAACCTTTTCCTTGTCTTTTCCTTACTACTTGTCTCCCGTCATCCGCTCGTTCCGAGTCAAGATATCCATCAACTGCCGTAAACTCATAGTATTTATATAGGGACTTCGCTCTCATATGCCTCATCCTCATCAACGTGGCCGAGTCGAAGCAGTGTCTCATGCGGTGCGTGCATCGCCTCGAACCCACACACTTCTCCATGGAGCCATACTTACTAGATGGGCTGTAAAAAATGACTCCAATTCGGTACATAAGTAAGGTGCTGCTGCTTGATAACGACTACACGCTTGACATTCCCCCCATCTCTGCGAATTCCTGGCCTCCAACTTAAACTTGAGATGATCTTTGATATTCCAGCCGATGTGGCGTATATCGCCGGGGTGTGGTGTGAGGGGGTGTTGTTCGGTATGTGATCCTGCCGGCTGCCGGCTTTTCTTTAGTGTGCCGGGGGCGCTTAGTACTTCGGATCCCCCATCAGGATTCCAGTTAAGCGTCTCTTGTCACGAAAGCGAGCACCACGGCTCTCCTGACATCCCGGAATCCATCCAGCGTCATCTTGTTCGCCGCCGTCTGGAGCGTTTTACGTGCAAAATCGCGGCGGGAAGGGAGGGAGGTGCTGTCAATGTGCGTTCTGTTCCCCTCGTTCCTCTCACCTGGCATCTCATCAAAATCTCAGGATACTTTTGGGATTCAGCACCTGCATGTTCATCGTATCCACGGCCCACGTGTCCCTCGCTCTGCACGAGCTCTTGCAGGGCTTCGTGTACGAGCGGGAGATTCCGCCACCGGTGTTCTTCCGGATAAACATATTCCCTGCGCGCAAGGCGCTGTATATTGTCAATGTATGTCATCCCCCCCCCGTTCGTTTTGGTCGGTGATGGTTCTTACATTATTGTGTTTGTTACTCAGACTCTCTTGGGTGATTCGCTTCTTGTGCGTAAGCTAGTGATTCGGGATAGACGTAAAGAGAGCTCGAGTGTTCCTGATAACTAGGTGTGGCGAGTGTATGCCGTATGGGGGAGCAGCTGGAAAATCACTCTCGCACCTGTATGTACTACATTCCACCCTGTCATCCCGCCTTTCTGAAAGGTCCTTTTTTTGCTCGAATCCAACCAGGCCCTTCTCTTCCTCGGAACAACAGGTATGCCCCCACCTCCCCCTCCCTTTTCCCTTCCAATCGTTTATCTTCTCCTCCCATCCAGTCTGCGGCCTCAAAACCATCGTCGCCAACGCCACCACCCCCGCCGCGTCCGTCTTCACCTCGGACCTCCTCTCCTGGGTCACCTCCACCTTCGTCCTCACCATCGCCACGCAGATAACCGCCACCGCCCTCATCGCCGGCCGGATCTACCACGTCGCGCGCCTCAACGCTGCAGTCGGGAGCCAGCTCAAGACGCGGTACGTGCCGATCATATGGACGATCGTCGAGTCGGGCGCCGTGTACACGTCCGCGGCGCTGGTGCAGCTGGTGACGTACCTGCTACATATGAACGCCGGGGTGATTTTGGAGATGATGCTCGCGCAGCTGAGTGTACGGTCTACTCTCTCTCTCTTCTCTTTTCTCTTTTCTCTTTGCATCAGGCTGAGCGGGGTTCGGTGTGCTCTTTTTTTTTGCAGGTGATGATCCCGATATCGATCATAGTGCGTGTAGCGCTGGGATTGGCGCACGGTGGATCGACGACGAGGAAGGGCGAGGGACACCGCCAGATGAGCACCTTTCGCGTCAAGGCGTCGGGCTCTGCCAGCGATGCGAGTGTCACGCTTGGAGGGCCTCGTGGGAGCCGTGGACACGAGGGAAGGGATCGGACCCAGACAGATGCATGGGCTCCACATGATGAGAGTCGTGTTTGAGAATGATTTGATTAAAAAAAAACAAAAACTTAGTACCTTCCTGATGTAATTGTCGTTGAGACGTTGTATAATGGTATTTTTTAGACGGTTCTCCGTGGTAGGCCTGATGTTTAATTGGATTTCTTGATGTTTTTACTCCGTTTCTGGATGTCACTGTGCCACTGCAGTGCCTCAACTTAGGTCCCTGGCAAGAAGGCTTCAGTATGTACGGTAAACATACATCTCCGACAGATCTTACCATCCGACGTATTCCTTGCCCATGAATCAATTAGCAAGGTTCACCGTGACCATATTGTTGGGCGGATGGGTCGTTGAAAGCTGCAAGCAAGCTGAAGCCGAAATTTGCCTTCAGGCTCTCAGGCTCAAACAAGACTCGGACAACAACAACCACTGTTGTATTGTGACTCATGCTAGAAACCAATCTTTCCTTCGCCATATAGTTGATCACTGTGCCATAGGACGACCCAGTATACCCAAGCATCAGTCCACTGACCAACATTCAGGACATATATTAACCAATACACCTGCCTGCACCAGCTTTGCTCTCCATCATTCCTCGTGGTTCAAGCAGCATACCGCGAAATAACCTGTGGGCAGGGTGCGGCGTGTGTGGTCGGAGCTTATGTGCATTGGGTATGTCCTGAGGGACTCGACCCGTTGAAACGAACTCGCGTGCTCCCCAATGTCGTTTTCTCGAGCGCAAACAACAGATGACTACGGTTGGCGGGTATGACATGGTCTTCGAGTCTCCGCACACACTCTCTCTAGAAATTCCGACACTCCGTCGGTTGCATTGAATGACTCTTCTTCGGGTTCTGTAGTGCGCGGCACGTTGCGGCTGATTTACCAGATTACAATGCTGCCATGAGAGCTGCTTTGCCTGATTGTAGAACGTAATCGATCAGCAGTGTCTTGTTCACCTGAGCTCGATGGGGAGCTTTAATGTTTTGAGGGTTTTGCTCTTATGATTCGGTGGATTTTTTTCGCCGTAAAGACGGGAATACGTTCTGCATTGACCATGGCGTGCATTGTTATTTTGTAGTATAGGTAGCACTGACACTGTGCTGCTATGATCCCGCAAGGATATAGTCCATTTACAGCCCACTAATCGTTTGACAACCCACATTACAAATATCCCTAATCTAATCGAGTTCATCGTAAAACTCAAGCTCGCGCCTGATGAAGTCCAAGAGTTCGCGGCGTGCTGGTGGTTGTGAGTGGTTGTGGCTTTGGGTGTCATGGCCGTTGCGTTCCTGAGAGTGGCGGTCAAGATTCGTGAAAATCAGGACACTGAAAGAACGTACCTCAAGGTCGCGGGGGGCCGGGCGTGTTGGGACGGTGGTCCCAGGCCTGGGGTGTTCCGAAATTGGAGCTCCCCCGGGATGTCCTCCTTGGTTGGTGTTGGTTTGCCCGGTGCCGCGTGCCTGAGAGTGGTGGTCATTATTTCGTGGACATTAGGACACTGGAGGAACGTACCTCAAGGTCGCGGCGGGTAGGGCGTGTTGGGACATTGGTCCCAGGCTTCGGGCGTCCCGACATTGGAGCTCCCCCCGGATGTCCTTCTCCCCCCGGATGTCCTGCTTGGTTGGTGTTGGTTTGCCCAGTGTAGCGTGCCTGAGGGTGGTGGTCAAGCTTCGTGAACATTAGGACACTGGAGGAACTTACCTCAAGGTCGCGGCGGGCCGGGCGTGTTGGGACATTGGTCCCAGGCTTCGGGCGTCCCGACATTGGAGCTCCCCCCGGATGTCCTCCTTGGTTGGTGTTGGTTTGCCCAGTGCCGCGTGCCTGCGAGTGGTGGTCAAGATTCGTGAAAATTAGGGGACACTGGAGGACAATCTACCTCAAGCTCCCGGCGGGTGGGGTGGTAGCTGCCGCCGCGTGCCTGTGGGAGAATAGCGGTCAACATTTGGAAGGGGGGGCAGTATTGGGGAAGAGAATGTGGCTCAAGCCGGCGTACCTCAAGATCGCGGCCCGCCGGGGGTGGTGGGACAGTGGTCTCGGGCCTCGGGTCTGCCGTAGTTGGTGGTCCCGGCGGACCATGTGGCACATACCGACGCACCTCAAGGTTGCGGCGGGCCGGGCGTGTTGGGACATTGGTCCCAGGCCTGGGGCGTCCCGAAATTGGAGCTCCCCCCGGATGTCCTCCTTGGTTGGTGTTGGTTTGCCCAGTGCCGCGTGCCTGAGTGGTGGTCAAGATTCGTGAAAATCAGGGGACACTGGAGGAACGTACCTCAAGGTCGCGGCGGGCCGGGCGTGTTGGGACATTGGTCCCAGGCTTCGGGCGTCCCGACATTGGAGCTCCCCCCGGATGTCCTTCTCCCCCCGGATGTCCTGCTTGGTTGGTGTTGGTTTGCCCAGTGTAGCGTGCCTGAGGGTGGTGGTCAAGCTTCGTGAACATTAGGACACTGGAGGAACTTACCTCAAGATCGCGGCGGGTAGGGCGTGTTGGGACATTGGTCCCAGGCTTCGGGCGTCCCGACATTGGAGCCCCCCCCGGAATTGGAGCTCCCCCTGGATGTCCTACTTGGTTGGTGTTGGTTTGCCCTGTGCCGCGTGCCTGAGAGTGGTGGTCAAGCTTCGTGAAAATTAGGACATTGGAGGAACGTACCTCAAGGTCGCGGCGGGTAGGGCGTGGTGGGACAGTGGTCCCAGGCTTCGGGTGTCCCGCAATTGGAGGTCCCGCCGGACCTCCTCCGTGGTTGGTGTTGGTATTGCGAACGTCACGTGCCTGGGAGTCGTGGTCAACGTTCATGAAAACGAGACTGAAAGAGACTGTACCTCCAGGTCCCGGCGCGCGGAAGGGGCTTGGCCGGCGCCGCCATGCCAGCGTGCCTCGATCTCAGTAAGGTCGAGGTAGCTTGGAGCGGCTACGACAGAGGTAGCAGACGCGACGATCGCAGTGGCGGCGAGGAGTTGAGATTTCGTGAACATGATGAAGTCGAGGGAACGAAGAGGAGTTTTGATTTAAGGGAGTAAGTAAGTGTGGACCGACCAGCGGGATTAACTTGAAAGTTGTTGGCTACCTGAGCTGAGGATTCGACTTTCTCTTGAGTGGGTTTTTATACCCTACAGATCGTACCCGGGGTCCCGTGACCACTGCAGAACTTCCTGAGCACATGCCTGCCTCCACATGCTCGGAGTTGCATGGCGACAGGTCCTGACAAGTCTTGCCACCCTTGGGAACGAAGTTCAAGAGCCCTTTTGGTATCATTCAATGGCGCCGAAAAAAGTAATCGCTGTGTGACGAGCTTGTCTCATGACCTTTGCTCTCGCCATACACTTATTCTCCAACTTCCGCCATTTAATAGTCCCACTCAATTTTAGTTTATTTCGTCGTGATCGACAATGTTGCGAGGGAGACCACATGTTCGGTTTGATGCCAAGATGAAGCCTGTTCTTGTCGGCGCTTGAAATGACATGGCATTGAGGCCGCAACTCACGAAGAGCTTTGATTTTGGCTGCTTGTGTAACTAAGTATTCGATCCGACCGACAGCTACAACGCCACGCACACGCCACCGCTCACCCAGTGTTACATGAAATCCCTTAAGTTTGGCTATTATGCTTGCTGATGCAGACACGACATTCAGACTCAGACAGACGGCATCAGTGGCAGTTCAATCAAATGTAGCACGCGGGCTCTAAATTGCTCCAAGTGCTCGATGATCGGCGTTCTGTCTTGTTGCAATGGTCAATTGTCAATATGTAAGTAGCTGAATCTCTTCTAGATGTATCGACAGACTCGCATTAAATCCTCAGCGTTCAGCGAGAACAACAAGGGTTCTCGCGACGAACCACTGGCATATGTTCTACCTCTCTAGGCCAGTATGGGGCCAACTCTCACTGAACTTACTCCACTTTTCCGTTCACAACGGGGGATATCCCGAAGCTAATGACATCAAACTCAAGATCGCCAATGGCTGTGCAGGGCAATCAGGGTTGATTGGTGCTCTTATTCAATACTGTACTATTACGACCGGGTGTTCAGTCACGCGTCACAGCCATTTTTTTCTGATATTTTTTTTGAATTTTTCTCGATTTATTGAGATTTTGGGGCTTTGTCGGAAAAACTTTTTGATCACGTGCATGAACACCCGGTCGTAATAGTACAGTAGTGTGAAGCATTTGGGGTATCACCGTTGGCAGTGCAGATGTCGCTGTAAGTCTTTTGACTCGCCACGGCGTATACTTGTATCTCCTAGGATCCGCCAGACACGACGAGTCCTCCGACGCGGTTCCTCCCCCGCTTCGATAAAAGCACCACCATCAAAGAATCCGAGCTTTTTATAACCATTGGAGAAACTTGCCTAGTAAAATTCCGAGTCAATGACATCCACCGCTCCGAAATACCCTCACGATGATGAGTATTATATGGCGACGATAGTATTTGTAAGCGAAGCGAAGCTTCTTTGGTTCTGCATCACCTACCATGGAACGCTTGACGTAGACTCATATCTTATTTCTATGACTAGGTAGCCGGCTATCTTTTCAAGGTACCACGATACTACGTTGGCAGCTGCTCGGACAGGTTTATTCTCCCTGCCACGGGGAAAGGGAGGCGACCAGGATGTCGAAGGATCGAGCGATGAACGGCCTTCCATCTCGAGGGCATCTCCAAGAGTGACTTCAAGAGTTTCCTGAAGGTGATGTACACTTTGTGAGTATGCCCTCCATGAGCCGTTCAAGGTATGGTTCGAATACTCTTGCGGTCCCGCAATTGAAGAGTGTTTTTTGAGGTTGGTTGGTATCTTGGAGACACCACTGAGAGTCTGGCGTTTTTGGAGAGAGGCTTAGTGGACGTCGCTGTCACATACAATGCGGCGGCTGAAGCCCAATTGATCCACAGTCAAGCTGCTGCTCAATGGGTCTATGGCTTTCGCAGGACCAGGAACCCGGCGAGGCTCAACCCAGACGGCAACAATATCTTGACGATGTTTAATGAAATTCTCTCGAACGCCACTGCGATCCTGCGATGGAACAAAACAAACAGGCAGACAACGATCCTGGGCGGCGAACCTGCCCTCTCGAAAGCCGAGTGGATCGCCGTCCTCAAGATATCAACCCTCTGGAACTTCTGGGACATCTGCCAGCTTTCGATAACGCGCCTCTCTGACCTCCCCACCTCTGGGGTCAACGCGCTCACCTCCGTCGAGAAGGCTTCGCTCGCCAAGGCGTATAAGGTCCTGCGGTGGCTGCTGCGCGGGTACCACGAGCTCGCCCAGCGCACGACGACGATCACGGTCGAGGAGGCGAGAGGTCTGGGGGCCGGAGACGGCGGTGGGGCTGTACGAGATTCGGGAGCAGAACGCGGCGAGCAGTGGGACGAGCGGGGGGCACGTTCCGGAGTATTCTGGGTTTGGGCATTCCACGAAGAAGAGGGAAGGCCAGACTTTTTTGGAATTGGTAAAAAGGGGGTTCAGGGAGCTGGAGGAGGTCGAGGCGGCGAGTCGGATGTACTATGATGTTTTGCTGGCGACGCTTTAATTTTGATTTTACGGTTCCACTGCTTCAGAATCCTTGGGACATCGTTACGCTTTTTCACACATATTATATTTTTTGAAGGATGGGCATGATCTTGCTCTCGAAACTAAATCGCCCGTTTGGCTGAGTGTTTGCAAAGTTTTGCAAACGCGAAAGGTACTTCTCACCAGAAGTACATATGCAAACAATTTCTGGTCTAATTGGAAGTATGTTTTGCAGACATATAACGGCCCATGAAATGATCTAGTCAGTATCAGTACATTTACAAAATCCACTGGTAATTTAGTGAAATTCTGTTCGTTTCTGTCATATCTACCCTTTTGGTTTTCCCTGATGTAACGGCAAGTGCAAAAAGAAGAAGAGTGGCAGCCGGTCGGACTCAGAGCTCGCTCCCTGAGCAAGCGCCACCGCGCCCGCGCGCGTATTCCACCTCAGCAAAGTATCCGTAGTTATCTGGATTCCTACGGGCTTTGCCGGGGTTCTGGGTTGCCAGAAGCTTGGATGTAGCATACCCATATGCCTGGCCGAAGTGCGATGCAGTAGGTAACCGTCAATACCCCATCGCACTGAGGTTCTGAATAAAACTCACCTTGTGCCCGTTGTTATTCGTTTCATCTGAAAGTGATGGTGAGAACCTGATCTGAAGGCACACGCTTATTCCAGGGCATACCTTTAAAGGGGTGCGACTTCATGACGTATTCGAGTTGCAGGAATTCACGAAGAAGGATAGCTCCTGCGTCAATGTGTGAGAATGTATCACTCGCATCACAGCAGCACATGTGCGTACCCCGGTAGAGATAACCGTCGTTACCTGGCTGATAAGTCGGTGTCGAGCACAAGTAGCTGAGCGCAATCACTCTCGACGTGAAAAAGGCGGGACAAAATGTCACCACATTCGCATCAGGACCCTTAACATATGCCGCCACACCTGGTCTGCAGCGTCCGATGCGGTCATCGCACGAGAACGAGAATACCGACGGCTGCTGTTCTTGAGTGTTGGCAAATGTCTTGGCTGCCCGCAGATTGAAGAATTTACTGGTCAAAGTTCGGTATTCTGCGGGGCCGACTGTCTTTCCAAAGAATTCCGCGAATGCCGTATCCTGGCCACCAGTGAGTGCGCTTCACAGTTCACAAATAGGTATGAGGAATGGCGACGGAAGTACCACAGGGCGGGGACCTACTAGGTTCCAGCATCTGCCAACTGCCCAAAGTCGAAGCAGGCCGCGTTGATGTAATCCAATTGACTTTGAGTACAACCCTCAGTGTGCACGAGTACAGCGCTGTAACGGAAATTAGCCGTAGCGTCTGTGGTCAAGGGTTAGGATAATCACTCGTTGGCGCGGGTTCCGATGCTAGGAGGGGCATGGGGGAATTGAAGGTCGTTTGATTCATATTCACCGAGTTTTTAGTCCGAGTCCATATCTGCGCTGGTTAGACGGTATTGGAATATGCCCGAAGTCGAGGCGTGGTACGGTTCGGTCGAATTCGTGAAATCGAATAGGCTGAGAGGCCAAAGAGTCGTTGCCGTCTTGCCAGGGGTTATCGTCTGGTGGAATTCAGAAAGGTTTGACGTGATGTAGGCCCTCGAAGCTCGTTAGACTTAGCAGCCGATCTATTTCCCATGAGACCTACTTGATAAGACCTTGGAATGTGAGCACCCTAGTTTTGTCAGACACCCGATAGCCTCCCTGATCGTCTGTAGAAAGAGGCGTGTGGAGGGTGATTACATCGAGTGACTAGGGATCTCAGCTAGAGGAAGTTATACAATTGTACCGCTCACGTCTGCACCAGTGTTCGTCACATCTGCCTGTATGTTCTTCATATCACCAGACAGACCGAGCGTCACGACCAACGGGGCTTTTGGGATCCCGGAAGCGGGAGCAGCGGGAGCGACAGCGGTGGCAAGCAAGGCCGTGAGGAGAAGCAGATGCGTAGCAAACGCCATGACAGAAACGTTAACAGGAGACTGCTGAAGATCAGATTTTCCGGGCCAGCTCTTATGTAGGATGGTCAATCACGTAAGAAGATGTGTACACATGAGGTCCGTCAACAAAATTGACTAACCTTGGATGGGCTATAGCCAGCCAGATCTATCGATCTCGGACATGGGGGGGAGGCCACCCATAAAAAATATGGAAAGACAATGCAAGAATGGCATCATTTTCATCACCTTCCTTCAACCATCGCCAACCAATTATGAACGTCCCATCGTTTGAATCTAATTCTTTTTGACCTTGATTAATCATCATTCAAGTTCTGAAGTCAAGCTGTGTAAGATCGACCCGATCGGGAACATACAGCTGTCCCGAAGAATGCGTTAAGCGTCAACGCCTCACGGCATCCCTGTCATTGATTCCAAACGGTACATACCTCGATCATCGATGATGTCTCCTTTCCCTGCCGCAAAAACATACCGTCCTAGGGCCGAACTCATGCCAGAAATTTACGCGGTTGACTGCCTTTTATACAAGCTCAGGATGAGGTTTGATATCTTTGCTGTGTGCTCCGCCGTCATGCTGCTGTCAGAGCCTGTCACCCACCGTGAAGGGATGGATGGAAGTTTTGGAACACTTCGAAGTTACTCGCCGAACTTTTCGGAGTCTGATGTCAAACATCGGTCCTCATGACCTACCAAGCAAAATCTCGTCTTCAGGAGTTGTGACTGGTGTGGTATCGTGAAGATCACAAAGTGAGGACGGCGTGAGCCATGGATGTATATGGACTGAGCGAACATAAAAGTCTGGAATTGGTAATAATATAAATAGCCTGAGTGCGTTTTCGTGACATTCTGATCACATCACAACACAACTAAACAAACAGGAAACTGCGTGTTATCTTCGATTTGCTGGACACAGCGCACCATCAACATGTTCGCAATGGATACTTCACGCATCCCAACGCTTTTTGGATATACGACTCTGGGAGAATTTTCCAGGGCGAGGGAGCTCACTTCCGAAATTCTGCACCATGTACATGCTGAGTTGCCAGCACTGACGTTGCTTGGAACATCGGCCTTCATCGCTGTACATCGTCGAAGTTCGAAGGGTAAGTGGGTCGGTACTCATCGCAGTGTGCTTACTGACCATTGACAACATCGTCGATTCCAGGGTTCGAGCTCGCCCAGCGCACGACGACGATGACGGTCGAGGAGGCGAGAGGTCTGGGGCTGGAGACGGCGGTGGGGCTGTACCAGATTCGGGAGCAGATCGCGGCGAGCAGTGGGACGAGCGGGGACACGTTCCGGAGTATTCTGGGTTTTGGGTATCCCATGAAGAAGAGGGAAGACCAGACTTTTTTGGAATTGGTGAAAAGGGGGTTCAAGGAGGAGCTGGAGGAGAGGCGGCCAGTCGGATGTATGATGTTTTGCCGGCGACGCTTTAGTTTTGACGTTACCGTTCCACTGCTTCAAAATCCAAATCACGTATGCTTTTTCAACTCACGAGCAGAATACATGTCAACAGATACTTATTTCCCCTTCATCGGCCATGGATTCGAAAGCCCGAAAGGCGCCTCAATCCTGAGTGCACCAACATTAACAAGGACTTTGCCACCAATGGCTCTGCTATTCGCCAGACGAAACCTCGCGTGCACAAAGAACCACCGAAGACTAACACCCCACTTGTGAACTGGATGGTCATACCGACTATTCTTGGGTTTGAAGAGGCCAAATCACGGTTCCAAAATAAGGGTCCCTCCCCAAGCAAGACCCACTCCATTTGTAGGTGTAACCCCAGCAAACTGTTTGTAAAATTTCGTAACAACAAGTAAAGTAAAAAAAAAAACCCTGTCCCGCATTGCAGCCAGGCTCAGAGCTCGTCCTTTGAGCAAGCCCCACCGCGTTTGCGCGCATACTCTACCTCAGCAAAGTATTTGTAGTTCTCTGGATTCTTACGGGCTTTGGCGGGGTTTTGGGTTGCCAGAAGCTTAGATGCAGCGTACCCATACGCCTGGCCGAAGTGCGATGCAGTAGATAACTGTTAATACCCCGTCGCACTGAGATTCTGCATAACGGTTACCTTGTTCCCGTTGTTGTTCGTTTCATCTGGAAGCGATCATGGTGAGAACCTGATCTAAAAGCACACGCTTATTTCATACCTTTGAAAGGCTGCGACCTCATGACATATTCGAGATGCATGAATTCATGAAGAAGGATAGCTCCTGTGTCAATGTGTGAGAATGTAGCACTCGCATCCACAGTAGCACATGTGCGTACCCCGGTAGGAATAACCGTCGTTACTTGGCTGATAAGTCGGCGTCGAGCACAAGTAGCTGAGTGCAATCACTCTCGGCGTGAAGAAGAGGGCACAGAATGTCACCACATTCGCCTCAGGATTCTTAACATACGCCCCCACACCTGGTCTGCAGCCTCCGATGCGGTCATTGCACGAGAACGAGAATGTCAGCGGTTGCTGCTCTTGAGTATTGGCATATTTCTTGGCCCCTTGCAGATCGAAGAATTTGCTGGTCACAGTTCGGTATGCTGCGGGGCTGACATTCTTTCCAAAAAATTCTGCGAATGCGGTATCCTGGCCACCATTGAGCGCGCTTCGGAGTTCACAAAAGAAGTATGAGAAATGGCGACGGAAAGTACCGCAGGGCGGGGACCTACTCGACTCCAGCATCTGCCAACTGCCCAAAGTCGGAGCCAGCCGCGTTGATGTAATCCGCTCGACTTTGGATACAGCCCTCAGTGTACACGAGTACAGCGCTTTAAGGAGGATTAGCCGTAGCGTTTGTGGTCAAGGATTAGGATAATTACTCGTTGCCGCGGGTTTGGGTGCTAGGAGGGGCATTCGGGAATTGAAGGTCGTTTGATTCATATTCACCGAGTATGTAGTCTGAGTCCACATCTGCGCTGGTTGGACGGTATTGGAAAATTCCCGATGTCGAGGCATGGTACGGTCCGGTCGAATTCGTGAAATCGAATAGGCTCAGAGGCCAAAGAGTCGTCACCGTCTTACCAGGGGTTATCGTCTGGTGGAATTCAGAAAGGTTTGACGTGATGTAGGCCCTCAAAGCTTGTTAGATTTAGCAGCAGAAGCATTTACCATGGAACCTACTTGATAAGACCTTGGAAGGTGAGCATCCTAGTTTTGTCAGACACCTGATAGCCTCCCTGATCGTCTGTAGAAAGAGGCGTGTGGAGGGTGATTACATCAAGTGACTAGGAGAAATCTCAGCTAGAGGAAATCATACAAGGACAATTGTACTGCTCACGTCTGCACCAGTGTTCGTCACATCTGCCTTTATGTTCTTCATATCGCCAGACAGACCGAGCGTCACGACCAACGGGGCTTTGGGAATCCCGGAAGCGGGAGCAGCGACAGCGGTGGCAAGCAAGGCCGTGAGGAGAAGCAGATGAGTAGCAAACGCCATGACAGAAACGTTAACAGGAAGCTGCTGAAGAAAATATTTTCCGGGCCAGCTCTTATGTAGGACGAGTACACGGTCAATCACGTAAAAAGATATGAATCCTGTCAATAAGATGGATAAAGATTGACTGACCTTAGATGGGCTGTGCAGTGAGATCTGTCGATCTCGGACATGGGGGGAGGGAGGCCCCCCGTAAAAGTGTGGAAAGACGGCAATGCAAGAATTGCAGTTGCATTAGCTTTCCCTTCAATTATTGTCAACAAGTTGTGGACGAGCCACATCCACCCACAGATAGACTATAGAATTAACCTAAGAGAGCAAACATGATCATGCACGGCGTATCGCTTGAATCAATTTTTGTTTTACTTACCTTGACCAAAAACTTGGGTATGTTGGATTGATTGTTCACCATTCCATTGCCTGCTGAAGCCAAGCCGTGTGAGATCGAACGATTTGGAAAAGACAGCTTTCCCAAAGAATGGCGTAATTAGAAGTCAAAGAACGTCAGGTGTCTCTGCTGATTGATTCCGACAAACCGCAGTGGTTTCAAAGTACTTACCTCAGGCTCGATCATCGATGATGTCTCCCTGCCGCAAAAACATACCGTCCTAGGCCGAACTCATGCCAGAAATTTACGCAATTGACTGCCTCTTATGCAAGCTCAGGATGAGGTTTGATATCTGTGCTGTGCGCTCCGCCGTCATGCTGCTGTCAGAGCCTGTCACCAACTGTCAAAGGATGGATGGAAGTTTTGGAACACTTCGAAGTTACTCGCCGAACTTTTCGGAGTCTGATGTCAAACATCGGTCCTCATGATCTACCGAGCAAAATCTCGTCTTCAGGAGTTGTGACTGGTGTGGTATCATGAAGATCACAAAGTGAGGACGGCGTGAGCCATGGATGTATATGGACTGAGCGAACATAAAAGTCTGGAATTGGTAATAATAGCCTGAGTGCGTTTTCGTGACATTCTGATCACATCACAACACAGCTAAACAGGAAACTGCGTGTGGTACCTATCTTCGATTTGCTGGACACAGCGCACCATCGACATGTTCGAAATGGATACTTCACGCATCCCAACGCTCTTTGGATATACGACTCTGGGAGAATTTTCCAGGGCGAGGGAGCTCACTTCCGAAATTCTGCACCATGTACATGCTGAGTTGCCAGCACTGACGTTGCTTGGAACATCGGCCTTCATCGCTGTACATCGTCGAAGTTCGAAGGGTAAGTGGGTCGGCACTCATCGCAGTGTGCTGACTGACCATTGACAACATCGTCGATTCCAGGGTTCTCAATTGAAACCCAGGTGCTGCTGCTCGTGGCTTACCTCCTGCGCTATGCCAAAAACCTATCCCATATTACATGGGGTATACTATCCGAGTCCAGATGGCTACTACTAGATACTGCTGCGATGTTGTCCCGTGTTATCGCCGCCATGATAACGGTCTTCGTCACGATCCGTTATGGCCCTCATCGCAAAGTGTCCCTGGTCTTGCAGAGCGCAGCACTGTACCTTGTAGGCGCTTTTTCTTTTTCCTATGCTGCCAGACGAACGGGGCTGCTCATGAATGACTATGACGCGCCATCCGTAAGTTGTCGTCTGTGATCACTCCGATCACAGACTTACCCCGCCATGCAGACCATTTTCATCTCCTCTCTGTTTCTGGAAGCAGTACACCTTCTCCCGCAATACAAGTTGTTTTCTGGGAGCAACGACCAGGCGACTAGACTTGCCACCATCATCTGCTCCCTCTCGTTCGTTGCTGTGACAGTCGTCGGTATCGCTGCACAATACGTCACGTATACCATGTTCAAATTCATGAACGTCTTTTGGGAGCGTGGAGTCTGGACACATGGTGTCAACGTGGCATGCCTCGTCGTTGGCACTGGATGTCTTGTTTCTGCTCTATTATCACGTCCTGAACAGGTACTTGTAAAAAATTGATGCTGTACGGTGTGGCGAGCACATAACTCAGTCGTTGTGAATTAGACTGTACTGTGTATTGTAGATTGGTAGATACCTATAACGGGTGGAACAAGAATAAGATGGCACCACTCATATCAATCATTGTAGAACAGACAGAGGGAAGTACGAGCGTATATAACGAAAGATATAAAAGAGGGGCTTGGAGTAAAAGAGGAGATCGTCTTCCCCTGAGGCACTGGCGCACGATGTACAGTGTGATGGCATGGCTCCCCAGTGATCGCGAGAGGTAAAAAGCTGCCAGGTCGATTGACCCCAAGTGGCCATGCGCGAATCCACGGCTCTTGACAGTGGCCAAAACTCAATCAAGTTCAATGCGCCTCACGACCTATGATGAGCGACAGCATCATTTGAAACACGAAATGTAGCCATTCACAACACCATTTTGAGGCCACTCGTTCGACACCGCCCCAGAATCACGACGCACCGCTCTCCAAGATAGATCGATCAATAAAGAAGACACGCTGGGCCCGTACGTTCATTGGGCCACTCAATGGCACTGACCTTGAACTTCAACTCGATACGCTCCTCGTTGTCTTATGTGGCACCACAAGTATTCAACGAACATCGCATTTTTGGAGGAAACGCCCACACAGTACGCACTTGCTAGGCTATTGTCCGAGCATCTAGGCAAATGTGAGGTCAATACGCCGACAGATTGAAGATGATGTATATGGAAGCAAACAGTGGTCACTTTGGAATTCGGTGATGGCGAATTTCAAAGATAGGCTATCATTATGTATACCGTATGATAACACAGGGCGGGTATACGTTCTAAAATCGCAATTACGCCGATGTAATCTGCAGCTGAAATGTAGTGGCGAACTATTCTGAATGCAAGTTAACCCGTCATTAATGTCGTTGCATATGAGACCCAGAGATAAAGAAGCATCGTCATGGAGAACGGAAAAGGAGGAAGGTCGGCAACCTCAAAGGAGGTCCAACAGATACCAAACGATCCAGAGAAAACCAAATACGGCGAGGTTCGGCGGTAGCCATGTCGGAGCACCGCCATTGACGAGAGGCACAGCAGCCCCAATGGTCAAGTTGAGGCAGTTCAGGAGAGTGGTATCGATGTTGGTCGGTAGCGGCACATCCGGCGTTCCATCGGCACCTAAAGCGGCGGTGTTGTTATAGCCATCAAGCGTAAGCGCGACGGTGCTCGCGCGATAATATTGTATTGTCTGTTCTGGTTGCGGCCACGACGAGAGTGAGTCGTCGTACGGAGTGGGAGTCGAGGGGGTACCCGCGCTCAAGGAAGAAGAGCAGTTACTCTGAATGTCTGAGACGAGTTCGACCACCGTGGCGTTGTCCGCCAAGATACGGAAAGTCGTATTCTGTGAGCTGGATGTGATGGCTGTGTAGAGTAAAGGGCCGCCTGGGCGGCTAGAATTATCGGGTCGACCGTACTACTTGACGTTCAGACGGTGCGAGAGGATCCGAAAGCGATGGAGCTTACCTCGCGAGTGTACAGATAGCCGCCGGCACCACCCCATGCGAGAGGCCAGAAGAAGAATGGGAATCCGCGGTTATTCACGCCGCGTCCTTGAACACCGGGATAACCACTGCCGTACTCCCTGGAGTCGATGAATCAGCTCCAGCTCAAAGAGATCATGAATGAACATACCTGTTTCCATAAACCTGATTTCGAGTACCACCGCCTGCTGAACGGCCGGCAAACAATTGCCCAGAAGGAATGGTAAGAGGGCGTCCGCCTCCGTTCCCGTACGCAGCCGCGCCTTTCCTGGATCCACCTGCGTTGATAGAAGTTGTCTTCCCACCTCCAACACCCCCAAATCCACTTTTACCACTTCCACCACCTCCTGAACGTCCGCCGCCACCGCTCTTTCCGCCACCACCACCACCACCCTTCCTTCGGTAAAAATGCTTTGATCGCGAATGTCTTGGTACTGACACGAAGGGGACAAACATGGCTGAGATCATGGTAATTTTGGTGAGGTTTTAGAAAAGAAAAGGGAGGAGACATACCGAGAGTAACTTGGGAAATTGAAATGTATCCAAAGAGATCTACTTATAGTTTCGTCCGCTCGGTGGAGTCGCAATCTGACGCAGCCATTGTGGTAAGTGTGTAAGGCGGATTGACACTGCCTCCTTTCCCACGTCCCGATCTAGTCTCAATCATGAGTAAGGCTCTCTGTCATTGCTTATCTGCTACAAGGACATAGCGGTGGTTATCCAACATGCTAGGGCTCTCGGGGTCTGCCCGTTGTGGCCCAGAGCCTGAGATTCGGTTGTGGGTCACCAATTCGCCAGTACAGTGTGTCTTTGATCAAATAGTTCACTAAAATCCATGTTGCGACAACCTCCTGATATGGGGGTGTCGCAATTCTGGACCCCAGACCGGGCAACGAAATCATTCTCAGCAATGAAGGGAAGGCCCACCGCTCTCAAGGTGCCCAGTCTGGAAATTCTAGCAGCATCCAACATCCCCTTCCCGTGGTGAAGCCGAAGTTTCCTGGTCAACCCCTTACCACTAATGATCTCCGTGCCAAGCGAGGTGCAGAATTCGTGACAGATGAAGATTGACCGGAGACCATCCCAACCGTTAGTCCATTTGATCTTTCGCCGAAATCTGGAGACAGTTTTGCCACCAACTATAACACGGAAGACGCGGGACAAACTTACTTAAAGAAGCATTAGAGACAAGAATTTTGGGTGTCAATTTCGATGACCGTAGCAAGCGAAAACCATCCGATGCAGCGGAAGATATTGGACTCGGGATATACGCTACGTGTGTACGCTTGCGGCAGCTGTGAAAGGGCGTGCAGTAGTTCCAAGGAAATGTCAGAATACCATGCTGGGCTTGCGTGACAGACGTAGCCAAATTTTGGAAAGTGCTGGTGATAAAGGCAAGCATTGTTCATATCGGGAGCGTACTCTCTGACTTCGGGAGGCAGAAGATCTACACCCGTCCGGGCCTCAGCTCAAAAGAGCCAGGGACGTCACGGTAAACTGGTGAAACCCTTTCCTTGTCGACCGTGTTGGAAAAATAGAGCTCGAAGAGGGGAACAAGAATGCTGATCTGAATAAAGAAGCGCACCGCGGCAACCAAAATACCAGTGCGTGACGACAAATCGAGCCATTCTGCTCTGAATTTCTGGAGGGAGACGGGTAAATGGAGGACGTTTGTCCTGATCGAGAAGACTTCTAATGTCGCGGGACAATTAATCGGGACATGGCGCCGCGGCCATGCCCTGGAGGACAACAGCCATGGTTCTTCCCAATTGGCGAAACACATTGAACGCTGTAAAGATAGAGGTTAGTACAAAGACAACGGGCGAACATTGAGTGCATGGATGCGTGCGGTCCTATACGCGGTCCCATTGGTACATATAACGCTGTCGATATCTTGACGTTGTGAATATGGCGTTTTGAGGAGAATGATGTTGCAAAGCAACTCGAAGACTACAGTGCAGAGGTTAGGAGTGTTCGTGACGGAGCTGCATTCGGTCTGGCATCGCCTTCCAAGACGCGATCCATGATTCGGTACCCTCAAAAAAAATCTTATACGCTTCGACGAGTCCACAAAAAGGTTTGATGATCAGGAAGAATGACTCACCACATCCCGCAACGCTACTGAAGCGTCCGCATCCAAAACGACGGACATCTGTCTGAACCAGGGGCTGAAAATCCGACGATTTAACCAATTCTGCGAATCCGGCCTGGTCTGTCAAGGTGCCATGAGGAACAATTGAAACCCTGCTTGAGGAGATGTGGTTGATAAGGTGTATCATGACACATGTACAGATACATATCATGGCGGGAAGGAAACCGAACAAATTCAAATTCGACAACACCAAGGGGGACCTTGACAGATAAGAGTCACAGGTTCTTTCGTCAAAATAGAAATTATTTCATACTTTACCCGATTATTCCGATGCAAAGTCGAAAAGACTCTGTGAGGGAACGGGACTTGTTATGCGGATGTTTTCGCTGGCATTCTTGCATATTCAACGTTCTGTATCCTCCTGAATGCATTATTGAGAAGAAAACTTGACCTTCATTTCAAGGATTGAGTGAGCAGGAGAAAGGAAAGACGATAAGACGCGGTCATGTGATATCAATCCCCGAACGTTACCCTGGTTACTTACATGTATTGGCCTTGTTCAACTCCTCTCCTCTGTCTGCAACTACCCTCATGTCAGTACCAACATCTCGTTTTGGGGGTGACGACGCGGCGCACGAACCGAAACTATAAGGTCAGTTTGTCGCTTTCAATCAGCCACAAACCATTCCGACCCAGTTAACAGCCGCAATTGTAAAACCTGGTCATATAGTCACTGACTAGTACCAGTGACTATTGACGACGCGTAATCGATAATCCTGCGTCCTACTAAAGTCGTCACCGATTTAAGCATGGGGATGAGTATGGCTACAAATTCAACTCATCTCCTCAGACACTGTTGCCACACGTTGAGAGTGTTTCCCCCCACCCGCCGCTAGCTTGCGGATTCACGGCCACGAGGGACGCGGTCAGTTTTACTCCCTGTTGAAGACACTCAACTATGTTCACTTTTTCCATTTTACTATCAGTGTCGAGAGGCCGCAACTTTCGCCCCGCCGGTCCATTCTTACGCCACTGTCGTGGAATATTCGCATCATCCCTCGTCAAATAACGGTGTCGGAGTGGGTCTTGGTGAGCTGGAAGCGCCTGTATGCGAGTTTGTCTGTGCCTTGGAACCACCCGAATAGTGTGTCACAACAAATCCCCGCCACCCTTCGTCTGACCAATATTGTTTCTTCCAGTTCAATTCCGCTGTCTACGTTTTTCCGCCGATCAACACGAATCCCCGTGCGGGCGTTTTCTATGTATTCCAGGGATCCTTCATCCTTGGTATCTTTCCCTGCTGTTCTTGGGGTTCAAAGTACGTTAACAACAGTGCGTTTGGATGAAATTTCATTACCGCGTTCGCGCCCTCCATTTAGGCAAGCCATTTTCTCATTCGAAAAGTCGCTAGAAACTTCGCCCATCCCATGCAGTTAGCCATATTTTAAAAAAAATAAAATTTCTGGGATGGCGGTGCAGGGCCCGATATACATCCAGCACGTTCTTTCCATATACCAAAAGTCTTAGTCCTCTGATCCACGTTCTGCAGATGGCGTGACTCATCATTATATTACCTCCGCGAACTCCTCTGTTAGGATCCCGCAAGAGCCGCTCTCCCCACACCGGCCTCTCACCATGGATCATGGTGTGCCTATATCAGAAAAAAAAAAAAAAACACGAATTCGCCCCCTGCCCTAACAAAACAATGCGGAACAATTGGCATTGCATGCAGTACTTTCGCCACCCTCATTCACATATCAACTTGCGCCTGCAATTCCGTCTTCTGATCACAGAGGGAGGTTCGGATAGGCGCTTATATATGGTCCGCGCGTATCATGCTCTTTCAGCTTTCCTGTTCGAACCAACCCTGCGCCACTTACGGGATGGGTCATGATTATTTTTTTTCTACACCCTCATTCCCAGTTCATTCATTCATTCAACGGCGCGAAAGGGTTTCATCGCCGACAGGAGTGACACTTCGTGGGACAACCTTGTTCTCGGGGACGACATTCTATTCCATTTGCCTTTTCTTTCTTTCTTTTTTCTTTTTTTCTTTCTTTCTTTCTTTCTTTCTTTATTTTCCTTCTACGATAGTATCCACATGACCCGACGACATGAAGTTTCCTTTTCACATCGTCCCTCTACGTAAACAAAAGTCGCTCGACAATCGAAAGCATCTTGAAAATGACACAAGTTTCGGGAGATCTCGGTATCAATGAATGAATTCACGTCAAAACTGTCACCGGCAATTCTGGAATCTGTCTCCCCTTGATGGTACCGAACTGGCGGTCCCATCCTTCCAATGACGCCCTCATCAAAGATATACTACAGTGCATACATATTTGGTTCCCGCCGCAAATCCTTTGGTTTTAGTACTTCGTGACATCCCCGCCCTGTGACCCGATCAAACTTCTCACCGCCTCGTTTTTTTCCAATTTATTTCTCTCACGCCTGATCGTTTTTTCTCTTATTGTCCTCCGAGTCATTGTCCTCCAGCCTCGCCTTTCGAGAGAATTCTTTTGCAGAAACATCACGGGACAAGCCCTGTATATCTTTCGTCTGAAGTGCCAAAAGGATGTTGGATTTCGCGAGCGAGTAGAGAGAGAGACAGAGAGAGAGAGAGGGGTGGTGGTGGTGACACAACAATAAGACGGAAGAAATAAGCGTTAATCAATGAAGAGGGACGCTTGGGGTATGCCAAAAAAAATGGGGGTGCGTGGTATGGATATGGGGTGGTACAAGGTCGTAAAGCAAGCAAGTGTCTCTGCATAACAAAGCCGATAGCGAGGAACGGACCGTCGTCGAGACGCATCCTTTGGGAGGATGGCCGCTGATGAAAAGTACCAGACTCGTCTCGACGACACATCCTCCAGAGACATAACATGACGTGAAGAGTGAGGGGGGGGGGGGGGGGGGAGGGAGGTGGATGTGGTGACATGGAGAGAACGACTATGATACAAAATGCAAGAGAATGAGAGAAAGAGGGGGGGAGTCACCATATCCAAGTCCTTACTCCGGACCGAGGGGGGGGGGGGGCGGTGAAGAGGTTGGAAAAAGGTGTGTTAAGCATTATCCATACAGTGTCCGACCACAGCCAACGATGACGCCCAGCATCCGTTCTTTGACTTTTTTTGTTCTCAGAAACCGCGCCCGCCCATCATCTCGTCGAATGCAAGAATCGGGTCAAGTGCTTGGCTCTCTTCAGGGAACGGGCGGCCTTCGACAAAGATTTGGCCGTACCCGAGGTCCGGAACGACGAGCTGGTCGTGGTACTTGTGCACGCCGAGCTCGATAGGCGGGATGGCGCCCATGTCGAAGTCGTCGCTCAGGAGAAGCTCGGAGTTTGTGGGCCACATCGAGTTGGTCTCCCAGGTGTACCCAGCGTATTCCTGCTGCAGCTGCATCTCCATCTGGAGGTCGAGCTCCGCCTGGGTTGGGACTCGCTGCTGCTCGGAGGTCTCGGAGGTCGTGAGGCGGGAGAATGACGGGATGAGGAGGCCAGAGTGTGGCGTGAAGAGCTCCGAGGTTGGCGACGAGGGACCTGAGGAGATGGATGACCCAGGAGAGACGATGCTGAGCGGCGGGAGGAGCATAGACTCGCTCGTGATTTCTAGTGGGTGCAACGGGTCGCATGGGGCGGACATGCTGAACATGCTTCGTAGAAACTCTGAAGACTGGAAAAGCCTATCAGCACACGATCGTACTGCGAAAACAGGAAACACGAACCTGAAGGCTAGCCTCTAGCTGCCCTGCCTGTCCGAAGGAAAAGTTGTCGTTCGGAATATAGTCAAAGTGTGCGAGGGGATCCTCGGCGTAGTCGGGGTGAGACGATCGACGGCTGATCATTGGGAGCAAGGAAGGGGAAGTCGGGCACGAAGGCGTCATCTGGTAGACGTTCGGGATCTGGATCGTCTGGTACGGAGGCGGGGTCGGTGCAGACAACGAGCGGCCATGATGGCGCTGATGGTGAAGATTGGGAACACCAACGGTAATGTTGTCCACCTCATCCTCTACGTCGCCCCGCTTAAGCTTTCTAGGCTTCGGTCGGCCGTCCTTGTCCTTCGCGCGCTGGGGCCTGTAAACATAATCAGGATATTTGAGCTCGTGTTCCTTCTTCTTCTCCTTCGCCAACTGTTCCCAGTACTGTCTCTCCTCTGCGCTGAGACCCTTCCACTGCTGACTGATGGTTTTCGACAGGTCGGCTTGACGCTGTTTCTTCGACGGGGACGAAGCCTCTTCCAGAGCGGCTTGTCGGTCCTCGCAGCATTTGCGGCGGAAAAGGATGAACGCGTTCTCTGGGCGTTTGATGTAATCCTCGTCGCCCTTCTTTGGTCGACGGTCGCCAAAATCGCTGCTGCATGATGATTTTCTGCGTTTGTGTGATGGTGAAGTGGAGGAGGGTGAGGATGAGAAAGCAGTGTCTGGAGAAAGTGTGCGCATGATAAGGGGCGCTTGTGGTGGGGGAGGTGTTACACATGATGATGAAGATAAAGCGAGGGAACAGAGGTCGGGTTCAAAGGGCGAATGGGATGGAGAAGAGTAGGGACTGTTTGGCTCGGCGCTGAAGTTGTGGTTTATCGGGAAAGCGAATGCGCGTGGCGTTGGGGAGACGATGGAAACGATGGGGAGCTGGGGCGCGTCGGTCGTCACTTCGAGTGCTAGAGGGAGGTGAGCTCATCGTATCTAACCCTCGTCCATGATCGAGCTGATTGATGGTTTACTCACAACGGGGCTGGGTATCGCGGACGCGGAGGGCGGGCATGGCGGGATGAAAGGAAGTATTGGCGTATTGGTGAGTGATCACCTCGTGTCGTGAGGAGGGTATAATGGGGAATGATAGGAAAGGGATTCAACGCGCGAGGTTGGGGGGCAGACTAATAGGTGTCGCAGAGTGGCGTGCTATTTGTTTTGACGGTCGTTGGCGATCGGGAGAACAATTGCAGAGGCGGGGCACAAAAAGCAAAGACAATACGATGGATTGGTTTTATAGCCACATCCCTGCACAAGAGTTGCACTCGTGCTCACTCACCTATGTGCGAATCTACGATCCGATTGCCTGCTTTGTGCTGTCCAAATTAGGATACCTCCCGATCTGGCATGACTCTGTTTGCCGGATGTTTACCACGAAATGGAGTGCCATTATTGTCTGGGAATGGTCCATTTCCCTTCCCCGGGTTAAAGGCCCGAGCGAAGCTTAGACGAGTCACTCTTATGTTACCACCAACCCATGTTCCTTATCTCATCCTCCTCCCTCGTCCCTTCGAAAGCCGGAACCCCGGGCGGGCGGAACTTCTGGCAGGTTGTACTCTCCAACAACTTGCGTCATTTCAATGGCAACGCCCCTGGGCATATCGAGTCTGCCTACAAGGAAGCAATTTGCAGCTACTTATCTATGAAAACCATCTATGAAGTCTGATGTATGAACCTGTTCTCGTGATAATTTTTGAGTCCGCACTCTGCAGCATCAAGTTTGATCGAAAATGGCAGTGCTTTCAACTTTCCCAATATGGTAATCATGAACCGGCCATCCGTCCCACGTCACCCAACATTTGAACTTTAACTGCCTTCCCAGAACCCTAAAATCTTTGGATGGAATGGTCGTATATCATCCTGCTTGAGGTAGCCCTGCGAATGCGTCTCGAGCCTGCGTCGACCCATCGTAATTTCCGGCTGCTATATTGTTCTATGAAATGAATCTTCTAGACCGTCTCATCGTGAATCGTGATGTTCCGAGCGACGTTTCAAGCTCCAAAAGGCCTGTAGTACTGTATTCATCTCATCATGCGCGCGGGAAACTCGGGATTTTCGACGTTAACTCGGGTGATATGACGAAGGTGTGCCGCCCTCGTTTTGGGATAGCCGAGCACCGACTCGATATAACCTAGTTTAGCGATGTTCTCCAGGAAACATCACATCCAAGAAATCTCTGCACGTGCAAAAGCCACAATGTTCCTTTGCAATTTTTTTTGGTCGGCTGCCAGAGCCGACATGCTTCCCTCTCGATAATCAGACATCCCTTGGAATCGAGTCAACTCAACTCGAAACTGGGTGGATCTTTCCGCGGGAAATGTGATAAACGCGAAACAAAGCACAGGAGCAGCTGGGGCAAGAGAGCATATGCCACCCAGCCCCAAGGCAAGCACTGTTGCATGACGTTATTTCAAATTTTAGCTCGAGACGAACGACTCGAAGATGGTGATGGTGACCAGATAGAAATAGATGGCGGTTGAGGGCGAGATTGCGATGATGGTACCGTAATGTTCATTATCCGCCAGATCGAGTAAAAATGCTGGCTGAAAATCTCCTCGTTCAGAGGGACGAGTCATGAGCGTAAGCAGGCGTCTCCCCTTGTCATACGCAACAGCAACCTGCGGCACCACGATCGTGAAGATCGAAGGTTCAAGGAGGAGGTGTGCAAGTTGTTGAGATCTAGGGGTCTCATCCCGTTTTGATCTGCTACTACATTTCGAGGGTTTCTTCCTCCTTCTCTCTATCACATCGCTGATCAATTGAAAGTGATTTTCGAAATGAACCTCTGGGCAAATCCTTGGATTTCTGACATAATATTACGAAATCAGGATGACAGAGACAACAAAATCTGGCGATTCGAACTTCTCGTAAGTACGGTGGGTACGACACTGCAGGAACGCTGTCCGCGGTGGCGGTGGTTTCATCAGTGGTGGGATTGTAACGAGGTCCTGTCGATAGTTACATACATGTTGACATATATGGCCAACAATGGGCATTTGGGACCTTCTCATTGCAAAGATCGCGAAGATTGATCGGGAATGGGACAATGCAGGTTTTGAACAGAGTGGAGTTGAGTCACGACGTACGAAAACCTCTGTAGATCGTTCTCAAGGACCCAAGGCTGCGATACTCCTCATGAGTTATGATAGATATGAGACGCGACCCCACGCTCCAGCCGTGTCAAACAGCCATCTGTCATATTGAACGTGTGTGACTGAAATCCAGGATGAGCGAACAATGTAGTAGCAGGCACGTGGTGGAGATAGGAGACGCATTGGACGTGAAATTGGGTAGATGGGCCTTTTTTTTTCCCCTTCGATCGTATCCTGGGAGCGGTCGATGCTGAATGAGAATGACTCGGGTCGAGAGAAATGTCATG
This sequence comes from Entoloma clypeatum, assembly GCA_963565915.1. NCBI lineage: Eukaryota > Fungi > Basidiomycota > Agaricomycetes > Agaricales > Entolomataceae > Entoloma > Entoloma clypeatum. The sequence goes on along the minus strand of OY751486.1, from coordinate 5,043,096 downwards.
GCAGTAAGAGAGTAAAGTAATGAGGCACCGTGCGGCGGGCGGTTGCCACGACTCAGAAACGTCCTGTGGAGACTGACACGGACAACTTTAACATTTTGACAGAAGATATCAGCGAGACGACCATTGTCCACACCGAGTCATTGTTAGCTCGATCCATGAGGGCGTACGTGAGTGTTGAACCTTCTTCCTATACCGCGGGCTCGGCGTTTGCGGGGTGCGTTGCACGCATTTCCGGGTTGAAAATGCCTGAAGCAGGTGTTTCTTTCCAACAAGATGATTTATAGATCTGTTCTGACTAAACTTGAGTCATCTTGTCATTGGTGTGATCGGTATCGACAGAAACCGACTCATCCCGTGTACTAACAACACCATTTCCTGCCTGGTAAAGAGAGCTGCTATCCCTTCATTTTTCAAACAGTGCCTCGGTAGAGCGGACGACAAGAGTGATAACTAGCGCCGAGTGAGGAGGGGGAGCAAAAAAAAACGCGGTCGTCACATTCGTGACTCCACGCGTCGGACGTGACAAAGGGTCTCAATTTGGAACTCCAAGTCTGCCACCGAAGTGCTCTCTAGACATCATTTACACTTCTGCCACTGACATCAATGAAGAGAAGTAGACCGATCTCCCCCGTCCAAAACTCACCGGCCGTCACAGAATCTCCGCACAAGGCCAAGAAACTCAAACTCCATTCGTCATACGCTGCGGACTCCCCTTTTCCCACCTTCCTCCGTCCAACGGCGACGGAGGCCATGGAAGTTTACCATCTCCTAGCTCAGGAGCACCCAGGGCACGCCGCAGTCCGTAGAAAGCCCCTACCCGCCGACTCCTCTCGTAATCCAGCAAGGGTCTTGGGAGCCGTGCCTAATGTCATCGAAGCTCTCATCAGCGTCATTCTCTCCCAGAACACGTCTGGACAAAACTCCGGAGCCGCAAAGGCTAGTCTAGACTCTAGATTCGGGCGAAACAACTTCTCTGCGCTCGCCAGCGCACCGCGGGAGGAGGTCGTGGACGCCATACGACAAGGTGGTTTGGCAAACAAGAAGGCGGCGACGATACAGAAGATTCTACGAGAGATCATGGAGAAGCATGGGGCATACTCTTTGCAGCACCTCGCGGCGACGGAGGAGTCAAAGCGGATGACGGACGACGCGATTATGAAGGAGCTCATTTCGTATGACGGCGTGGGGCCCAAGACCGCGTCCTGTGTCTTGCTTTTTTGCCTGTGTCGCGACTCCTTTGCGGTCGATACGCATGTGTACAGATTGAGCAGGGTGCTTGGGTGGGTCCCGGAGAAGGCAGACCGGGTGTTGGCACAGGCTCATTTGGATAGACGCGTTCCTGACGACCTCAAGTACGGGCTGCATGTCTTGATGCTTCAGCATGGGAGGGTGTGCAAAGGATGCAAGAAGGCGGGATCCACGGAGGGATGTGTGTTGAGGACGTATCTGAGGCAGCAAAAGGCGGGTACGGTGCAGGCGTCGAGGTCAGAATATTCCTAATGAGGGATCAGGCGGCGCGGCCATTCTTGGATTGTTCGGCACAGATCTAATCTATGATGGCGATCTTGTGGGTCATGTTTGTTCACCGTTCCTCTTCCTCGGACAACGACATTGACGAAACGCCAGTTTGTGCGTAGTGTATCAGAGTGGATTCTTTGGCCCTACCCAATTTGTCAACGGGCGTCTGATCAGAGAGCGCTCACAGTTACATATGTTTTGATGAAGAGCAATCGTTTGCGAAAACTCAAATTCCCTTGTGGGTCCCGCCTATTCTAGGTCGTTGTATCCACTTCTGTGCCACGGCACGTGTAACGTCCATCAGAGGTCCTTCGTGAAGGAAACCGTCTCCCACGTCTATTGTCTTCCCATCTCAGGCCCTTCGTCTGCTGATCTTCCTATCGCGCTGGCCAACCTGGAACTCGTCTCCTTATCACACAGTACCCGACCATCACGAAACGTGCCTTCGTTCAATCGATAGGAGTGTTTGATGCGCCACCACCATCGCTCCCTTGCACATGAGATTTCGGCTGTCTCGGTTAGCAAGGTTTTGTTGTATCGGGTCCTGACGATCTTTTGTCCAGATACAGTTGCGATCGCTAAGCGGTGATCCTACTACTTACCTTGTGTTCTTCACATCAATCACATCCGCGATCGTTGGTCTTTCCTAATTCAACCATGCATCAAAAGCTAATTTCGACGGACACCGAACGGAAAGGAAGAGAGAACTAGGAAGATCGACGACCCCGTTACGCTCGTTCGTAATTTTAGCCATCACGCCCACCCATCTCCTCATGCTATGTAGTTCCTTGCGCCTCATCAAATGTTTGCTGATGTTTCTACCGCTATATAACCCACATAGGGGCCAGACAAGGGTCTTCCCCCGCCCTCACTCAGGCTAATGTTGGTGGCGCGGCCTGTAATTGCATTGGATCGACACCTGATCAATCGATTGGTGCCACGAATCAGCACGAATCCGAATCGAGCCTGCTCAGGTTTTCTCTCTGGCGCGTGATATTGGCCATGTCGTAATCACGTAAGCCTTTTAGACTCTTTTCTGAATGGTTCTGTCTCGAAACGAATGTCTGATTCACTTATCGCGGCATGTCCCAGCGATCTTTCCAGCTTGGCGGTTGTAACATTGACAATTTCAACCTCTTGTTGCGTTCCACTCTTTGATATCCTTCCGATCTCGTCCCTTTTTCGTTGAAATCCATCCCCGTCCGTCGCCGAAAGTACTTATGAAAGTGCTCATCGCCACCCCGATCACTGGCGCCTGATATTTCTTTAAAACCGTAACCATTGTTGCGTCTTGTCAGTCCTCCTGCTGTTGATTTGAAATTGTTATTTTTCTCGTTTCGGTACAGCCTTCGATCTATGTAAGTACGGTGGGATCATGTGAAGCGCTGGATCAGCCACCGCAGAGAGCGCCACCACTGCCACATGATGTCTGTTTTCTCAGGTTCTCCGCTGATGCGATTTTATCCCTCTCCGAGTCAAAACTTGGTAACTTTACCACTTGAGCCTATGCCTTTGTTCTTGCCGTCCTGACGTCCACCTGGGAGGCATGGAAATATACCTGTGACGGAATCGCTCCCGAGGCTGTATTTGATTCGCTACCCATCACTTCCTCGTTGGCCGCTTTGCTCCTGTCTTACTGGGTCGAATCTTGCCAATTTGATTATCCTTAATTGACGCAGGTACACGACCACGGAGACGTTGCGATGCATGATTAATTTCGAAAACCAATCTGTGAGTCGACTTCCTCTTTTCTTCAAAATCTCGGTATCAATTGTCCAGCCACTTACAGGTCGACGACCTAGCCTAATTTCTTCCCTCCTGCGATATTTATCAAACAATAGGCCGAGTTAGATCGGAACCGCTTCCCGTACATCCGCCCTTCAGTCGATGCACAAACCTCAGTCATGCTTGACAGCACCATGACAGTCGATGATACCTTCCGGGCGCTCAGGCTCCGCGATCGCAATGATGTTAGGGATATCCCTCCGACTGTCAAGTTTCTCATAGCCCTTGATGGGTTTGATACTTTGTAGGAATCAATCAAATATCTCCTCAAACCATAGTCCGACGCGGAACGTCCAAGTTCCGGGCATGGTTCTTTTTTTTTCGAGGAAATTGCATAGCATTGAACAGGAACCAGTATCAGTGACGTCATTGCCCATTGCCCATCCGCAGGAACCCTTTGAAATTTTCATTTCGCTACACACACATTCCCCGCCTCAAAAGCCATTCTGGCACCTGATATTTGAACGAAATTTGAATATCTGAAATGCCATGGCACCTCTCCGCTGATGTTTGGCGTGTTTCTTTCATGGCGAGGATCGACCCTGACATATCCGGAACATCACTCTCGTTCTCATCGTTCCCGACCATCCAATGTTCCTTCCGTATGCACATGAATTTCACGGCTTCAAAGCCCGTTCGGAGTCCCTCCTTGTCGGTTGCTGCCCAATGGCGCCCATGAGGATGCTAGGTACACAACAACCCTTGAATGAAATGGCTATGGGTTCTGGGGAAGGGTTGAGGGTATGACGCAATGGGTCTGGACCTCGACACGGATTCAATACCGGGGAATGGTAGGCATTTGACACTTTCTGCACGCGCCCTCTGAATGATAAGAAAAATTCGTAGGCCATAACGCGTCCTGCTTACTTTGCTGGATCCTACTACTGTATGCGCTGCACGCCTCGTACTGTAACGTTTCTCCCCCCTTCCCGCGGAATTGAAATCTCCCTTGACCGCCCAGTGTTTCCGAGATCCGGATAAGGAATGATAAGCCCAAGAGCCTGGCGCCCGTTACGCGAGGATCCGGAGAATCGGAGAAAAAGTGGTTGATGCCTGAACCCAATTTAGGGTTCATGGGATGATTCGTCGGGCTTGCGACTCGGATATGGCTGGCAAAATAACTGCTCCCGATGACTGCCTTCACTGATGGGCGGGAGGAGTCTGCAGTGACATTCCATCGTCCGGATCCCACAAGTTCCAATCAAAGTTGAGTCCTGAAGTTGGCACGTGGTGTTGAGGGCAGGTAAGTGTTCTAGTAAGAAAGCCATCATAATGTTCTGTTCTGCCCGCCTTGCCTCATGGACGACGCCCATGCCATGACCTTGGATCACCCTATGCACGACCATATTGAAGAAGAAGCGAGCGATCTCTCCATGATATTGGCGGAGGAAACGTGAGTTAGGCCCGGCCAAGCTCCTGGGGGACTCGTGAACTGATTCAACTCATCGTTTGTCTAGCAACATCTGGTCTCGATTACCAATCGAACTACTACGAGAAGTCATCCTGTATCTTGGGTCGACGAGCATGCGGGTCGCATGCGAACTTCGTCTTGTATCACGTCATTTCAATGTTTGGGTCCTTCCACTGCTCTTCCATGCAGTGACGTTCACCACGCCGGATCATGTAACGCGCTTTGCTGCAACTTTGCTGCCGAAACGGAAGGTTCATATACCTGCTTTGAAATCTGCTCTTCATACATTCCCGCGACCTCTCTCGTCATACGCCATAAACTCCCTCGCCCTTGTTGTCCCCGCCCGTGTGCCATCTGTCGAAATCGGATTAGCGAGCGTCGCACTAGCATTCACGGGAGTCAAAAACCTCGTCATCACAGCACAAAACCTCTCCTCCAACGCACATTGGACACGCCAACACGCCATCCGTCCTCAGCACATGATGATCATCCACTTTGGGTTCCCTCACTTGTTCAACTACATGGAACCCATATTCGAGTCGGTGACGCATCTCTACACATCTGTTCTGACGGGCGTCAGAGGCACTTCCGTCGTAGATCTACCACGTCTGACTCATCTTGCTGTCCACACGCGTGTTGATCTTCCAGGCTCAACCGCCTGGAGGGTCGTTCATGAGATCTCGAAAACCCTCGAGGCCTTGCCTAAACTTGAATATCTGGTTCTTGTCCTCGGCCAATCTGTGGTGGATGAGCCGAAGCTTGAGAACTGGAGGGAGCCGTTAGCCTCGTGCATGTCCGATAAGAGGTTCATCATTCTCCCCTATTTCCGCGACCTTCATCTCGAATGGCAAGATATCGTTGATGGCAGAGAAACCCTTTGGGATCGAGCCAAGGTTTGGTCCGCTGCAGAGAATGAAGATTCCGGTAAGGTCAAGGAAATGTCATCCCTGGGGAACGGACAGCGTTCCAACCTCCGCACAAGGAGGATAAATCGCCAAGAACCGGAGTGGGAAATTGATCTCATTCAACGAGCGGATTACTCCCCGTACGATGGCGATCCTGTTGAAAGAAGTGAGATTCTCTTCGTCCTAGGAGAAGTTGTCATAAACTCACATCCCCTTTGCCAGTTTACACCCGTACCCGTGAGTATGTCAAGCTCTGAAATTTATGTGCTACATGTCTCAGACTTCTACGCCGACCAAGGTTATCCGAAATCGTTCGTCTCGTAATTCTCGTCAGGATTGTCATGTCCGTGGGGTATGTGTGAGTAACTTTTTCCTTTCGTATTGTGACCTACAAGTTACCATTTCAGGCTGCAAATGTACCCCAGGTTTCTCTAGTACGTAACACAGGACGTTAACGTCAGACCCGCGGTTTTATCGGTCCGTATCAGAACGCACGACCTTCAAGTTGTCTTCGCCCCAACATGATACACATCGCCTTTTCGAGTGTTCCCTTTGTTACATGCATCCTAGTTCTCATGGCCTCTGCCCGGACCCATCATGAGCCTTTCGCCGAAGTTGGTTCTTTCCCGAGGCTCCCTTCATTCCGCACCCTTCATAATGCCCCCACTACTCCGGAACCATCTTTCTAGAAGAAGATCTGAATCCGTTTGATCATGATAACCATAACCACCCTTGATCTCTCTCGATCGGTCAGATGGTCAACCTTTGCCTGTTTCAGAAGTCCGCGGCTCTAGAAACACGATCATATCCTCATGTGCAACTTCGTTCATTGGGTGGTCCTCAGTCATGATTTCATGGGTCATTCGTTGAAATCGATCCAGTCTTTCGATTTAACGTTCAATGTGTACATATTTCCAGAATGCAATACTTTCAAGGAACTGATTCCCCTTTACCTCCCTTGGTTTTCGTCACAATGGGCTAAACAGTATTTGTGGTAGTCAATCCAATCTCAAACGTGGAATCTTGCTTTGGACGATCCAGGCTCGGGGCCATCAGAAGAGTAAGTATGCTATACTTGGCATGATGATCATACTAGGATGATTGTTCTGCTTCGCTCGCTCGTCGAAACATGCGGAATGTGCTGTGGGTGTCGATCAGATCAATAACCATGGTGGCCTCTTCAATGATTGAATGCGCACACAGACCCTGCCGCGATTGTTTTTTTGTGTGATTTTTTTTGGCATGCGGGGCCCGACTCGGGAGTATCCAGTTTGTCAACGCCCGTCCCGTGCGCTCACATTCATTAACGCGCGCCCACAACCTTTTACAGTCCCTAGCTAAACAATTCAGTCTGTATGTAAGCGGCGTCAACAATAAGAAATTATAGTGCATCTCACCCTTGTCTTTCACACTAACTCATTAATGGTATGGATCCAGAGACGCGGTGCATCATGTGCTCACTGTGAGCGTCAAAGACAAGTCGCGTTTGGTTGTCCCCTCACTGTCCTTCGCATGCGTAGTGACTCGGTCTCGTCCAAATCCGGGAACCTAGCAAGGAAACCCGAATCAAGATATCTATACAAAGCCGTATAGAAGGTGCAGGCTACTTTTCAACTTGCCTCCTTCGTGTTAGTGTTTGTATTGGAAATGAACCGACATTTTCCCGCTTCATCGCGGAATCACGCCCATCCCCTTGGGGTAGACTCGGTCCTTTCAATGAAGTTAACATGAAAGCGATCTCGTTAGTCGATGTACTGAGCAATGCAGTCGGGTGGGTCCAGGCCGATACTAGTTTAAACTGTCTAAAATGTCTCCGAGGAAATCTTTGACTTCAAGTTGAGGCAAGGTAAACATTGGCTGAGTCGGTGACAAGAGTCCATTGGTTTCTTTCACTGTACGTCTGCTATCTAAATCTCGACCAATCCTCAACGAGCGTCTGTGAGGGGCTTTTCACGACATGTCACGGTATAAGTGGCCGCGAGTTCAAATGATTCCTCGATCGCTGTACCCCCCCAACCACCTCAATGCCGCCAACAACTTGAAGAGGTTCAATTGAAAGAACATTATCTGGTGGCGCTGCTTCTATTAATTTAAATGTTATCATCATAACCATCTCCAGTTTGAGGCAGTTTCGACTCGGGGCGTCGCACAGACAGATCCTAGTCACACCCACAAGACGCAATCCAAGCTTTTGCACAAGATGTAAGTAAGTACGGAGAGAACGATGGTATAGCTTGAAGATCAACAATCTAATCTTATCGATCGTCAATCAAGCTGACGAATTTTGCTCTGCCGCCATGCGGTGAAGTCGTTCCGACCCTGATCAGAATGGCCTTGTGTTTGGCGTTTTACTATGTTCTGCCTATGGGCCTTTACCACTCCCAACATTCAGCTTCCTCAGGCTGTGTCACCCTGGCACTCTGGGACCCACAAACATCACCCTCGCACCCCGCCAGCCAACTGTGGACTGCCTCGTGGTCAGTTGCCTAACATCATCCCCGTGTATCCTTCCAATTCATCAGCTCAGCAGTCCCGCTCGTTTCTGATCCATTTTCTATGCTGCTCCAATGGCTGAATTTCCCTATTGGATGCAGCATGGCGGACACTATCGACCTATCCAAGATTTGACAACACCCTGGGTTCCTAGCCCCTTGACACATGAAGCCAAGACTGCACCTTATACGTATGTCGAACGCCTTGTGCACAAGAGGGTGTCTGTATCGGAGAGGTCGGTCCAGCTAGCCTCGTCCCGTCGGAAGAGGCGCCCGGGTGTCTTGGGTCTTCTGCGTGCGTTGGTAAAAGGGGAAGGTAAGCATCGTTGCCACTGATGGTGAGCTCCTCGATGACGATTGTAAATTCAGGCCAATCTGAGCTGCGGGAGCCGGTTCGTCAAGAATCATGGAGTGTCCTCGAATCCGAAGAAGTCCAACTACATGAATGGAAGGCCTGGGGCTATTACGCTCGCCCGAAACTTCCCATCTCCAGCTCTCGACTTTCGTTTGAGTTTATCAGGAATTACCGTCAGTCATCATACATAGCGTCATGCATTCTCTGCAAGCCAACGTTAACGGAGACCCCCCTGCAGCGCCGGAAGGTCCTATTTCCCCTTCCGTCGACGTTAATGAAAGGTTCGCAAGTCTTCAACGGCCGGAAACCCATCGTTGGCTACCGGGCCTCCAGCATCCTGCCCTGCCGCCCCGCCCCCGGCGATGGAAGAGCCCGGTCGTCGGTGGCCCTCAACCCTTCCCTTGGGAACTCCAACTCAACCCGTTCCTCCAACATCGCATCGTCGGCCTAACTCCCGTATGCTGGGACATTTCCGTTGAGCCTGCCCGGGTCCTCATGGGCTACGAGCTGCTCATCTCCGAGCGAAGCATACCCCTGAGCGATGCAGACAAGGCTCAGCCCGCGACCTACCCTTTCGTGACGCACATGTACATCAACGGCATCGCGGACTACCCATTGGACCACTTCCCCTGGCCTATCATGATACGTAACGATAGCGGGATAACCTGCGCTGACGTTTTCGAGGGAATCTGGCGCGATTTTAGCCTGCACGTCTCGGTTGATAGTTGGGAAGGATGGAACGCGTTCCAGAGGGATCAGATTCGTGCGGCTTTCGAGGTGCGACGAGGGGAAGAACGTGGTGATGCTGTGAGGCGGCATGACATCTTGGGCACACATCGGATGTTTCGTGGTCTAGAGCCTCATCCTAACCTGGAAGGATGGATGATGTTTCTCGGTATTGCGTGATCGCTATTTTCCCGTGTCGTCTTTTATCTTTCGTGGTTCTAGGTACAACTCGCACTTCCTCTCGAAACTCTGTTCAATATTCGTTTTTTTTTCCATTATAATGAGTCCACTTTCATGGCATCATCATCTTATTTCGAGTCTCGCAGTTGATAGTCATTACGAAGCATCACTCCTGAGTAAGATCAGAGGATAAATAGCTTGAGTCCAAGTTACGTCCCCAGTAGTATGACGTTCCTTTGCATCTCCCAACTCGATTCGAGTAGTAAGAGACCTGGAGGGACGGTAGCACGTCATATTGTACCAGAGGGAAGCCCAGTGACAAGAAAGTATCGTAGAACCTCTTTATCAACCCCGAGCGCAACAAAAAGCGGTTCTAAATCATCGGTTTTGAAGGGAGAGAAGGGGCGTGGCGAGGGGTGGGCGCCAATTCCATCGAATTACCCCTGAAAGTAACGCAACGTAGCAGTAATCGAATTTGTTGGTGAAATTGTCGAGACTGCGCCCCCAGTACTAAGACGTCGATTACGGCGAGGTGAATGTAGGAATTGGAATGCGTCAAACAAAGAACCGATGGACCGCCAAAATTGCACCGCAAGACAAATATCATCAGATGGGCAACGTTGCACGTTGAGACCCGGGATGCACGTAATGTGAAAGGTTCCCTGCGCGACATAATGCAGTCGTTCTACCCAACTGGAAAATGCCCACCCTGGAATGGCACAATTTGCGAAGGGTCTTGGCTGAAGCGAATGAAACACAGTAATCAACGGAATGATCCCAAAGAGAGTGAAGATGAAGGACCTCCAACAGTTGGAACGATGATGAGCTGATAGAGAGGAATGAACAGAGCATTCCAACTTGGTCGAGCGTGATTGACAATCATTTGGCTCGTCGATGGAGTTGTGGAAATGTTACATTTGAGAAATCTTCGTCAGAGCCCAGCATGAATGACCTCTACCATCTCGAATAGTGACGAGCGGGCCCCGGATGGAAAGAGATACCCATTAATGCGGGGTGCATAAAGCGATGCGTCGCCAGTGCTGGCCGAGTGGGAGGGGTGAGGAACTAGGAGATGGCAAATTTGCAATGTAGGTTGTAAGTATAGAAATATCTCGCTGGTGCCATATGCCGGATTGGCGCCAACAGCGACCGCTCCTCGTCGCGCTTTGCTCGAACGCCATCGATCCTCCAAAGGTGAGATACGTAATATCGTGCGTATTTTCTGCAGTGGCTAAACGAAGCGCCTGGATGTTTTCTACCTTCCGCCATTGTGCATCGAATGGACATTCATTGCTTGTTAACGAACTATTGAATGTCATGGGCTGTTGATCAATTTATTCTGATGGCAGAGCGAATTCGCAACGATACGCACCACCGAGTAGCTTGTATCTATGTTGGCCGAGACTGGCAAGTTGTTCATGAGGGAATGCAGTCAACGGCGGCAAAGACGAAACACGAAAAGCCTGAAGGACACGGCCGCACACGTTGGGTACACGTGTTGCAAACCCCTGCGGATGGGAGTATCCCGACTCCACGTTTTCTGGCCGCGGCCGTGGTGTGTTTCTCCCAGAGTTCTTTTAAGACACGCAGTGTTTTGGATCGCAAGTGACTCAGCGTAAGGACCTGTTCCTCTCCTCCCGTTGGCGAGGTTTTCTGCGGAATTGAATGAAATGTCATCAGGAAAAGAGTTTGAATCGTAAGGCGACATAATAAGACACTCCAATGGGGAATATCTCGTGAGGGCCATTGGTTGGTGGGCTCGGAATACGGAATATAGTCGAACGACGCTGGTACAAACCCAACGGAGAGTAAGAGCTGCCCGTGATTCGGGAGCGCCGAGAGCGACGCATACGCATCGCCACAAAGAACGAAGCATGCAAGCCTTAGAGACGCACCGCTGGTCTTCCTTTACCTCTCTACAGATCCTGTAGGCGATCGAATGCTGTGGATCATTCCCAGAAGGCTAGATTCGCGAGATGGACCACCATACTCAAGCTAAAGCGTTCAACGTCCTGGTGCCGCACATCGAGTTTAGTGGTTGTTGCAAGGTTGTTGACAAGTCGTTGATAGTGAGATCAGGGAACTGAGTGACTTCATCATCATAACATACGTTCCGCACACCATTCCGGATCGAAAGTTATCCATGGCTGTGGGTTTACACATCGACCGCCTCAAGGGATCATAGACAAAACTTCGATGTTGAGTTGTTGAAACTTAAGTGGTCTCAAGTCACGTGACTCAAAAGAATATGAATTTGAAAAAACCTGACGAGGCTGTCCCTCCCCCCGACTCACACTGACCGGTAACTTAGGTGCATAGGCATCGCCTTGCTCATCCCAGCATGTACGAACAACAGCGTGGCCGCAAATCCTCGTGCACCGGTACCGGATATTGACGCTTCACTCAACCTTCTGACCTTCGACCACGACGATGAATCAAGATTTGCAGCCAGGAACGAGTGCTCAAGGCTTTTCAACGTGCTGTTACACAGACAGTTTAAATCTGGTGGTATATCCTGACCTCTCATTCACTTTTAACTCCTTGTTTACCCCTCGCTCTTCTTCCAGTGGTGCAATGTTCGTTCCCTTCATCTCTGTGAGAGCGGGCAAGGAAACAAGGAAGCTCTATCCACGGAAAGGCGGCGGTGGTCGCGGACGAAAGAGTCGCGGTGGAAAGGGAGGCGGTAGCCCAGTCAGTGCTGGCGGATATTCCATGTCCGCAGTCATCAAGGGAAATGGAGGAGGGAAGCCTATTACTATCCCTTCCGGACAACCGTTCGCCGGCCGCTCTGCAGGTGGAGGTACCAGGGATCAAGTCTATGGAACTCAGTAAGTTTTTCATCGTTCTAACGTGACGTGGACTAAAACCAGATTTTTTGGATCTCAAGACAATATGGAAGTGGTTATCCGGGAGCTCCTGGTCGCGGTGTGGAAAATCGTGGTTTCCCCTTTTATTTCTGGCCTCTGGCCTGGGGTGGCATTGGCGGTTCGAGGTCGCATACTGCGGAGGTAATTAAGTTCAAACTTACATGCCCGATGAGAGCTCACTGGAGACTTAACAGTATGGTAGACCTGACAACACCACTCGTCCAGGGGGTGCCATGTTCTATACGGCCATCACGTCCAGCTCACAGGACATCACTTTCCGCCTTTTGGCTGACAACATCACCGTCGTTGATCTGGTCACAGAAATCCAGAAGGACTGTTCCTCTTTGTTGAGGACCGGTACACCCTCGTCTCCCTCACGATACGAGGATTCTTTCTCTTCGTGGCCGCAACCAGAACAAACAGTACAGTATTACCGGGCAAGCAGTGTTGCACTTACGCTCGATGGCTACAATAATACTGGTGAACTCGGCCTTGAGGGAACTCAGGTCGTACCACTTCCAGTCAATATCGACCACAATCTCCTGACTTGCCTCAATAACACCATTGGAATGGCAGTGCCCCTCATCAGCAGCGGTGCTCCCACCTGGTCGACACCGAATATAGGTGTCTTCGTTCTTTTCTGGATGATGTGGTGTCTCTGGTATATCGTTTGAGGTCACCGTCCTTGCCGCTCACCGTCTGTATTTGCCAACGATGACTTGGACCTATGATCATGATTTACACAAATCTCGATACTTGTTTATCTCTCCCTTCATACAGTACGCCCGCTCTTCGCATTCCTACGTAAGTATGGGAGATGCGGATATCGTACATATAGCGGTCTGTCCTGGTGACTACTGAATCGTCCCGACATTGTTTGTATAGGTAGATTATCATTGTATACATCACCTGCTCTTTGCAATAACCCTGTTGCAGTGTCTCGGTCTACAGCCATAAAGAGTTTGCGTAACTTGCACAACGAGCTCAGAACACCACTACTGACGTGTGGAGCGGTCCGGCGCCGGACCGCACAGTGGCCCGGACTCCCACAACACAATTATCTCTGACCGTTTCCACCATCATGACCATGTCTTGCCCTACCATTAAGCTGAAACACAGCGGCACAGAAATACCAGTTATTGGTCTAGGTGCGTCGTCGTTGGTGGATTTTTTGCAGCCAACAAAGTCGGAACGGCCCTCTCAGGAACATGGCAATCTAAACCTGAGGAGGTTACTGCAGCGGTGGCTTATGCGCTCAAAGAAGGCGGATACAAACTTATCGACTGTGCATGGTAGGACGGTCTATCAACATTGATCGACCCAGCTCATTTGTGTTACGCATGTAGGGCATACGGCAATGAAAAGGATGTAGGCGCAGGTATTCGTGCATCAGGGGTCCCTCGTTCTGACATTTTCGTGAGTTTTTCCCTGCCTCCCACAGCTTTTTCGAGTGCCTATGTCTTCTCCCAGATTACGAGCAAACTTTGGGGTACCTGGCATTCACGAGTTGAGGAAAACCTTGATCAGACTCTGGCGAACCTTGGGACTGATTATCTCGATCGTGAGTGTGTGGATATGGGGGTGGGAGAGCGAGTACTGAGGCTTGACTTTTAAGTATACCTCGTACATTGGCCAGTACCGCTGAACCCTCATGGAAACGATCCTATATTCCCAACGCTTCCGAATGGTATCCGTGATGTTGATCACTCTTGGAAGTTGCAGGACACCTGGAAGCAAATGGAAGCGGTGTTGAAGAAGGGTCCGTAGGCATCCGCTGAGTCTTATGCCAACTTTGCTTTGCTGATAGCGGCTGGAATGCACAGGCAAAGTCAAGGCAGTCGGTGTTTCCAACTTCTCTATCGCGAAGCTGGAGGAGATCCTCCCCACCGCAGAGATCGTCCCAGCTGTAAATCAAGTAGGGCGATGTTCTTCTTCTCTCGCGCGACACAAACGCTGAAACCGGATGGAAAAATAGCTTGAACTTCATGTGTACAACCCACAACATAAACTTATCGAGTATCTCAACGCTAAGGGTATTGTTCCTCAAGCATACTCTCCGCTTGGATCTACGAACTCCCCTCTGTTTACTGACGAAAAGGTGGTCGAAATTTCCCAGAAACATAGCCTCAGCCCAGCCGATGTCCTTATAGGATATCTTGGCAAGTTATCTGCGTTAGCATTTAATCCTTGCACCGAGTCTGATCTTCTCTTATTGTCAGTTGCCAAAGGCATCGTGGTTTTACCCAAGTCCGTGACACCCTCCCGCATCACGTCAAACATGACGGGTGGTATTTCTGCCGTTGGGAAGCTCGACGAAGATGATATCAGGGTCTTGGATGGATTGGCTGCTTCTGGAAAACAGAAAAGGTGATGTGCAGGGTGATGTGCAGCTTATCTTGATGTCTAACGTCCACGCGGCACCAGATTCATCATGCCAGCTTGGCGTATGTTTAACTTCCTATCAAGAATAGTGACTTTCCTGATGATTTATGTTCGGTAGCCATCGACCTTGGATTTGACAACTGGCCGCCATTCAAGCCATGAGCGTCTTTAGCACTGTGTCTTGTTGTGAACTTTGAGATGCCATGGTGGTCGCCTTGGCAGGAATTGAATTGAATGCGTTACACTTTCTTCAGTCACTGGAGCATGAGAGCGGCGCCGAGAGAATGCCATGCCCAAGACTACTGAGTAATCATTCCATCCTCCTTAGCACGACGCGATACATCTTGAGGTACGGCGAGCCTCGTTGTGAGGTGGGTGTACGTGGAGACCTTGACCAACCAGTTTGGCACCGCAGTGTCGCATCACTCCTGACATGTTGATCGGCCACAGAAGAAAGAAAGAGGTTATAAGGCCCAGTACGGGAACTCCGGGATCAATCCCGTCGCCTGCCAAAATCAACGGTTACCAACCCGATACGGGATGGAAACCGAACGATTTGGTGCAATTTTGGCTGGTGACAGGTTTGAAACGGGATCAATCCTGGAGTTCCCGTACAGGGCCTTGGGTTTTTTGAATGGTTATCCTCTTTTTGGTCTGTTGTTCCTCGGGAACGCCCACCGTTGCCACGAGAGCATCGATCTCGCTATCTCCTAAACTTGAAACCCGCCGCTGAATTTGCCCACGAAGCCAAGTTTATCTGGTCTTTGTGCGCTCAAGGGCCGCACTGCAGCTCAACCGCAATTGAGGAACCTAAATTTGGTCGTTCCCACGCTGTGGAGATACCCCTGCGGAGCTATCTAAGGGACTCCACGTGGCAACCAAAAAAAAAAAAAAAAAAATGTTTTCTGCAATACATCTCCTGTTTTTCGTAAAGTGCCGAATCAGTCATTTCGAGTCGATGCAGCTGTTGATATAACACTCCTTCAAGTCCGGCGGTTACGTCCGATTTCGACGTTTTAAAGAGCCTCTGGTTATTCGGCAGAAAGTATCATCCTTTCCTCACATTCGTTTCAGATATTTTGACGACATGGGCATCTTGCTCAACAGCGGGCGTGAACTCGACGAGACCTCGGATGCGATTGACAAAGGTACGTCAAAAATTTTTTTTCTTGACTTCCCTGTTCGCCTGTAACATATAACTTGACACTAGTAAATGCCTTGAAGAGCGGTCTATGGGACGAGCAGTCACAGTTTGACCAAGAGAAGGATAAAGACGGGTTCCGCAACTACCAAGAAGCTTGTGACCGCGTCAGAAACTTCTACAAGGAGCAGCATGGTCTGTGGTGCCCCACACTATTTTGAAGGATAGCCCATCGTCCTAAACCTTGGGGGCCGCAGAGAAACAAACCGTCGCATTCAATATCAACGCTCGCGTCGAATTCAAGTCCAGGAAGCGCGCACGGATGGGAGTCTGGCAGGCCATGGAGATGCTCAATACGCTTGTCGACGAATCGGATCCCGACGTTCGGCTTCTCATTCTTCTCTGCCCTGGGCAAAGCGATAACGGCGTCTTTTTTTTTTCCATGATAGACGAGTGTCTCGCAAATAGAGCACCTCCTTCAAACGGCCGAGGCGATCCGTAGGGACGGTAAACCGGAGTGGATGCAGGTTGGTCATGTTCTAGTCAGGCTGATTCGAAAATCTTATCCATCTGTACGGCTAGGCCGCTGGACTGGTACATGACCTTGGAAAACTCCTGTTCCTGTTTGGCTCTGAGGGGCAGTGGGATGTCGTTGGCGTACGTCCCCCATTTTTTCTTCCATATCGCTTCGACTGGCTCATCGTTTATCCGCAGGATACATTTGGTAAAATTAGCGCTCTTGCGAGTGTTGCCGTTTGGACTGACATCTTCTTATGACAGTTGTAGGCTGTCGGTTTTCGGATAGCATCATATATCCGGAGACTTTCGCCGGAAATCCGGATTCTGAAGACCCTATCTACTCTACTGAATACGGAATTTACAAACCGCACTGCGGCCTTGAAGACGTGATGCTCTCATGGGGTCATGACGAGGTGGGTCCCCGAGGCAGAATGCTCGAAGAAGCAGACTTGCTTATCTTTGCGTTTCAACTCCGTAGTACCTATACCACGTCATGAAAGACCAGAGTACGCTGCCTGAAGAAGCGCTGGCGATGATCCGATATCATAGCTTTTACCCGTGGCATCGCGAAGGCGCGTACTCACATCTCACCAACGAAAAGGATGAGAAGATCCTCGCTGCTGTCCGCGCATTCAACCCATACGACCTGTACAGCAAGAGCGACGATCCTGTGGACCCAGTAAAGCTTCGTCCTTATTACGAAGGGCTGATTGAGAAGTTCTTCCCTGTCGAACTCGACTGGTGATTCATTTCATGTGACTATCAACCACTGTCATTTTAGGTATGCCGCATGTTGACGTGTTTCAAAGCTTAAGTACCTGCCAAACGTCCTGAGAGTTTGGTTTCTTAGATTATAGATAATAGATATTACTTCGTTCTCGTCGCACTTTAAGTTACAGTTTACTGGGGCAGCTGCGATCTGATAAGATAACGACGATTGATCGGAAAGAGCTCCACCTCCAACGATCACAATCACTCACCTTGAACTTTTACCCCAAACTGCTATGGGAGACACTTCACCTCCAGTCAGCACATTGCCTTATCCACCTATCCACAAAGATAAGAAATTCGTTGTCCTCTCGGATTGGTTGGTTTGCACGGTCCTCCCTTATTATCAAATTCAAATGGGTTGAGCTTTTTAATGCTAGGGATGGAACGATCACGACACGCGATTCCAACGATTGTACGTTCCATTTCCTTCTGGAAAATGTGGCTGGATCGTTTAACACGTGCCAGATCTGACGGATAACCTGGGATTCGGACTGGAAAAAAGGAGGCAGGGGAACCTCGATGTGCTCGCTGGACGCGCGATTTTCAGGTATTATCAAACAGATCTAGCCCTCTGCGTCTTTTGTTTTTTCTGAAAGAAAGGAGGTAGAGACGCGTTCCGTGAGATGTTGCAGAGCGTGATGTCGAATGGACATTCGTTTGAAGAGTGCAAAGAAACCCTGCGTAACAGTGCGCCCTGAAACCATCCAGTCTTTACCGCTTTCACTGAAGCCTGTGCCCCCTTTGGCCAGATATCAAATTAGATTCTGGTTTTAAGGAGTTTTACTCTTGGTGCAAGGCTAATGACGTTCCCGTCATCATTGTTTCGAGGTGTGTTGGAATATTCCGCCATGCACTGATGATCCAAAATTCTCGAACAAAGTTTCTGATAATCTTGCAATTGAAATTAGCGGTATGGCACCCTCGATTCGCGCAGTGCTCTCCAACCTCGTCGGGGAAGAAGCCGCAGCTGAAATAGAGATCATCGCAAACGACGTGACCATCTCCGACGACGGGAAGTGGGAGATCCAATACCGCCATCCATCCAGGTATCACAAAATTCCTATTTCTATTTCTTCAGAGTCTCTCTCTCTGATGAACGCGGGAAACAGTGGATTCGGACACGACAAATCACAGGCGATATTGCCATACCGCGACTTGGACGATCCTCCGACTTTGTTCTTCTTTGGAGATGGCGTATCAGGTTCGTCGGCTTGTTTCTGTGCATGATAATAGAGTTGGAGCATTGTATTTCTTTATGTACAGATATCTCTGCCGCAAGGCATGCAGATCTGCTGTTCGTCAAGGCGAAACCGGGTGGCGATAACGATCTCGCGGCATATTGCACCAGGGAGGGGATCACGCACGTTTTGTTTGAAGACTTCTCGCAGGTTTTGCCCGTGGTACAATCTGTCGTGGCGGGGAAGAA
Source organism: Entoloma clypeatum (assembly GCA_963565915.1). NCBI lineage: Eukaryota > Fungi > Basidiomycota > Agaricomycetes > Agaricales > Entolomataceae > Entoloma > Entoloma clypeatum. The sequence continues at coordinate 5,024,618 of OY751486.1, read as the reverse complement.
GACGGTTGCCCAGGTGGTTAGCCAAGCTGGAGCTGGCTCGAGCTGAATGGACATGTAATGTGTTAACTTTGGTGATGATGAGATTTAGACACATAAACGGAACTCATACAGAAGTCATCAAACCAAAGACAGCAAATTCCGAATAACTTAAAGAAGCCCTAGAAAACCGAAACAAGGTAGGACGTTTTGTGCGTCCACCGCATCAACAGTGGACTGCGATACCAAAACCCGTTACTATCACTGCGGACTAAGATTGTGTCTTCAGGATTGACTTCCTTACTGAGATTGTGCCGATCGAGTCAGTAGATCGATTGTACCTATTCATATGTATGATGGGGAAATATGGCAACGTCCACTACTTATTTCCATTGGTATCAGATGGTTCATAAATTACGTCCCGAGAGCGTCTTTGAACATCCTCATGAAATTTGAAATATAGAACGATCAGTCCACCTCCTGCTTTAGGTCAAAAATTATCAGGCTTAGTTACTAGTATCCATAGGTCCCTGGGTCCGAGTTGCAGCCCCATTGATGAAACCTTAGCATTCCGGTCGGTGAGTGCAATTTCCGGATCTGGATCTGGATCAGTGAATGTTCTGCACCCAATGTTCATGTTTAGAAAAAAAAAATGCGCCGGCGATGACCCCACCCTAACCAGGCTATGAAATTAACAAAGTCTTACTTCACATGGGGGACATTCATGTCGATCCCACCTCCCACACCCAAAGTCACTGCAGGTGCCGACAAAGGCGACGACCGTGTAGATAGCTCACCCCAACAAGCCATGTTGATCTCATGCATAGTCGGTATGTGTCACTGTCAGAAAAACAGTCGGTGTGTGAAATCCCATGGCGCGAATGATTTTCAGACACTGTAGGTTTCTATATTCTACCGCTCCGAATGGAGTGGAATGTAGTTGCCAGGGTAACAACATACCATGACATCCAGCTGACAGAGGAGACGGATGTCATGCAACTGCTGGCTTGGCTTTTGAAGCCTACTGTTCTGTCCCAGACAGGCGCCGCTCCAAGGCGCCCACCATAGCGGTCCAGGGTAAGGTGGTCGTCGCTGTTGATATTTATTTGTCGATGGCTTCATAACTGACGATTCTGTAGATGTCGACGAACTTGCGCACGAAACGCAATTTCAAAGAGCTCCAGCTCCCGGATGCCGCCATCGGAATAGGAGAGATACCAGCAGCTACCCGGCTCGCACCAGGGCCCAAGAAACGACCCCCTCCATTCCCTGACGACCCGCTACCCATTCCAGGATTCGCTTCGCCTGCGGGAGTCGATTCCGCTGCAGCTTCAGAGCGACGGAGTGCACGACACGCGTCCTTGTCGAGCACGCTCGCTAAACTTGATTTAACTGGCCCCGAATTTGATCTCAAGAATGCGGATATGAAGAAATTAGAAGAGCTGGGCCAGGGGAACGGAGGGAGCGTGGTGAAGGTAGAGCATGCGCCCACGGGGACGATTATGGCGAAGAAGGTGCGTAGACTTGGTTTCGTCCCCTTTTTTTGTAGATTCAATGTGCTTCTTTCAGATTGTCTTGATCGACGCGAAACCAGCTGTGCGGAAGCAGATTCTGCGGGAGCTGCAAATCATGCACGACTGTAAATCACAATATATCGTGTCGTCCTATGGAGCCTTCCTCGCCGAACCGAATATCTGCATTTGCATGGAGTTTATGGACAAAGGGTCCTTTGATGGGATATATAAGAAGATTGGGCCGATTGATATTGAAGTCGTCGCCATGCTGGCAATGTCTGTTCTGGAAGGCTTGACGTACTTGTATGACGTCCACCGCATCATCCACCGAGGTAAGTGCTAGATATATCTACTCTATCGCCGTCTTACCAACATTGGTGGCTAAAGATATCAAACCGTCAAACATCTTGTGTAACTCCCAAGGACATATCAAGCTATGTGATTTCGGCGTCTCGGGCGAGCTCATAAATTCAATCGCACACACCTTCGTCGGGACGTCCATCTACATGAGCGTCAGTCGGTTTCTTATCTTCCTTTCACCCTTGTCACCCAACCCTAAAAAAAAACTACCCATCCACAGCCTGAGCGCATCCAAGGTGCTGAATACTCTGTCAAATCTGACATCTGGTCCCTCGGCATCTCCCTCATTGAGCTCACCCTCGGGCGCTTCCCCTTCTCCGACGCCGACGATTCAGACCTCTCCGACTTGGAGACTACCGGTGATAACACTCAGGACCTCAAGAAGACGACCACCCACCGGGACTCGCTCCTCGCAGTAGACAAGACGGCACGGCGGAGGAGTAGGCGGAGAAGCAAGGGCGTCAGCCTGCACGGTGGGGGCACGACGATGAGCATCATTGAACTGATGCATCAGATCGTGAAGGAGCCGGCACCGCGGTTGAGTCCCGAGGGGAGGTTTCCAAAGGTGGCGGAGGAATTTGTGGATGCATGTTTGCTCAAGGATCCCGAGAAGAGGAACACGCCGAAGATGTTGTTGGTGAGTTCATACGAGAGAATTTTACGGTGAAGGTCATGAGTTGAACACGCCCCATTTCCCTCAGACATATCCCTGGCTGGACAACGCAAGAGCGTCGACATTTGATCTGAAAGAGTGGGCGAGCACGTTTTGATTCTCTTTCGTTCATGATTCTCTTTCGTTCTACTGTATTTTTTGAGTGGTGTATTGTGGATTTCGTTCGTTCCTGCCTTATTCTGTGGAGTACAAGTCCCCCTGACGACTTTGACGTTCTCAATGTGTTCGGTGACCTCCAGTCAAAAAATCGAAGCTGCCTGGCCGGCCGTACCAAGTCTTGAGGATGGTATGTTCACTCGCACTGTTTTGTCCGTTGACTCTTTGGAACTCTGAATAACCTTTCGACAGCCATTCCATACCTCTGTCACCGAGGTCTCGCTGGCATAATTGGTTCAGCCATACGACCATCCTTTCTCGGTATACACATCTATATACATAACTCAGTCCAGGCTTTGCACCGACTCTAGCACTCTGGCATTGACAGAAGGTGCAAACATTTCTCGCTCATGAACCCTAGGTTCAATTCCTCCACAAAACTGAGGTGTCAAGAACTCCACCTGGATTTCCAGCCATGACCCTGACCTTCCAGAATGGCGCTTAGAGTCTACCCCAGGTCTAGGCGTGGCACTGATTTCTAAATTCTGAGTCCTGACTACGCGGTAATCTGCGCCGATCCCCAGCAGGGGATCAGGGCTCATGCCATCCGGGATGCGAACAAACTGTGAATCATGATATAAATCAGGGCTTCTCGAGTCACCATGCACACTAGTACTGGCGCTGTCAGCGTCACTACCGACGATGTTTCAGGAGCGATTGGAGGATTGGTCGCGAGTCTTATTAATATTGCTCTCCCCTGATCGGACCAGGACCCAGGTCTTCGTTGCAATTCAATCCCAAGAGGCTCGACCCGACTCCCCCACCTTTATTTCTGTGCCTGACTTTCATGGTAGGTTGTGTTCATCGTTCACATATGTGAGCCCTCTCACTAACCCGAATTACGACCGTCGAATGATTACTATGCCCACTTCACGCAGTGCAAAAACTTGACTGTCCATTGTCGCACCGGACCTCATGGCGTCTCCCCAGTTCATCCGAAATTGCTCATCTGGTGCGTGCCAGTGCCTTTCTATGCTGTGGGTGGAAACTCATCGTGGGCCATCCAACTACGATAGCTATCGCGTTCACATGCCTTGTCTGGGACTGGACAATGACGGCGCATCAGGAGTTCAAGTATATTTGGAAGTGTGCAGCTTCAAGGCTTGTCAAGGCTTGCCAATAACAATTCTTGTTGCAGGAGTCGCTCGACGGCGGTGAAGTGGATCTACTTGTTTTCAAGATACTCTGCTGGTTTTGGGTCCCATTTGTATGAGCCCCCAAGTCCTCTCGATGGGTGCCATTCTGATCACTTTTTCTCCAAACGAAGAGGGAACTTGGTGTTTCTCATAGGGCCTCTTTCTGCCCCTTCGATCTCGCTGCAGTCCTGTCAGGCATGGCTGCTCTTACATACCGGAATTTTTGTGGTGCAATTTGCTGCACTTGAAATTTTATTGGCTTTGCGAAGTGCGTCGTCTGCCTCTTTCGAGTTCTTTCACTGTTGCCGATATTCTATCAGTACACGCTCTTTACAACGGATGCCGGATGATTTTCTCTCTTCTCTGCGCGACTTTAGTCACAGCTGTCTCGGTCCTGGCGACATGTAGCGTATCTGCTGTGATTCATCTGCATTACGACAGAGATTGCATCGGCTCTGAGCCTCCCAAGAGTTTCGGCTTCATTTGGTCAGTGATGATTCGCGCTAGTTCAGATTTCCAACGTCACTCCCTGGACAGTGTTACTGTGGTCACAACACAAGGGCTCATGTGGGGCCTAACGATTCACAAGAAACGTGCAGCGGAACGGGATGGATGGTCCAATGTACCGCTTATGAGGCTGATCATTCGGGACGACGCGATCGTCTCGATATGTGTCATAGGTAAGGCAATATCTCTCGCCTCCGAAACTCATCTCTCCCCGGCATTCCGATTATCACTTATGCCGTTCTTTATCGATGAAGCTATCGCGTTGGCTATTCAGCCTTATGCTTTCACGATGAGCATCCTGCCGCATTTCATGTGCTTGTATGTCCCGTATTTCCTTCTTAGTGGGGGAAAAGACAGGTTGAATATGATGCTAGATGGCCCAATACCCTTCTTACGATCTTTGTAAGTTTTGTGGGTTACTGCATGTAAAAACCCGTGTTACTGATGTACTTGTACAGACCTGTCGCGTAATTTTGAACCTTATGGATTTGAAACCGGACACTTCAAAGGCGGATGGGTCATATCAACGCAACGTGGAGCTCACGACTGTGATAGCCACGGCCTGAGGCCCGAGGGGTCATATGTTACTTAGTCAAGATGTTAAAGAAAGGTCGAATGGACTACCTGTGTGGAAAATTAGCCACGTTGCGGAGTAGACCAATGAGACATACTGCGTTTTAGAAGGAATCTTCGGGTTGTAAGAATTCAAATGCCGGCAGCCCATCACGCTGCAATGAACCGAAATAATCTTGCAGGTCTGTCCGTAGTCTAGCTCTCCGGCCCCCACGGTGACACGGTGCAAAGGTGAAATAGAGGGATAATCTTCGGCTGCCCTGGAAATGACCACATTTACCAAGGACTCGGAAGAAACGACTACTACTAGTAGCGGAGAAGGCCTGTGCTAAGTGCCGACACAAAAGTGCTCGAGGTGCAGAGCAAAAAATACGCCAATGTCGTTCCCGGTGGTTAAGCGAATGAGAAGCGGCTCAAGGTTTTCGAGGCTTGCGATTTCGAGTGAAAGGAGAGATGTGGCACGATAACGCCAGTCGCTGCTTTGCACTCCAGAGGGTGGCAACAGGCTCTGACTGTATAGTCCGACCAAAGTCCGACTGATTCAAATTGGTCCGTGTGATATTACTATATATGGTACGAAGCCCAGCCTCAGATGCCAACAAAATCTCATGTCCCTCTTCAAGTTCTCTATCCCAACCCTGAGCATAGCTGCCCAACCGTTCCCCCCGCAATCCGGAGGGGCTTCCTGCACAACTTGAATGGGATCGTCTGCGGCCTCAACGGAGAGGTATGGCACAGCTACTCGGCTGACGGCCTTGTGACTTGAGGCCCATTCGTCGTACTTACTCTATTGCCGTCTTCATAGGGAACAATCGTGGTTATCCGGCAATAAGGCGCGTCAATGCGTCATCAGAAGGAAGGCGCCCGCGGAGCTTTCGTTGTGGGTGGGGAATGAAGCGGCGTGTGATTTCACAAGGAATCATATTTGCGCCGAATCGATGTCGTCTCAGCGTCTGTTGAAGTTTTGCTGCGGAACACATACCAAGTACGATTCCTTTTTTACCATGAGCCGACAGTATCCGACAGACGATGCCTTGCGGTACCGGTAAAGGAATACGGTCGCCCTAACCTCGGACAAGCTGTATGCTGCGTCCACCGCCCTAGCTTCGCCAATGCTGTCGGAAGTTAGCATTTAGGGCGGTCAATGTAGCATGAAGCCACACCTCTTTACCCACCATCTCAGAGAGTCATTCATTCTCTAGTTCTCTCTCGCTCACCTCTACAAATATACAAAAACCCGCCTGCCAGTGGCCCTCCTTATTTTCCATCTAACATCGTGCTTTCTGCCAAACATCAGGCAGAAGGGCCGTCTCGTAGTGAGTCTCGTCCTGACACAAACCCAACAAAAGTATGAAATATTTCGTTCGAAGACAGGGACTTCTTCAAAATGCCTCTAAGACCGGAAAAAAAAATCATCCTAATCCTCGGCGGCCATGGATTCATCGTACGTGGTTTTTCATGTTATATATCAGAATTAATCGTCTTACTTCCCCAAGGGCTCTCATGTAGCCCGGCATCTTTTTAAAAACTACAGAGCGCAGTATCGAATTCGTATCGTGGATATTGCTCCCAGGTCGCTTCTCACTGACGAAATCTGCGATGAGTTCGTAGAGGGAAACCTGTGTGATTTCCGGACATGCCAACGAGTCGTTCTGGAAGTCCACACCGTCCTCCACTTTGCGGCCACAATGGGTGGTATGGGGATGATCCACGAGAAGAATGACTTCACAATTTATGAGGAAAATCACACCATGACGATCAATATTTTGAAAGCGTCGGTTGGTGTGGGTGTAAAGCGGCTATTATTTGCGTCGTCGGCTTGCGTCTACCCAAGCCACTTGCAGCATATCGATAACCCTGGGTCTGGCAACGATGTATCCCTTCGTGAATCGGATGTATGGAGTAACCCTCCGCCACGACCACAAGGATTGTATGGCCAGGAGAAGCTCGGGTCCGAGCTCCTCGCCCAATGCATGTCGGACAAACTTGATATTCGCATCGCGCGCTTCCATAACGTCTATGGACCCGGAGGTGCCTGGTCCAACGGCCGCGAAAAGGCTCCCGCTGCAATGCTTCGCAAGGCGTACGCTCAAAAGTACCTTTCTGAGCTAAATCAACAGAACGGCCCATTTGAAGTCTGGGGTGATGGGCGACAACGCCGGAGTTTCTTGTATATCGATGATGCCGTGGACGCGGTTATCAAGCTATTGGAATCGGATTACAGAGCGCCGCTGAATATTGGGTCCGATTCGTCTGTCTCGGTGGATGAATTGGCCAAAGTTGCGTTGGAGTGCGCTAGGGTCAGTGGGATTGATTTTTCCTATAACTTGGACAGGCCAACCGGCGTTGGAGCTCGTAATTCGAACAACGAGCTTGTTGAGTCAACGCTCCGTTGGCGACCTGCGACGTCTTTGCGGGATGGAATGCGCAAGACGGGGGATTGGATACAGCAGGAGATGAATACGAGGATCAGTAGCTGCCGTGACCCAGATGAAAAAAAGGATATGCTCCTCAAGTTCACGCAGAGCACCGTCGTCGACCTCGGATCCGAGAACGTTATTACGTTCGCCATTCTTCTACCCATCACCTCCAGAGGTGGAGACTCTCCAGACGACTGTCTTGTTGGTCTGGGTAGATTCGCCGATTCGCTCCTCGAAACGACTAGGCATGACGCTCGTAACCTGGGAACGACGCGCTATCAATTTCGGATCTACCTGGCCATCGACTGCGGGGATACGTATCTCTTAGAAGGCTCGACTAGCCTGGACAAACCCACGTTCGTGCTCCATAAGGCGGGGATTTTGGACACCCACACGGTTTTATCCGACGCTCTACCCGGTCGCATCTGCGACCTTTGGCGTCTATGCGCGCGTCGTGCGTATGATGACGGATGTGACTACTTCGTACTCATGGGGGACGATGTCATCCTCCCAGACGAGGGGTGGATGAGGGCAGTGCACGCTGAGTTCGCAAGGATATCTTCTTCAATGGGGGTCCCCTTTGGGTTCGGATGCGTGGCTCTCACGGATACATCTTTCCCTGGCATGCCCACGTTCCCCGTCGTCCATCGCACGCACATGGATATCTTTGAGAAGGAAGTCGTGCCGAAAGCTTTCGTCAACCAGGACGGCGACCCCTTCTTGTTCCAGCTGTACCGCCGCTGGGGGTGTTCCAGTATGATCGGGAAAAGGATTCTTAATTGCGTTGGAGGACCCGGCGCTGCTAGATATAAGAAAGAGCATGCAAAAGATTGGATGTTTAAACCATTAGCGAGAGCCTTGGAGACGGCAAGGGCATGGCTGCGAAGCCGTGGCTCGGATGTCGAGGAGAAACTCGTGGTTGATGTTGTCATCCCGTCATACCGAGTCGACCTCATGTACCTGAGCACCATTCTCGAGTTGAAATGTTCCAAGTCTTGCTCTGTCATGTTCATCATCATCATCGACAACTCTAACTCTCCTCACGCTGGCGAATTGGAGAGGCGGTATGGTGATAGAGTAGATGTTCGGATTAGAAGGAATGATATGAACCTCGGTGCTTCCGAATCTCGCAATAGGGGGATGCACGAATCTGCAGCGGATTGGATTCATTTCCTTGACGACGACGTAGTCCCCCAGCGAGATCTTCTCCTTAATGTGGAAAAGGCGATACGCGAACATCCAGATGCGGCAGGATTCGTCGGGACAACCATTTTTCCTGATTCAAAAACTGTTTACACGACGGCGGTACGTCTCGCCGGCGTCGCTTTCTTCTGGGACATCGCAAGAAACCCTTTTTTTGCTGACGATGTGCCATGGGGGGTCACCGCAAACCTTGTCGTGCGCCGAAACATTGACTTCAACGATAATATTCTTTTCGATACGAGTTTCCCGAAAACCGGTGGTGGTGAGGATATCGATTTTTGTCGGAAGAAACGCGATTTCTCCATCCGCCATCTGAGCGGAAGAGGCTTTGTCGCCGCCTCCGATGTTGAAGTCACCCATCCATGGTGGGGTGGTGGAGCCAGATCTTATTGGCGATTTTACAGGTGGTCATATGGCGATGGCGCCCTTGTGAAGACATACCCAGAGCTCACCTATCATGGTGTTCCCAATAGCGCAGAGCTATTGCATGCATGGTGGATAGGGATCGGAGTCACCGCAATGCTTGTGGATTGTGCATCTTCGATCTGGTTTCTCAAAGCAGTGCTCACGACGATAGTGGTGAATGTACTCCATGACTTCTACAGGCACCTCTGGAAACACCCGGAGCGTTGCAAAATTTTGCCTTCAAGTACCCGTGGAGTCGCTTGGTTGGCAGCAATTCTCGAAAGTTCCTTCATAAGGATGTCGAGCGAGGTTGGTCGCCTTCATGGGATGCTTGCGAGAGGCGATTTTTTGTCAATCGGAAAACGGTTTGATTGGTTTGCAGGTAGACTTCCTTCAGCTCCATCAGAAGAAAGGATGAATGACGCGGAACGCCTCCTGCTCCTTGGCCTTTTCATGATATTGTTGTAGACCGAAAACGCAATTGACATTGACTCATAGTACTTTTTAGTAGCAGGTTTTGACTAGTGGATCAGAGTGGAATATGCACCTATTTGCTCCTATGATATTCAAGGCATACCTTGCATGGCCGCGCGTTGAAATGACTCGGAGCGAGTCAAGATATGGGGAAGCACTGCTTACATAAGGTGACCTAGTCCTTACGGTTCAAGTTGATCACGCCGCAACTTGAAGTCGATGGGCTCAGGACTCTTGTTGTGCGAGGACCGAGGGGCGGGAGGAGAAGGACGGCGAAATGGAACTGTAGCATTTCAGGTGAATTCGCGGAACATGCATATCATCTTTTCATCAGTGATTCTCGTCGCTGACGATTTCCCTATAGCTATAGACAATAAATACTTGAGTACGCGTATTTTACGCATATTTGAGTTGGTTACGTTTGTCTCTTTTAGACCTAAACATATGCTTCTGCAGAGACTCGACGTACCGATTTAGCACGCCTTCGTTCTTCAAACCAAGGTGTGCTCTATTGCTAATTCGGCTACGTCCCCGTTCGGCCTGGGCATTGATCATTCCAATCGATCTCTGTCTTCAGATAATAGACCGTGATTATTGACCCTTACGATTGCGTTCACGACGAGACTGACACAAGGAAACCAAGGCGCATGTCGGTCGATTTTTCTTCAAAATGACTTGGTACTAATGGGAATGTCTCCCAGAGGTCAAGAAAAGCGTCAATGTTTGTGGCACCATCTTCTGCGTCTCAACCCCACAACCCCTTTCAGTGACTACGCCTTGCTGAACTCTAGTTGTCCGGCTTACATTGGTTCTGCAGGCGCTGAAAGGTCTGATTGAAAGGGGGATCACTTTAGCAATTCCAAAGCGACAACATGGTGGCTCAGCGGCATTCACCTTGTATAAAGGACAGTTTGGGGATTTCTTGTCTCGAGAACGATGATCATCCCCTCATCAGAGTGTCCTTATCATGTCATCCACGAACCAAGTCCATTCAGCTAGGACTACTGGCAAGTCGATTTCTTGAGCCAAGCTCACTTTTTTATCTGGAAGCAAGATAGATATGGACTATGAATCAAGGAGACAATCATATTCGACCGCCTTACATCCTAGATCGTTCCGGTCAGTCTCCCTAATGAACCCACCCTCCACATACAGACTCTTTCCACTTCTCACGTGAACCAGCCCTTCCGCCGTCGCCCGCAAAAATTCTAGGACTGGCTTCTGAACCCATCGCTCGACGCCTCCTACATAGTTCTCGTGATCGAACCAACCGAGGTGCCCACCCTGAGCGGTGATGAGCATAGCTACCCAACCGTTCCCCCCGCAATCCGTAGGCACTTCCTGCACTATGGGATCGTCGGCTGCGTTGATGGAGAGGTATGGCACGGCGACTTGGCTGACGACCTTGTGACTTGAGGCCCATTCGTAGTACTCTGTTGCCGTCTTCATGGGGAACAACGGTGGCTCTCCGGCAATAAGGCGTGTAAATGCGTTGTCGTAATCTTCCATTGTTGGGCGTTCGAGCAGGAAGGCGTCCGTTAGCGCTTTCGTTGTCGGCGAGTCAGGAAACCTGGAGAACGAGTCGGCGTGTGATTTCAGAAGGGCGATGACATTTGCGCCCAGTGTTTCGGCATAGATCCGTCTGTTGAAGAATCCTGTGTTGAGTAATTTGTTGTTCCGCGCTAAGTTCCAGGGCTGAGGGATATTTGATTCAGCTCTTCGTTCGAGGGATTCCGTAGGAAAGGTACTTACGCAACCAAGTGCGCACGCCGCGCTTAATCGACTATTGCGCCCTTCCTCCGCCAAGTATCGTGTCATGATATTCGCACCCATTGAGAATCCGAGGCCTAGGAGGGGAGCATCAGGAAGTAAACGTGCGATGTACATCAAGGCCTGTCGCAGATCATCAGTGTGTCCAGCATTATAGAACCGCGGGCTGGTAATCGGTACTCCTCCGCCTAACATGAAGACCGTCAAGCAAGAGATTCGCGGAGCAAGGGTTTCTTCTTACAACCACGGGCGTTGACAACGACGGCACGGTATCCCAGGCCTCCATGATCCACTGTTCGACAAAGAGGTTCAAGAATCGAGTGGACGTATGATTCTTCCGATCCTATATTCATAACGCGGAAATCAAACGCATGGGCATCGCGTAAACATGGATGACCAACCTCCTGTCAGACCATGCAATACCACGACCGTTGGAGTACTATCATTTAGGGCAGATTGGTCTTGCGGTGCGAAGTCGAGGCCGCTGCGGAATCAATGAGCTCAATAAATATGCCTCCGAGGAAGTGGACTGCGCTCACAGCGTGCCGCCATCTCTCAACCGCAAAAACGTCCTTGCCACAGCGTAAGCGATATCCAAATGGGACGTTCAGTGGTTCTCACCGCCGGTAAAGTATTCGGCGAACAGCAAAGCCTGCAAAAGCGGCATACAAAGTTTGCAAGTGGCCGCTAATGTGAATCCACATCACGACATAGCATCAACATAGGTACACAGCTGAACATAAATTGCGAACCTGTTGAATAGCCACCAAGGAGACCGATATCCGGCTGATACAGAGGGACACTTCGTGTGAAGAAAGCCTTGCAACGTCGTCGGGGGTGGTACTGATGGGTCTGATTGAGGCAGTACTGGAACGTCTACCGGTTTCGAAGCAAAGTAGAGGCCTGGAAGTGGAGGACCTAGTTGAGAAGGAGCTTCTGCGTTCATGAGTCAGTATTGGCAGAGTGGAAGGGAAAGTGTTGAACAGTGGTTGACTTACGGAACTGATGATCCCCAATAGGTTAAGCTCTTCTTCACATGAAAACACCGATTGGATACTGGGGAAGCAGTGCCGACATTAAGGCTCGGGGATGTTTGTTCGCAACCGATCACCAATATTAATATCATGCCATTCCCAGCGGTGGCTAAAAATTTGAAGCAGCCGATTAATATGCCACTCAGGTCCGCAGGTTCCCACTGTACTCGCTCATCGGTAACCTCTTACCTTCAAGAAAGTAGCCCTTGAAGCTTGAGGCTTGAGAGCTCGCTCCCGTGCATTGGAAAGAAATATTTTGGCAGGAAGCTCTAAAGGCGGCAGCTCACTTCATGGTCGGAGTCAAGTCGGAGTCAAGCTAGCAAGTCGGAGTCGATTTAATGGTAAGCCGGCCGCCACTCTGCCGCTTTGACGGGGGATCGGGACACAAAATGACAATGCGGGGAATCGAGATCATCCGCAAATCAACTTGAATCATTCTCCATCATAGCTGAAGCTGACCTATCCTAAGCCTCTCCATCCTATATCGGCTCCAGGACCACCACCATGTCTCCCAAAGTTGTTCAATAGTACTACACGGCAACACCGGGGTACGGATGCTTCTTCCAACTGCTTTCGCCTTGGCAACTTCCAACAACGTTCGCGGGATACCCTGGGCCTCCCTTTGGCGAGCATTACGGATATGGGCTTGTTGATTTCCCTCAACATGCCGATCTACGCCTCCTTGGTCTCGCGATGAGAACGTTCAAAATATTAAGGAGCCTTGCAACAAGAAAAAAGTCAGAGAAAATCAGGTACTGGTGAGCGCCCTCACACTCTGCTCATGGAAGTCGACCCCATCATATACAACCTCAATCTCCAGAGATTCAATCCTCTTGCAGAGGCCGCGCATCGTCCAAGTCAGGCTAGCACTCTCCGGACTGGTTAAATGGGTGAGGCGCCTCAAGGGAGATACCAAAGACGACGTCGACAGTCGATCAGCGCGTCTGGACGCCACGAAACTATAAACTTCGGCGCAATCGTCTTCAGTAAGGCATGTCGAAAAATGCTCAAGCTTCAAAGCCAAGGTATTTCCTGTTGTGAGGTCCCAAAGCAAATTAGGTCCGTCGCTGATGTTTTGTATGTGCAACTCCGTGAGGCCAGGCGCGTTGAGGAGCAAGTGGAGGACTTGCGTGTGAGAGCCTCCGCTGAATGACAGCGTGCGAAGCCCGCCTAGCTTTTGAACGAAAGTCTCCCATGCTGTTAAATCTGCGGGAAGGAGACGTTCGTATCCCTTGACGTCCTTCGACATTTTGAGCATGGAAAGCGCTGGAAACTCGAACCTGTTAAAGGCGCCCAGAATTCTTGGGTATCTGAAGTACGATACCTCCATGGACATCAGGTGCGGCAGCTTCAAGGGATTGGTGAAATCATCCGTAAAGAGGGTCTGGTAGTCTACAAAGGCCTCCGGAGTTGTATTGAGGAAGCGACAATGAACGAGGCGGGCAACACGAGAGGAGGGGGACGATTAAGGAAGGTTGGATGTTGTCTATGCTGACGTACGTTAACTGTCTCCAAGGAAGTGATGACTTGACCTTGGACCAGCCTGGGTACCCTTGTAACGATAAGAAGACTTTGCGGAGCTGCGTGGACGGCAATGAGAGAGAAGGGAAGAAATGCTCTGAACTGTCCCTTATCCTGGTCACCCGGCTGTCGCATTTGATAGTCAGGAATTCCAGGCGTTCAAAGCAGTCCAAACGCTGGCGCGTCAGAGCAGGAACCCCAGAGTTACGGTCAAAACTGATCGTCAACTTGCCAATCCGGTGTCGGTATGGAGTTCCGACATATCAATCGGATTGCCCTACTTGATTGTGACCTTCGAACTTGAATGGACGAAGACGTTCAATGATATCCCACGCGTTCCGCCGGCGCGTTGAAACCAACGTTCTGCGGCCGCCAATATCATGTCCGCCTTGCGGTCAGTGGATGGTTCTGACTTGGAGTCCCACCGGTGCCATGGGATGGAGAGGAATGTCCAGAGCTCGGGCGTGCCGATAGCGATTTTGCGCCATGACGAGGAAACCATGCAGAGTAAGAGTGGTGCTTCAAGTTGGTTGGGGCCCAGTACACGGTTCTCCAGGTTTTTCGGTAGGCACAAGACGAAGATTGCCTGCCAGACTTCAGGAGGGGTGCGTTGATAACAGCTGGAAACGATCCGCCGGTCAGCCGCAGGGCTCGCGTCCAAACTGTGACCGGGGCATCCCTTGACCTCAATTGGATCTGAAGGTTGTGACGATACAGTCAATAAGACAGCCCACTTTGAATGATATGTACAGTAGACATAAGGGATGAGAAGAGTTTACGAACCTTTGACGAGGTTGGCGAGTTCACTGTGATGGTTGGGAAGAAAGGGCATATTTCTAACGCCGAGGCGTCAGAATTAGAATCCTCGTCACTGATTTTAAAGTCGAGTAATATTACTATGATTTACATAAAATTGGTACCGAAACGAGGCAATCTGAGCCTTCTGACGACGTAGGCGGCGGTAGCAATTCGTAACAAAGGTGATTCTCCTCCCTGGCATGGTACTACTTTAGCTGAGTTAGTAGGCCCTACAAACCTTCAAAAAGGCAACGTCAATCATCGACGTCCATGCCCTCATCCGAGTTTTCCTCTTCTTCATCGTCACTGTCCGCTTCCTCTCCAGTGCCAATGTAAAGACCTTCCTTGAATGAATCACCAGCCCTTGCTTGGGGTTCCTCCTCCTCATCCATCGCCCAGTGGAATGACTGAGCAAGCTTCGTCCAATACGGTTTGAGACGCAAAACAGCCTTGATGAAAATGTCGTCCTGTCGAGGATGTTCATCCAGTACATCTCGTGAAGTGAGGAGGGCCGCGTATTTGTCCTTGTCGTTCGGTCCTATAACTTCGTAGACAGTATTTGAACAGCCGACAATCGTCAGCGCGTATCGAGGATGGGTGCTCTTGGAAGTCTTCTTCGCATTTCGCCTCGGTTGTACCTTGCCCGGACCAGGGTCGATGGTTATTTTGGATGGACTCGGCTGGTCAAGTTCAGGTCGAACCTTGGGCTTCGAGGGCGTTTGAGTAACGGCCGATTGCTGTTGCTTCTGCGCCTTGGGTCTCGAGCTTCCTGGCTGGACACCCAGGTGCATCACGATAGTGATATACGGCCGCTCGTTATAGCGAGCAGCATTAGGATCGCCTACCGGGGGACGACTGAAGAAGTTGAGCTTGGTGGCGTCGATCTTTACGGGTTGCTTCTTCAAACGATTTTTGATCTGTATAAAAATTCCGGAAACAACGAAGCGGCCGAGCTTCTCGTCCCACAGAAGGATGGGTATATAAAGGTCGATCATCCATTGACCATTCGCACACTGGAACGCCATGCAGCGGGACAGCGCCAGCCAGGCAGCTTCGTCGCTGATGACGCTCTTGTCTCCACCTTTGACGAAGTGGGTAAAATTGACCTTGGCATCTCTGAACGCCTCCCGGAATGTGGCACCGTCGGGCACATTATCAGGTCGGGACTCTAAAATTTTATCCATGTGATCAGGACCGACGAGTGCCCCGAGAAAGTCGAAGAGATGCAGGGCCTTGCTATATTGAGCTTCATGCGCCTTCACATAGTCGAATTGGACACACTTGTCGTGTGCCAGGGTGAGCAGAAACCGTGCAACGAGTTCCCCTCGTTCACCCTTTGAGATGAGGCCGTTTTTCAGATAATGCGATACCGCACTGAGCGGGCCTCCGGAGATGTCGTTCATAATGCGTGCAGCGGCCTCGGCTAATACGGGTTCCGAGGGTGTTCCCCCGCGAAGATATTGACGGTGTTTGGGAACAGAATACGCAACGCGCATGTGTCCCTCGACGAGCTTTGCTTCCTTATCCGCGGATTGGCGTAGAGGCTCAAATTCGAGCATCAGTCTGATACTGAGTGCGGCAAGTTGGCCATCACTGTCCGTCTCCGCCGCCTTGGATGAAAGTCCAGCGGGATCCTGCAGACCTATAATCTTCGTCTTCGCAAAGGAAAATAACCCCCGTTGCACTTCGACGGCTTGCGTCCTTGCAGCAGTCTGCCATCGTGTCCAGAACCTTTCACTCGTTCAGGAATAAAATATAACAGCGAGAGCAAGACCACTCACAACGGTCGACCAAACTGTACCATGTGGTCCGGTTCCGAAATACTGGTCAACGCGATGTCGCCTTCCTTCACCTTGGCGAAAGTGTCAAAAGGTAGTTCGACGATTGGCGCCTGCATGCGATCAGGGTTGAGTTTACCCATAGGTGCGCGGTAAGACCACATGTTCTCATGGGAGGGCGAAAAAAGGCTCAGACTAGAGTTTGTTGAGAGATAGACCACGAAAAGATCGGCAACCGTGCAAGTGGAAAATGTTCTGCATAGGATTTGATACGCCGAACGTTGTTGGTTCTCCATGTCTTTCACGACGTTTGGAACGTCCACATTGATTGTGCGTTTCTCAAGCAACTCATGGGATTCGTCGAAATAAAGCATTAACCGAACAGGCTGCATTTGTTTTCCCTTGGCGGATCTATAGGTTGACCAAGCCCGGGAGTCGCTAGAGGAAGAATGCTTGGCAATAGTGTCGATAACTTTTTGCAACGAAGTTCGTACTATATACATTGTTATATCTGTATCGGTCCTGGACATCGACGGGATCGAACTCACCTGCGTGCTCAGCGCCAAGTAGATTATGTTTTTGATCATTCTCGATTGGACATGTTGCCAACAAATGCTGGAAGGTATTTAGAAAGGTCTGGATGAGATAAGTTATGGCAATAATCTTACCCCAATTGCTGTTGTATACAATTGACCTCGTTTGCGTGGGTCGAGTTTATACCAAGATCTAGCCAAGGCTTCATAGGAGGCGCATATCGGAAACGATTCGATCTCTTGGTTGACCAAGGAAAACAATGCCTCCAAAAACTTCAGGTAACGAAGTCGAATCGCCTCCGTAGACCTCTTCTCTACTCCGCTAAGCAGAAAATCAAGGACCTGCGTATTCCCAGCCGGAAAACCTTCAGACTCGTCAATCTGAAGTAACAGGGAAAAGGTAGGTGCAACCGAACCTGACTGATCTGCGTCCGGTCGAAGATTGAACGGAAGGGTGAAGATGAATTTCGCAGCCTCGTCAACCATCCGGGATTTCCCCATTCCCGAGCTCTGGATGATGGGCACGAAATTGTCATAAGGCTCTCGAACTCTATCTGTGTTCATGCCATGGATCGCTTGGATGAAAATGTCGGCCGCATCACCCTTATACTCTGTGCCCCAAGCCAATCTTGTCACTGGATATATATATAAGGTGAGCATGGATCCAGTGGAAACACATGGAATGGTTGCTCAACCTGTAGTATCTGATGCTTGATATCAGCATGGACCTGTTACGACGATGAAAATAAACCTTACCAAGGCCCCCATCAAGATAAATATCTCGCTGTGACTGTGGCTTTCGCGTTGACTTCAATACTGATACTATAGGAATGGATAAGTTTGTAAGTTCAAAATTTCGCAACTGGATTGTACTCAACGGTAACGTCGCAGAGGGTTCAATGTATCCTGTTCGAAGCAGTCCCTCACGGCCTGCGTCAACTTGGGATTCTTGGGGATCAAACTTCGACATTTCCCAGGGTCCCCCCAGCCCAAGCCTTTGAACATCGATCCATGCGGGTTCTCGAAGAGCTGGTCACTAAAAGCGATGGAGGCAAGAGCGGCTGCTAAATTCCCCGAATTGAAGTGTGACACTGCCCTATCTGCTAATATCATCTTGTCTGCTTCGATGGCAGGCGATCCCATAGCGGCTGATTCGAGAGCGACTTCGTTAATATCTTCTACATTGATAGTGCCCGCGTCAGGGTCATCGCTGCAGGCGACAGCCCCTGCACTGGTATATGGATCGTCCGATGGAAACGCCGTTTGAGGCGTCATGAGAGATTCCATCCGAGGAGCTTTTGGATCCCTCTGAGTGAAACCAGATGACTTCGATGGTGGAGAAGTAGGGGCGCGTTTGATAGCTGTGGCTCGAGGAGGATTGTCCATTGTGTAAGTCCATTGAATGCCAGAAACCACGTGGTTTGCTGTATCAAACCAGGACACCAACCACAAATGTTAGCTCTGCGCACTACCTACCCTGACCCTAAGATATCTCACCCTTCGGGCAGGAGGTCAGAACGAGAGTTGTAAATGAACAAGAAACGTAAAGCACGATTCGGAGCTCGATGTGCATTGCCATTGCCGAAGCGAGGAGCGAAAGTTTTTCCCCCCAGAATGGTACTGGTACCTCTAGTTGTAGGTTTGTGATTCTCAAGCTTTGCGTGCGAGGGAGTCTTTTTCTGTCTTCTTTTTCTGTCTAATTGCCAAGTGGCGACCGTCATTCAATCGCTTAACGAAAAGAAGAAACGGAACAACGACAAGTTCCAAGATATTGATTTCGTCTTCTTGGTTGATCCCAGACGATGCATAGACATGTCTAGAGCCGGGGCGTGTTGAGCGGGATTCTCGCGCCATAAGGAACATATTCTGCAAAGGAAGAGTGGCGCATGGGTAACGTCGGGTGCTCCTCCGAGCTTTTGGGACGAAGATTACCTGCCAGACTTCGACCGGAGTGCGTCGGAACGGTCGAGGGGATCTGAATCCGAGCCTCCAACGCCGTCTGAACAAATTCTTAGTGTCCAAAGAAACATGAATTGTCAAACGATTGCTCCAGAATCCATTTATTTCATGAAAAAGAGCGTCATCAAGTAATAGCGGTGGGTATAATCAATATTGTAAGATAATTTTCCAAAATGCGTCCTGTCACCACCTGCATCAGCATCCATCTACTCAATCAACCTACAACCAAAACACCCATGAGTCTCAACCCAGAAAAGAAAAAAAAAGGGCAGGCGCTTACGAAGGCTCCTTGTCAAGCTTAACATGGATACTCGCATGCTTAGGCACGCCCGCAATGCGGTGGAACGCGTTCAAGTTCTTGTGCAGCGTGAACTGGAACACCGAGGCGCCTCCTTGCCTATAAAACCCATCCATGAGCAATATTTTCAGGAAACTAGAACTTGAATGACCACCCACCGGCTGATGATAGTGCTGTACGCCAAAAAGAACACCCATATCCTGTACCACCTTTCACCGTACACCTCAATGACCTTGTCCTTGTTCGACACCCAGTTCTTGTACCACTGGTAGATCGTCGCAGAGTAGTGCACGCCCAGGACGTCGATGTTCTTGACCTCGAAACCAGCGCCTTCCAACTACAAGGCCACGGATGAGTTATGTTGGATAGTATATCGACGATGGATCAGCGCACGAACCTTGTTGACGACCCATCCAAGCGAGCAACTCGCGTCAGCACCAGGGAAGACGTACTTGTTCATGAATAGGCCCCAGATGAGGTCCTCGAACTGCCATGAGGGACGGATGCCAGCGACTTGGAAGACAAAAATGCCGTCATCGTCCAGGAGGTTGTAGACTTGGCGCAGGAATTGGGAGTACCGGCGGATACCGACGTGCTACGATGAGAAGATCAGTATCACTCAAGCAATAAAACAACATGAGAAACACACCTCGGCCATTTCAAGACTGACAATCTTGGTGAATGCACCCTTGCCGGCTGGGAGATCCCTGAAGTCTGAGCAGAGGATGCGTGCGCGATCCGAAGGAACCTATGGCTCGACATATAAACACAGACGGCCTTCCTTCCATCGAAGAGTCGACACAGGTGACTTACCCCGTTCTTGGCAATCCTGTCCGTGCCAAACTTGGTCTGGTTCAAAGCGAGCGTCACACCAGTGGCATCACAACCGTAGTTCTTGGCAGCGTAGGCGACGAGGGTTCCCCAGCCGCAACCGATATCGAGAAGTCTGCGAATGACACGTCAACGAGATCATTATTGATGAGGTATAGTGTCGACTGACTTGTCAGAGGGCTTCAAGTCGAGCTTTTCGCATACAATAGCAAGCTTGTTGTCCTGGAGGGTCTCGAGAGATTGTTCGACAGTGTTGTCCGTCACGACACCAGAGGTGTAGATCATGCGGGGTCCGAGGAACCAGGAGTAAAAGTCGTCACCGCCTGTAGGTAGACGTGTCAGAATGTGAAGTGCGTGAAAGTAAAGGCAAAGCATGTACGGTCGTAGTGGCCGCGAACTTGCTCCACGTCCTGCTCCTGAGTGTGCGAGATGACCTCGGGAATAAGGACCGTGAAGACGTATTTGAAGAGCTCCACAGTGAACGACATGCGGGCCCAGTCATGACGCTGTTCCATAATGTCAAGCACGTCGCCTGTGGAATGTTACGTGTCACTCAAAAACGCTGTCGTCAAGGGGGCGGAACACACCATTGAACTCAATCTTGCCGTCGAAATACGCGTCGTGGAACACCTGCATGGGTATCTTCTCCCTGCCGCGGTAGCGCATCTTCAGGTCTGCGTCCTTAATGGTGATGTATTCCTCAATGTCCTTGCCAGGTAGCAAGACCTTCTCGTTCCGGCGGGGGCCGTACATGCTGATGAGGGTCCAGTAGGCGATGGTCGTCGGCAGACCGGTGAGGACGAGAAGAAAGAGGTATGTCTTGAAACCGCCACGAGAGACTATGGGGAGAAAGCTTTTGATGAGGTAAGGAACGACGACGACGGCGCCGGCGAGGTGGTAGTTGTTGAATGCACCATTGCCCTCGGCGAGACCGGTGAGAGGGGCGTTCTTGATAGCAGGGAAGTCGGTGACCCGCACGGTGGAGGAGGACATGGCGATGAGGAAAGGACGGTGACGCGACTTTCGGTTTTTAAAAGGTGAAGCCACAGTGTAATTTGGCCTTGTTTGGCCGCAGAGATCACTGAGTTCAAAAAAATACACAAAAAATGAGAAAAGTTTCTATGAGTCGACCCAGGTTCGAACTGAGGACCTTCTGTGTGTTAGACAGATGCGATAACCAACTACGCCATCGACCCTATAATGTATTGAGTCCTGAGGCATTCCTGGTACTTTGGTCGATGACACCGTACCACGTGAATGCTCCCCCCTGCGGAATTTGCGGAATTCCGACCCTCGCTGTCACTCAGACTGGTCAGCCAACGTCCAAGAAGGCATGAAAGTCGAGGAGGGGGATGTATGCCTCGAAAAGACAGAACCCTCGCTTGACTGGCAGGGGCTACGCATCCAGAGTCTCCAGCCAGGTGGTTTCGGCGAGAGAAGGGCGGAGCTGTGGTGCGTAGCGACGAACATGAACTTATCAAAAGACTCGAAGACTAACGGGGAAACGTACTTTCAGGCCCCAGCTACTCGGCGTAAAGATCGGGGAGAGCTCTACCGCCAAGGCTGACGGTGGTGTTCACCCCGACGAGCGCCAAATCCGCCTTGACACCGACCGCAGCTTTGTTTTGTACTCGGGAGGTGAGTAATTCCACCATGGTCCACAACTCAACCTCAGTAACGAACAACTTAAGCGTTCACATAGATGCCCAGTCGCGGAATAAGGAAGAAATGCAAGAACAGCTCCACGATCTGCTGGTTTCGATTTTCCGGAAGCGGCCCAGGCTGAATTACTTCCAAGTGCGTTGCTCACCCACGAGTATCTTTTTGTGGACCTGACGGACTAGGTGCGATATAGGGATACCACGACATCATTAGCGTGCTCTTCTTGACCCTCCCATCAGAGATGCAACTTGCGGCTGCAGAAAAGCTTAGCTTGCATCGCGTGAGGGATTCCATGGGGGCAACACTCGAACCCGTTCTCGGCCTTTTGAGGTACGTCAAGACCCCTTTATCCAGAGGAATCTTGGTCACCTTCCGAAAAGAGTCACAAAAAGCCTGCTTCACCTCGCCGATCCTGATTTCGCCAGCACATTGGAAAGGTGTGTACCCTCTCGTAGGCGTCCCACCATACATAACTCACCGTCCCGTCCAGCACATCGCCGCTCCCATTCTACGCCCTCTCCAACCTCCTCACTCTTTTCTCGCACGATATACCAACCCTCCCACTCATTCAACACGTCTTTGACTACATCTTCTGCCGTCCGCCCATCATTATCGTTTATCTTGCCACTGCTGTCCGTAGCTACTTTTCCAATCATCTCAAACGACGATGACTAACATCGGTCCTACAGGTTATATTATCAAGACGGGCGGAAATCCAACGCTTGGAGGAAGGAGACGAAGACGAGGGTTTGGGGATGGCACACTCCGTCCTAAGCAGCTTGCCGCCTATAGTCGACGGGGAAGGAACCGGCCTATCGCTAGGAGAACTTGTACAGCCGGAGGACCACGAAACGAAAGAAGAGGACTTAAAACAGCCTAGTATCAAGGAAGAACCCGCAGAGTCGACAACTCTGGATACCCCACCGGAACATGCAACACAAGAACCTCCAGGGGTCCTCTGCGACCCAACCACCACCATCTCAGACCCCCCATGTATACCCCACCGACAGATCAAAGCACAAGAAAACGACACAGATGAAAAGCCTTCCCGCCTCCCTACCCGCTCCTCAACCCCCCTTCCGCCACCTTCACCCACCATCTCAGACCCCCCATGTATACCCCACCGACAGATCAAAGCACAAGAAAACGACACAGATGAAAAGCCTTCCCGCCTCCCTACCCGCTCCTCAACCCCCCTTCCGCCACCTTCACCCTCGGCCCCCACCCACTCACAGCCACCCGTCCCACTCACCACCCTCCTCGCACAAGCCGAAGCTCTACACACACTCTACCCACCCTCACACCCTTTCCTCCGCCTCTCCTCCATCATGGGCCCACAAAGCGTCGTCTACACATGGAACGAGTTACCTTCCGCTCTCCCAGGGGACGACGAGGCAGAGGCGATGGTCGCACACCCCGGGCTCGTCGTGTACCCTCACATCGAGGACCCATCCTCAGCAGAGTCCAGCGAGGGTGGAGAAGAGGAGACCAAGGTCGACGAGAAACGGCGGAAACGCCTCAGGAAGCTCAGGCCTAAGCTCAAGTTCAGATCCCTCTTGCGACGCCGCCGCACGGGGACGATGGTGGCCGCCGCCGTCCTCGTCCTTGGCATCGCGATGGCAGTGTATGGCGTCAGGATGCGCGGGGATGTACGGCCTTGGAAGTGTGGATGGGCTCTTGAGGCAGGTGCAAGTGCAGGGACGTGGGGAGTGGATGAGGGTGGCGGGTTGGTTTGGGGGTGCGGTGGTTGGCGCGACGGAAAAGATGGTGAGTGGGTTTGTGCTGGTTGAGAAGGGGGGATGATACCCTGGCAGGATAGGCCGGTTCTTCTACTCTTTACATCGTGAATATCTTCTGTCTCGTTCTGCAAGCTCAATATCCAGTGCCCCTATTTACTCGTTTCGTATCAATATTAATAGTATACGTAGGCAGTGAAGAAATAATCAGATAATACATATACAGCATAACAAGCTTGTCTAGAGGAGCCTGCCCTCTCGCGTTACAATTGTTTCTCGTCATGTCTGAAAAGGACACCCTAGAGCAGCGCTCTGCTGATGCGGCGAAGAAGCCCAGAGTCATGTCCCCTGTGAGGCTACTCCCATCATGCGTACCACGAGACCCTCATCTGCAGACCTCCTTTTCTGAACGCTTGGTAACGATGATCCTTGGAATGTGTTTCGTCGGGAGTGGTGGGTCGATCAGGGGCCGATCCCATTGCAGGTGCTCTCAACGAGCCGCTGCAGAACCGTTTCCTCCATGTGGGGCTGGGGAAGGTCCTCGACCATTTACAGATGCTGCAGCATACAGAAGGTTCCTTGTTTGTGCGCCAAGAGTACACATCTCTCTTCAAGCGTCTTTCGAATGCGCGCGACCGATGTCGGATTCGATCATGTGCGGCTGCCTGCTTCTTGGTCAGTCTGGCATTGGTAAATTGAACTTGCGTTTCCTTTCCGCAGCGTGTTTGCTGATCATCACCCACAGGCAAATCCGTCTTCCTTGTTTTCCTCTTACTGAAATGCTTGTCGCTCCAAGAAACTTCACTACCTCCGACGGCCAGACGTTTCTCATCGACGGCACAGGTGTACTGAGCAAGCCCACCAACAGCATCGATCGGTCCTACGATTTTCCGTCATCTGACACCACCCGGTTCTGGTCCCTAGTTGACAGCCCTACCGGCGAAGTCCCCATCCCTACCGTCGTCACCTATGGACCTCGGGAACTGTTCTTTGTAGCCGCCCTCTCTCCGGACATCTCGCGGTACAAAGACGCACAAAAACAACCTGTCAGAGCGTGGTGGATGTCGCCAAGTTGGACGGATGAGGAAATCCTTGCGCTGTGGGTACTGTAGCATTTCAATCAATTCGTCAGGCCTGTGACGCGTGACATGGTGCGACGAAATTTTAATTTCGCTCAGGGAAGCGTGACAATCGTGACATTCCGGTGTTTTCCAGAGCCCTGTGACGCGTGACCGACGAATTGATTGAAATGCTACATTACCATTCCACGTGACTGCAACAGCTCCTCGGCTGATTGCCACTGTCTTTTAGGATGAGCCACCCTCCCTTTACGGATCTTGACGCCAAAGAACAGCAGCACCACCAAACCCTTTCCGTCGTCCAATCTCTTCGGAACGAAGTCGGTCCCTGTCCCCGTGATATGATCGATAAGGTGTTTCGTCCGGTATTTTACGACGAGAGCGTTCGTTCTGCTTTGGACGAGTACGAGGACATGTCAAGAATCATTGCCCTCGTCCGTAATGCATCTCGGCTCTCGAACGAGGACTCTCACGCCATCGTACTCGTCGGAAGAGTCGGACCGATCTTGGAGAGTTCCTTTGGGGACGACAAATTCTTTGTTGGCTTGAAGACGCGGGACATCTATCACCGCGTGATGGACAAATTTTTATCCCTCGAACTTGGTCAAGCGAAGCAGCTATTCAGAGCCTGTCTGGGCATGGGCGTTCGGTGTGCGGTGTTCGCGGGTCACCTTTTCGAAGGCCTCGCTATTCGCTACACTTCTGGCGATCCTTCAGGGCAGACCGTGTTTCGTCGCTTTGGACTGATGACAAGGGCCAAGTTTCCGATCCGTTACAGCCACCGATCGCCCGGGCACGAGCTGACCGTCGTCGTTGATGGCGGCCGGAGCGCCATTCTGAAATCCTCGCCGTTGAATGCTCTTGAGGAGCTTTCAGCTCACGCCAGTGACCAGCAAATGCCTTGGTCGCCAAGGCAGCGTTTTGTGTATAGAGAAGCTGGGAATATTTCCGTGAACGGCTTTCGGTACTACCTCCCCGACGCCCCCAATAACCCTCTGTTCGACGCATTCTTCTACCAGGTCTTGCACAACAAGGTTGTGCTATGGGTCCTCCATATGACGATCCAGCGAGACCCCGATGGTTCAAACATGGATTTCGCCATCCTCGACAATCTCAAGAGGCAGGCACGTCAAGCTTGGCCAGACTTGCCGGTCGAGGTGAAGTATGTGCTCCTGGTAGCGTACAGGAGTCCGGGCTGATATGTGGAGTGGAATGTTGCTGCAGATTTCGACAATCACAAAGGTGACGTTTTTGTTCAGCAACTGGATCTTTCTGTGCTCAGCGGAGGCACATGCAAAGCTGAGGATATATACGGTCTCCCCATCACGGAGGATAAATGAGGTGCCTGTATCATGTACTAGTACATAAGAAAAAGTCAATACATTGAACTTGCTTCCGCCGCAAAACAAAGGAGAGGGAAATAGAGAACGAATTCACTTCCGAAATACATCACTCTCTCAAACCTAAAAAGCCCAGCGGGCTTGTTTGAAGATGTGGTGGTTGGTGCGACGAAGAGGACGTTGGTGCTGGTTGAGAAGGGTAGATGATATTTTGGCAAGATAGCCTGAGGCTGGTTCACCGGCCCTTTACAGACATTGTCAGGTTCCGTGTTTATGGGTTTTCTGTGGGCTTAATCTACGAATGTATATATGGGAGTTGGGAAAGCAACCAAGGCTATATCCGCATTTCCGATGGGCCCCTGCTCGTTTCGTATCAATCTGAGTTTTATAGTGAATAAGATTATCCCAACTTGAGTCCATCATTGATCAATTCACACGAACGAGGTACCACACGAATTCACTCTCCTGCAGGGTGACCTATTCCAACCGTTGATGAGATCGACTTGGTAAGACAACAAGGAGATATGTACCAGGGCTTCCTCTTCTGTTTCAGAGGACGGCGGCGTCCAAAACAGAGGTGTGGATCCGTCGGTCCCAATGCCAGCATATTGAGACCTGTCATGACGTGGGAAGTGAAGATTTTTCGAGAAAAGCCACTGGTATGGCTCCCGCTGGTCTTCCCCGAATGCTGGCCAAAAGCCCTCCACATGTTTGTCTACAGGTATAACGTCCATTCCGTTGCCTTGGATAGTGTACCTCCCGGATTCAGTTTGCTGGAACGTGAACTAAGCGAACGAAAGTTAGTCCGACATCGCCAAGGAAGGCAGGCGAATTTGTTGCTGTAGGCTCACATTGGTGGGAGACCTGCGGTCAGAGAGGAACAGTTTTGGTAGCCCCCCATCGAGCACGAGCGCCTTGCGCGACCCCCCAAGGCTGAATTCTTCGCGGTAGATAACATAGGCCTCGATCTCTGCGCCTGGCGAGTAGGAAAGTGCCTGAAGCGCGGAAAGAGACGTGACAAGTGTTGAGAAGACAATGGCAAGTTTCATGATTGCGGGTGGACCAAGGATGAGATGGAGAAGGCACCAAAGCTACATAGGAAGCATGGGTTTTCCTACGTCCCTAGCCATCATCGTCCGATACATAGTATGTCAAGCAAGGAGAAAAGAGAAACCTCGCGAGGACATCTGGTATCTGCATGCTGTCTGTCAACTGTCAGCCTTAGTAGTAATGACTTAGATTGCGTACGTTATCCACAACACCACCACATTCGCTTTTTACCTTTCAAGGGTTAGTCGGCATCGATTGTCGCAAATGAACAGTGTTCTGGACTGCGCCGACCTGATACTTGGGAGCTGGCTAGCGCTGACTGTTTTACTAACCTGATGGCATGGAGAAAAGTATATGCGTGGGAAGTGGGCCGAACATTCAACTCTTCCCCCATACCCTACCTTTCCTCCTCAAACGGCGTCACGGTCTGCGGGACCAGGGAGGTTATGGGACATCACATAAATGAGTCGAGGTGTTGGTGTCGGACGAGCTGGCCGATCGAAAAGTGTGGTATCTGGCAGCTTCCTTCATTTCATCCACTCATCTCGACTCAACGTATCGACTCCGGGCTCCCTAAAAGCCTCGTAGCTGTCACGGCCGATTTCAAGCGCTACTTCACGCCTCATTGGCCTCTTTTTGGAAGGCCCCCCGTAATGGCCAACGACTCACGGCGTTCTACGACCCACCTTCTGCTAGCCAACCCATCAAGCTCAACCTTCAAGATCTCCGATGTCGGTCCTGCAGTATTCTCACCCAGATCTAGTCTCTTGAATATCCACCCAACTCGCCATCCCTAAATGTATCTTGAATCCGACTATCCTCTTGCTGTTGCGTCTTTTTGATGTTCTTGTCCTTCCTTGTTCCCCCGCGTGGCTTTCCTCACTAGTATCATATACCCCTTGCGCATGCTTCCCTCACATGCTCCCCACCAGCGATTTTGGAGTAGGGCCCTCGTGCCACATGTTGCCACCTGCATCCGTACGCGACCTTCGCCGTTCCCTCGTTGACCCGCTCCGCGACCACTTATACAATGCCTGATCAGTGGTCATGGATATTAGGCCTCCTCTCATGTTCTCTTGCGCTCAATTCACCAGTGCAAGCCATCTATATCACGAACTTCGTGACCGCAAATATCGATGAACCTGTTAACCCTTTACTGCCTTCGTTCCACCACATACGACGCACCGATGCTACCGCGCATCGCCTTTCTAAATTTTGCTCCACACCCCCGATCAAGTCCCTGTCGCATTCAAATGAACCTCTCAGCCCTGTGACGAGTCCTTTGCCGCTCTGGGGTGCGTTGGGGGCTCCTTCGATTCGTCGCCATCCTTCTGTTGTGTCTAGGAGGGTGCGTGACTGGATGCGTGGGTCTGCCGTCGGAGATTTGGGGTCGTCGTAGAGTATATTTGGATATGGCCTGGGGTCGGGGCTGGGGCGGATCGCGCGGGGTATTGGCCAGGCGTGGTTCGACGTTCAACGTTGAACTAGGCTCGAGAACTGCGCAGAGTTGTTGCGGAGTAGATGGAGCAAGCAATTGCACTACGTTTGATCCCACTAACTATCGTACCAACTTGAAAACAGGCATTTCAACGCTAACAATTGCTGGATGAGAATACAGGTCTGAATTTGAACACAGTACACGACTATACAACGGCTTTCTGCAAATAGCAAACAAGATCAGTCCTTATCGATGCGCACGAAATAGAAAGGGTATCCAATATCCTTGAGGACGACCTAGATTCAACGTTATAGCAAGAACTACCCAAAACGAAAAAGTGGCGTATACATACCACAACTGGTCCAGGTTCACCTTGGATGTTGGATACTGGGTTCCAGGCCCCCGTGTCTGGACTAGGAGCCTCGACGTAGATTCTAATGGTCTATCCATCAAAACCTGGAAAACTCAGAATAGGACATGACCCCTTACGCATATGACCTGTCGCCAACGGGGGGTGGACTCGGGGCGCCTTGAAGTAAAAACCACTCGTGGGACTCTGAGCCCCCGACGACGTTGTCACCACTGGGCGCGAGAGAGACTTCCTTCCCGTTGTATTCAGTTTTAATGCTGAAAAGCTTCCTGTTGATGAGCTTGTTGAATTTGAACTAGAAGGAATGTTAATGAATGAGTGCATTGTAATTGCAGCGGGTGAAGGTGCAGAGATAACCTTGGGTGGTTCATCTTCCTCGGGGAGGATGGCGAGTTGAGGTTGTGGGCTGCCACCTGTTGAAGTTCCACCTGGGCGCTAGCCGCAAGTGTACTGAAGCAACCGGCTACAGTGGAAGTACTCTACAATACCGTTCTGACCACTTACATAGATTGGAGAGGGTGAGGCTGGTGAGAGCGGTTGAGGCTGGTAAGAGCGATGGAGGCGGTTAAGAGTCAAGAGACAACTTGTTGATATTGACAGTTTCCTGGTCTTATATACCGTACTACTGTTTGTACCAACCAAATAAGTATGTAATCGAAGATGTGTAAAGGTCATGTGATATAATCTAATCTAATCTAATCTACGTGATGGAAAAGTTTCAACACCCCCCCATATTTAGTACATACTTCTAAATACATCTTACTTTTTCCCATATAGGTACTCTTTCATCTAGTTTTTAAGTAATCCGAAGTACGGGATAAACTTGTTGAAGAGGATTTTCCCCAGATTTTTAGTTAAAAGGTCTGCAGGGTTGTTCACTCCTTCAATGAATTCGACCGTAATTATCCCTTCGGAGACTTTTTCTCTGACGAAGTGGAATCGCACGTCAATGTGCTTGGATCGCTTCTCAGTTACAGGGTTGGATGCGATGAAGACGGAGCCGTTGTTATCTCCGTAGATCGGTACTGATCCGATCTGCATTCCAAGCTCGGCAAGCATGCTTCTAAGCCATGTTACTGCGCGACTGCAATCTGATAGCGCCATGTATTCTGCTTCCGTGGAAGAGAGGGCAATGGTTTTTTGCGCCGATGAAACCCAGGTTACTGCTCCAGATGCCAGCGATACGAAGTAACCAGTGGTGGACTTCCTGGTGTTTTCGTCTGACGCCCAATCGGAGTCTGTGAATGCGTAGATTCCTTTCCCAGAATCACCATTGTACATGATCGCGTAATTTTTTGTTGCCTTCAAATACCTGCAAATATCCCTTGCCACTTCTAAATGGCGTTTGGTAGGGTTTGCGGAAAATTGGGACATTTTGATCACGGCGAAACAAATGTCGGGTCTTGTCCCGATCATTAAGTACAATAATGATCCAATGACGGATTGGTACTTGGATCTGAGTTCCGCATTGGGTTCATCTTCAGATTTCATGGGTTTGTAGCCCGTTGGGAGTGGGGTATGGGTGGCATTAGATTCGCTCATCCCCATGCGTGCGAGAATTTTCTCAAGGTAGGGTACTTGATCAATGAAGATCCTCTTCCCACGTTGCCTTATTTGGATAGAGAGAAATTCTTTTGGTTCCCCATCAGGGACTAGGTGGCCTAGCTCCCTACATTCCCATGTTGTCATGAAGGCCTTCTTCTTTTCCAGCGTGTATTCCCGGTTTGTGCCGAGAAAAGCAGAGTCATCGACATAAATGACGGCGATCACAGTTTCCCCTTTGGTACTTGTGTGAATGAAAACTCCCGCATCGGAGTGAAGCCGGACAAAGCCGAGCTTTTTCATGGAGGAATCGAGTTCCCTCCACCAGGCTAATGCGGCCTGCTTGAGTCCGTATAGGGCTTTGTATAGTCGGTACACGAGGTTTTCTTTCCCTTTTACTATGTAGCCCTCAGGCTGTCGCATGTAAATTACCTCACAGAGTGTTCCATAGAGGAAGGCTGCTGAGACGTCCAAGAGTGTCATGAACCACCCTTCAAGGGCTGTCAATGCCAAAATCAGTCGGACGGTCTCGTACCTCACTACTGGTGAGAAGATCTGATCGAAATCGATCCCTTCTACCTGTGAGAAGCCCTTTGCAACCAGGCGCGCTTTCAGACGCCCGTCGGATTTTTCGTTGTAAACCCATTTGTTCCTTAGAGCTTTCCTCCCTGTAGGTAGGGGTACTAACTCCGTGATCACCCCGCGGCTTTTGAGCATGTCTAGCTCTTTTCGTTCTGCCGCATACCAATCTTCTTTGTTTGGAAGAGAGTATATGTCTTTGTGTGACATTTCGATGATGCCTACTTGGATGGAGATTGCCTCCATCAGGAGATCGTTCATCCATGCCGTTTGACCGCCCAATCTACGTCTTCAATCCATTTTTTCAAGATCAGAAGCAGTGGTGTCTTCCCCATAGATGCTGTCTGGCATTCTCCGAACTCGTCGTTCCCTGATCGGTCGATCTGGTACTTGCTCGGGCTCTGGAATGGGTACTCGTGGCTCGTCATCGGGCTCGCTACGCGGCAAATCATTGTCTGATTCAGGGTGATCCTGTCCAGTGGGAACAGGGTCGTGAGGTTTTTCGTAATGACTGTCATTGTCATCGTTTCCGGGGATGAGGTCCTCAAACTCATCAGCTGGTTCTGGGTTTTCCATTTCTGGATGGTTTTCTGGCAAAGGGTCGATGTGGCATCTTGGGTACTTGCTTTCATCAAAGATAGCTTTCCCACCCATGAAAATTGTATTAGTCTCAGGATCCATGAAACGGTATCCTTTGACCCCTGGCTTTGATCCGAGATAAATCATCAATCAAGATCTAGACTCCAGGGAATTTCTACGTTTTTCCTTTGGGATATATACATATGCCTGACATCCGAAGACTCTGATGCTTGACATATCAGGGATCTCATTAGTCACCCTGAAGTAAGGGGTATTCCATTCGAGACGCTGCATGGGGGTTCTGTTGTAGAGAAAAGCTGCATGTTCCAAACAGAATTCCCACCACATAGGGGGTAAGCACGTGTCGAAGCGCAAGGCCTGAGATTTTTCCCACAGGGTTCGATTTATCCGTTCTGCTCGACCGTTCTGCTGGTGCTGATACGGGAGCGTGACGTCGATCAGAATTCCATGATCGGCAAGTACATCCTTGTATTCGTTAAATTCTCCACCTCCATCAACTCGCCATTTCTTAGGAGTGGCGGCGAATTGATTCTGGATCATCGCAAGGAATTGTCGTAGTGCCATGACAGCATCCGACTTCTTCCTAAGCAAGACGACCCAGACGTGGGATGAAAAATCATCCAAAAACGTAAGGAAATATTTATATTTGTGGTATGATGCCGTGGATATTTGTTTGAGATCGGAATGGATCAGATCAAAGGTTTTTGTTGCCCTTGTTATCGAATTGGGATATGACTGATTCGGCATTTTCCCTTTGAGGCAACCTGTGCAACTTTCCTGTGATTTCTCACGTACTAGTGTTTCAGGTACCCCTTTGGTACTGGTGGGAATCTTTCGGAGTGCTTGATCATTTGGGTGACCAAGGCGCTTGTGCCATGTTTCAACAGTGATTTCGCTCGAGATCGCATGGATCTGGTCATAGCGTATTTCAGTGTCTAACCAGTAAATGGTTTGACCAAGGATGTGGGGCAAAAACTGGATTTTGCTCAGTCCTTTGGAGATGTTAATTTCTCCACAAGTCCCGTCTACTTTGTAACCATGGTTAAGGAAGACGCCTAGGGACAATAGGTGTGTGTCCATGTCCAGGATGTAGAACACCGGTCTGAGAAGATGGGTTTTAACTTCCCCATTTAGGGTGTGCCGTACTGGAACGGCCCCAACTCCAAGAATTTCCAGTTTCTTCCCTTTGGCTGCAGTTTGGACGAATCGCTTGACCGTGAGAGGTCTATAATATGCGAAGTCCTTAAACTCATAGGTGAAGTGTAAAGAGGCGCCGGAATCTAATATCCATTGCGCGCGTTCTTTTTCCTTACAATGTGTACAAGAAGCAAAATGTTTAATATATTTTTTATGTAAATCACTGCTAAAGTGATCTACGCATTCTGTACTGGTACTGGCTATTATGTCATACGTCTGTTGAGAGGTATTGTTAGCTTTCCGCAATTGGTAAGGTTTAAGAAAGGGTTTTGACGAACCGTCAAGTTCTATCTCATCCTCAAATACATCCGGCCCCATCCGTTCCTGGTCGATGTCCATCATTTTCAGCGATTCTTCTATCGACGGGGCTACGCGACGCTGTTTAGCCGGCCTTTCGTCGATGTCAGGAATGATGGTATCTAAGATACGGAGGTTTGACCCAGAGGGTTGAGCACCAATTTCTCGGGCGAGTCTTCGCACCCTCTCGTTCTTTTTCCACACAGACGGCTTTCCAGAGGGAAGCCCGGTGTACTGAGAAGGAGGCGGGTTCATGCGTTGCAGGAGTGACTGCATTTTCTCCGATTCAGGCTGCGCGGTACTCATAGTTTTCCCGCGGCCCGTTATAGTGGTGAAGGCAGGTGCATGATGAGGAGGGAGAGGGCAAGGAGCACGTTGACGAGGAGGAAGGGGACAAGGAGCAGGACGGCGAGGGGTGTGCTCAAAGGCTGGTGCGATGAATTCGACCATTTCCTTGGCATGGTCTGAGTCGTTGTCTGCGTTGTTGGCGCGTTTCTTCTTGTTACGGACTAACGACTACGGACGTATACGCTTACCTTTTCACTTTTACTCATCGGCCCCCGCTTACACATATCGTATTATACTTTATTTCCTTTAGTATACTTCGCTCCCGCGCTGACTCGCTTTCCGCAGCTGTCTGACTCATTCCGTAGTCAGCTTACTCATTAGTGCATAGCCTTCCGCAGTCGCCTTACTCATGCGCACTGCCTTCCGCAGTTACTGACTCATTCGCTACCGCTCATAGTCAGTACTATATAAACCTCATGTACCATAGCTACATTCCTTAGATTTAGCAATTACATTGCTCTTCGCCTTTCCATCTTCCTGCATACTCTGCCCGAACCTTGGAACGGTTTGTTACGCATAACAAGTTGCTAAATCTCGTTAGGTTCGCCCAGAGCGAAGAGAGCAACTACCAGACGAGTCAAGACGTCGCGCTTCTTTGAAGACTTCACCAGTAACCCATTCAGCACGCCAGAAGCCCGACAGGAGGAGCTAAGTCCTCGAGACAGTATCGATTTTACGCTTATCCAGCAGTACATCGAATGGGAGATCCGTCGCATCCTACAGCAGGTGCTTGACGAAGAACTAGACAACGACGAGCATCGCCCCCACGGCGAGATAGCAGAGAGCATCCATCTTGCTCGGCAACACCAGATCGCGCGTTACAACGCCCGACAGAACGAACTCGAAAGCTTTCGCTTTCAAGAAGGACCTCAGACAGGTCGGATCACAGAGATCAGAGAGTTTATCGGTGTCCAGACAACCGTTATCAGAAGATTGATTAGGACGCTCACATCGAGACGTCCCAGAGCCGCATCACCACGTCTTACTCGAAGCAGCAGATCTACGCCCACTTCACCACCAACGAGCAACAGACCGAGTACAACCGTTGGGCACGAAACGAGAGACTTGACCCCTTCTCGCGACCAACAGACGCGCAGGAACAGAGATTCCTTAGAGATCTACAGAGGAAATACCCCGAACGTTTTGCCACCGATTCCGCCGACGAGTCCCCTGACGAATTTACTTTTGACTCCGCGCAGTCAGATATCGAACAGACGCCTAGAACAGGGACTCATTTTCAATCCTTACCTGTATCCCGAACCCCATCTTCATCCCAACAACCCGACACCTCTCTTACTCCGCAGGTTCTAGACATGGCAGAAGCACCGACAGTGCAAACGATGGATACATCCAAGATCATCAAAGATCCTGGGATGTTCAAAGACAGACACACCTTTGACGAGTGGTGGAAAGCCACCAAACTATACATCAGGTTCCAGAAGGGCCTGTCCGACGATCAGAAGATCCTGGCGGTGTTATCCCGCATGATGGAAGGGTCTGGTAAACACTGGGCCAGCAACAAGTTAGACGATCTTGCCACCGATGGCGAGAACATCACCTGGTTAGGATTCTCAGACGACATCGCTACGCGATTCTCTATTGCCAACAAGTCGGCAGCGGCCAAGGCGAGACTCGAAGTCCTGAAACAGGAGAAACGTACCATTGACAAATTCTTGGACGAATTCGAAGAGCTCTTGAAGCTGTCAAACCTTGGCGAAGAAACTGGGAAATACATCCTGGAAAAGAACGTTAACCGCAGAATTTCTGAACAAGTGGCTAGCGATGGCAAGACGTACACCGATTACGCAAAGGAGATCCGAAACAAGGGACGACAGATGGAGGGACATGCATTAGTCATCCGAGGGGGTGGCGACACACGCACCGGATTGGGCACCACTTATGGTGGTCAAGGCAAAGCCATGGAGATCGACAAAGCAGGAGTAGCCCGTTGC
This sequence comes from Entoloma clypeatum, assembly GCA_963565915.1. Taxonomy (NCBI): domain Eukaryota; kingdom Fungi; phylum Basidiomycota; class Agaricomycetes; order Agaricales; family Entolomataceae; genus Entoloma; species Entoloma clypeatum. The sequence continues at coordinate 4,989,509 of OY751486.1, read as the reverse complement.
TACAACTGTCAGCGCTTTGGTCACCTTGCCAAAGACTGCAAAGCCCCAAAGAAGAAAGATGGTCGTAAGTGTTTCAACTGCGACCAAGAAGGACATATCGCGCGCAACTGCCGCAAGCCGAAGAAGAACTCTGGAAAGATTAGGAAGGTGTCTGATGGAGATACCAATGATGATGAAACCATCACCATCGAGACCGATGAGAAGGATTTTCCCGAAGGGTCCGATTAAACGACGCTAAGTCGCGACCCTTATCCATTAAACGAACTCGCTTGCCTGGTGCAGCTACAGACAATATAACTTATGTTATCCCTGCAAAGCGAGCCGTTGCGTCAACTAAGATTGTCAAGGGAGATAAACCTCCGAAACGACGAGAGATCAAGCTGCAAGCTCAGATCAAAACATGACAAGGACCAAAGGTCATTCGACCCGAGGTTGATAGCGGATGTGAACGCACATGTATCCATCCCAGAATAGTACGCGAACAGAACCTTCCCACATGTGGAATAAAGCCCATAGCAATCCTAAATGCGGATGGATCGCCGAACCGACAACAGAAAGCAGAAAAACTTGCCGAAGTCAAGCTGGACTTAGGAACACACCAGGAAACCATGGAAGCAATGGTATTAGACATTGGGAGAACGGACATGCTTTTGGGACATGACTGGTTGGTACACCACAACCCCACAATCAATTGGACGACCGGCGCTGTAACATTCAACCGGTGCCCATCAACATGTCAAACCAAACACTCGGATTTCAGGGTTAACCTTAATGGTCGCAAACATCGGGTTCGCATGGTGGAAGTACGAGACAAGGATGCACCCAAGAAATCGGATCAGAAATGGAAGCCTGGAGACCCTATATTGGAAGCTGTCACTCCCACACCACCTCCCACAACCAAACGACCCTCATATGTTGATCGGTTTACTCACCTCTTCGAGAAGGAGAACTTTGATAAGATCCCGAAGGAAAGGGAATGGGACCATGGTATTGAACTTACACCGGACGCACCAAAGGAACTAGGGGGAAACACATATCCCATGACACAAAAGGAACAGGAGGAATTGGACGCATTTATTGACGAGGGCCTAGCAACTGGAAAGATCCGCCCGTCCAAATCCCCTTATGCTTCCCCTTGCTTCTTCATCAACAAGAAAGATGGTTCCAAACGATTGGTACAAGATTACCGCATGGTCAACAAATTCACGGTCAAAGACAAATTCCCACTCCCTCGCATCTCCGATCTCTTAGACGTGCTGAAAGATGCAGTCTACTTCAATAAGATGGACATCATGTGGGGTTACAACAATGTCCGGATTAAAGAAGGCGATGAATGGAAGGCTGCCTTCCTTACCAGTCGAGGATTGTTTGAACCATTGGTCATGTTTTTCGGCCTTTGCAACTCCCCGGGAACGTTCTCTCGGATGATGGCTATTCTATTCCGGGACCAGATCCGCCGACGCATCTGCGTGATCTACATGGATGACATCGTGGTTATCGGTAAAACCAAGGAAGAACTCGCGCGAAACACCGAAGAAATTCTGCAGATCCTATCGGACAATGACTTGTTCCTAAAGGAGAAGAAGTGTTTCTGGGAAGTAACGAAATGCCCCATATTGGGATATGTCGTGGGTGAAGGACGTGTCGAGATGGAAACTGAGAAGGTGGACACGATCCGAAACTGGCGAGCACCCACATCAAAAAAGGAAGTCCAGAAGTTCCTTGGGTTTGCTAACTTCTATCGGCGCTTCATTGAAGGATACTCAAACATCGCGAAACCACTTACCGCGCTCACAGGCGGCACTGCGTTTACTTGGGGACCAACGGAACAAAAGGCATTTGAAGGTCTCATACAGGCGATCACATCGGCACCAGTCTTGGCACTACCAAAACCAGATGGACAGTTCAGGGTCGAGACCGATGCATCGGGCTATGCAATTGGGGCTGTACTCTCCCAAAAACAGGACGACAAATGGCATCCTATCGCGTTCTTGTCGCGGACCATGTCCGCGGCCGAACAAAATTACGAGATATACGACAAAGAGCTCTTGGCAGTCATGGAAGCACTAAAAGATTGGAGACACTATCTGCTTGAAGCCAGGGAACGCTTTGAGATCTTAACTGATCACAAGAACCTGGAGTATTTCCGCCGTCCTCAGGACCTAAATCAACGACAAAGGCGCTGGAAAATGAAGTTACAAGACTATGACTTCGAACTACGGCATGTGCCTGGCAAGACAAATGCAAAAGCGGACATCCTGTCGCGCTTACCCTGGTATGAAACAGAACTCGAACCGCAAGACAGTGACCAAATGCTCAAGGAGGGACTATTCTTGAAACGATTGGAATCAGAAGATGTGGTACAAATGGAGATGTTCACGGAGGAACAATTCTTTGAAGGGGGTGAAACATCTGATTCCATCAAGATTGGAAACGTCACAACCATTGAAAATCCGTGGATCACACGCATCAAGGGTTCAAACCGCATGGAGACAGAGGTAGCCCAGGGTCTAAAAAAGAATCCTCACTGGTATCAACAGGAAAACGGCATCACATATGCAGGCGAACGAGTCTATGTTCCACCGGACCCACAACTGCGTCAAGAACTAATGTTTGAATCACATGATGCACCAGTGGCTGGACATCCAGGACAGTATCGAACACATGAACTTCTCACTCGCACCTACTGGTGGCCTACCATCCTGCATGATGTAAAGAAGTACGTAAAGGGTTGCGACACCTGTCAGCGCAACAAGATCAACAGACAGAAACGACATGCTCCGCTACACCCCCATGCAGCACCAAGTCATCCATGGGAAGACATAGGGATTGACGTCGTGGGACCGATACCAGAGTCTGATGGAAAGAATGCGATCCTGGTCATCACGGATAGACATTCGAAGATGCTTCATCTCATTCCGACAACCGTGGAATTATCGGCTGAAGGATTAGCCAAGATCTATCGGGATCAGATATGGAAGCTCCACGGAATCCCCAAGAAAATCATCAGTGACAGAGGACCACAGTTCGCCGCGAAGTTCATGGAGATACTTTGCCGCATGTTAGGAATCAAAAGGAATCTGTCCACCGCATACCATCCACAGACGGATGGACAAGCTGAACGATCGCATCAGGAAACAGAAGCGTTCTTACGAAACTTTGTGAACCATCTGCAAGATGATTGGGCTGAATGGATCGCAATCGCCGAATTCCAGTACAATGACAAAGAACATCAGGCGATGAAGCACACACCATTCTATCTCAACTATGGCTTACATCCTTGGAAGGGAGAACTTGTGTTGGAAGACACCAACCCGGCTGCCAACAGCTTCTTGGAAAAACTCAAACAAGCACGAGAAGAAGCCAATGCAGCACTGAAACAGGCACAGGATCAGATGAAGAAGACAGTTGATACACGACGGAGTCCGTCTCGGGACTACCGCATCGGAGACAAGGTGTGGCTGGAAGGGACTAACATCAGGACTAACCGCCCCTCGAAGAAGCTTGACGCACTCCGACATGGACCATTCAAGGTCCTAGAGAAGAAAGGAGCTAGCGCGTACCTTCTTGATCTTCCGAAAACTTGGAAAATGATTCACCCTGTGTTCAACGAGACCCTGTTGTCACCTTACGAAACCCCGAAGTACGCCATCCAGAAGAAGAAACCAGCCCCTGATCTGATCATCGTCGAAGGACGAGAAGAGTATCATGTGTCCACAATCCTAGACTCTCGAAAGTTCCATGGAAAGATCCAGTACCTCATCCAGTGGGAAGGATATGGCCCAGAAGAGAACACATGGGAACCTCGAGCTAATGTTCAGAACGCTCAAGATCTGATCCGTGATTTTCATCGGCAAAATCCATCGCGTCCACGATAAAAGATAAACCGCAAAATCCATTTTCCATACCGATTTCTGTCACATCGAGTTCCCCGCTCCAACTCTTCTCGCCCAACACGCCGTTCTTCTTATACTTTTCGAACCTCATCTCCACCATGTCCAACATCACCACCTCCACCGACGCTTCCGACATCAACCCCACCATTACCACCCTCATTGGCGAAGCGCTCTCCATGCGCGACCAGATCCATGCACTTGAAACCTCCGTCGCCGACATCCTCCACCGACAGATGCACATTCATCTCCACACCCTATCCAACTTGCCAACCACTCCCACCGCTGAGGAAAAACTTATCCTCAAAAATTATACCAACACCCTTGCCGTCGAAAATCGACGCCTTCGCCTCGCCGTTCGAGGTTTAGAGTTTGCCACGGCGGTAAAGGACGAACTGATAAAGGACTGGGGCAACCAAGCTGATCCTACCTGGACCGATCCAAACGGCAACGATGGATGGGAGTAGGTAGTCTGTGAGGACACAGACCTTGAGGAGGGGAACATGTTATGGACTAACGACTACGGACGTATACGCTTACCTTTTCACTTTTACTCATCGGCCCCTGCTTACACATATCGTATTATACTTTATTTCCTTTAGTATACTTCGCTCCCGCGCTGACTCGCTTTCCGCAGCTGTCTGACTCATTCCGTAGTCAGCTTACTCATTAGTGCATAGCCTTCCGCAGTCGCCTTACTCATGCGCACTGCCTTCCGCAGTTACTGACTCATTCGCTACCGCTCATAGTCAGTACTATATAAACCTCATGTACCATAGCTACATTCCTTAGATTTAGCAATTACATTGCTCTTCGCCTTTCCATCTTCCTGCATACTCTGCCCGAACCTTGGAACGGTTTGTTACGCATAACACTTCTGGTTGCGCCAGCGTCCCTTTCCCTTCTTCTTTTCAGAAGCGGTACTCGGGTCGGTCGAGTTAGTCTGCTCGTCAGTGTTGTTTCGCGAGGTACTCGGCACTGTCTGCTTTTCCCATTTGGGGTCTTGCCCCTTTCGCTTGGTCCCGGAGATTTTTCGGGCCTGCTCGTTGGATGCCCGAGTAGACCCAATTGTGTACTTGCGCCTGTACTCCGATACAATGCTGTTGGCGACGGCCTGCCATGTGAAGTCATCGGCGTCGTAGACCTGGAAGAGGGCGGTGGAGAGCGACGACCAAGCATCAGGAATGGCACTTGCCAGGATCATAGCTTGCATGAGGTCGGGCACGACGAAATTCGATTCGCTGAGGCGAGCGAAGAGTGATCCTAGGTGTTCGATCTCTGGCACAGGGTCCCGACCTGACAGTTTGAAGGAGGCAGCGGCCTTAAAATCGCCGAATATGGTGGCGGGGGAGACCTTTGAATATGTGTCCTTCAATGATGTCCAGGCTTCCTTCGAGGTCTTGGCGTCTTTGATGTGTCTCCTGATGGCTTCGGATACCTTGAGGCGGATGGAACTGAGGGCCATGTCATCGTCCCTGATCCAGGTCTTCCTTTCTTTGTGGAAGGCGGGCTGGTCGACGGTGACAGTGATGACCGGAGGCTGGGTTGCAGACGTCGAAGTGGCAGAGGCAGGAGTGGAGACCGTGACGGTGAAGTCCTCAATAGTGGGGCGCTCAATGTCGCCGGATACGAGGCGCCAGACTCCTTGATGGAGGAGGTAGGACTTCATCTTCTCGGCCCAACTTTGATAGTCGATGCCGTCGAAGATGGCGATGGAGTCAAGGGCGGAGCGAGAGGTAGACATTTTAATGAATCTAAAAGGAGTTTTCCCAATCAGTGATGTTCTTTTTATGAATTTGATTTTTAGAGAAAACAAATAAATGATTCCTCATAACATATTCCCTTTAGGAATAGCGGTTGTGGGAAAAACCCTTTTTGTCAGAAGTGTGTGAGGTACGATCGATGTTTCCACATGATGTGTACTAAGTCAATCCCCTTAGGGACGCTTCATGACAGGTACTTGTCGTAATGACGTTCCCAGGTTCATGTGTGAAGAAGTAAGACTCAGAACCTAGATCTTTCAATCGGTTCTTTGCCAACCAGGGTAGAGTGGGCAGGTACTCGCTGTTGCCAGCGTTTCCCAAGTCCCTCTGCTATCCGGGGCCCATAACCTGTTGAAGTTCCACCTGGGCGCTAGCCGCAAGTGTACTGAAGCAACCGGCTACAGTGGAAGTACTCTACGATACCGTTCTGACCACTTACATAGATTGGAGAGGGTGAGGCTGGTGAGAGCGGTTGAGGCTGGTAAGAGCGATGGAGGCGGTTAAGAGTCAAGAGACAACTTGTTGATATTGACAGTTTCCTGGTCTTATATACCGTACTACTGTTTGTACCAACCAAATAAGTATGTAATTGAAGATGTGTAAAGGTCACGTGATATAATCTAATCTAATCTAATCTACGTGATGGAAAAGTTTCAACACCACCGAGCACGATGAGACCGAGCGGCCTAAGCTGGACAGGCTCGTCTGGGCTTATGAAGCGAACGTAGAAGACGTTATAGGATCCAGTTTCAAGAGGGGCCATGTTGGAGGGTGCGAGTTGAGGAGAGCGTCTGACCGCTTCGTGTTTATATCAGACAAACCACGGTATTTTCCGCATCGCCAGTGTACATTGGGCGGAATGAGATCTAGACTGGAACAACTGTATGATGCAGCCGTCCAGTGTCCGTGTGTGGAACCTTGATTTTCCATTAGAACGACATATTGCGTCATACTTCGATTTCGTTTTTCTGTCCAGCAATCTCGCAAGTTATGTATCAAATGGTGGCGCAAGTATGGCATTTCGAACGCCTTCTGAATATGCTGATGTGATAGGCCTCGTGTAGGGTCACTAGTGGCGGACAGAGTAAGTAGCATGTTGTGATACACAAGTTGGAGATGACGAAACTACCTAGATTATCCAGGTCAGCTTTGAAGAATCCGATTCGAACCCTTAAGGTCGAGGAGGAGGAGACCCCAAATCCAACCCAAATCTTCACTGAACCCATGCCACCAGTCCAAGAATACATAACCTTGGAAGCACAGGATTCGATGTGCATTTCTGATTGACAGGTGAAGTGTTCGATTTGAAGGATCTGACCTGTCGCCGCTCACATAAAATAAGGGTCTAATCACCTCATAATTTGGGATGTCAAACCGATGGAGCTTAGCAAGTCCCTCACTTCGACCGAGTACGAGATATGGAACGAGAAGCAGCGACACGTGCGTGGAGAGGAAGGTCACCAGGTGCACCAGATGAGCGGCCTTTCCCTGTGTCCGGCGCACTGAGCGCAATTATCTGTAAACCGTTCTGAGAAATTAGGGTGCTCGAACATTATTGAGATCAAGATTGAGATTGCCAATCCCGAATGTGTACTAGCACTTACAACATGCCTCAGCGAATCCTTCAACATTCTTCTGGAGGGCAACGAGGTAGAAGTAACCGTAGCGGATCCAAGACTGGTGGCATGCGGATGGGGATGGAGAGCGAAAGTACTCCGAACCTCCGCCATCTCACATCCTCACGCGCGCACGAGTCACCGGCTCAAAGGGCCATACACAAACAACTGGTTACACATATTCTCGTACATTGGTGGAGCGACACAGCTAATACGGCCTCTGTTCTAACAGCAAGTCGCTCAGCAATACTCATCCTTGAGGAAAATATTGCTCTGCTTCACGACAAGTAAGAAGTTCTTCCTATCGAACAGCACACCTACATACGCAGGGAAGCCTGGGTAAGATACTCACATTGGAGGCAAGAAGAGCGAGAAGAGCTTGAGTGATGAAGGTACTTGGTAAAAGTCCTATTATTGCAGATACAGATACAGCGAGTATTTATACCTACAAGGATGCGCACAGACCATGTACAAACAAGTACAAACTGAGTTCTGTCGCAGAACCATAAACTCACGTATATGGTAATATGTGACTTATAGTCACATAGTGTGACAAGCACATGATGTGACATAACATGACATATGTTATGCACGTCTGACACATATCTAATGAGTCAGGGATCTAGAGCGAGTCTAGATTGTTCTAAGTCTAGAACACTTCCATATGTAACTCCATATGGGAATACACATGTTTATAGACATGTGATTGATTGTCGAGACATCCATCTAGAATGTATTCTCAACACTTCCTTCGTGCTGCCTGAACAAACAACAATACCTCCTGTTCAACCATCCGTGTCCTTCGACAACGCTAACTTTCTTCTGATGGAAGCTATAAAGCAGGTGGCGCAATGCACCGACTCAGAAATTTCGATCCATGAACCTATTGAAGAGAAATATGGCGAGCCGGGCCCATCATCACACAGAAGTTACTGGTCAGATCCGTGACCACCGCACCTTCGTGCCAGATACACTCAGGAAGTCATTGAAAACAGTAATATTAGCATCGGATTCATATCTTAATTGACCCAGGGTGCACTTGATACTCGCCAACGATGACCTAGGAGAACCCGCGCTTCCTTTGATGGGATCCTCACCTCCCCTTCCCATCCATACAAGAGTATTTGACGTAACAAAATATCCACTGGGGGTATTCTGAAATGGAACACCAATCAGGCTAGAACGGGATTCAGCATATTTAAAAGTGACAGAGCGCTGCTAATCGTCCAACATCCTCGAACAGTAGCATCTACACCACAATCTTCAAAACCCTTCTCCACATCGTCGTAACGTCGTCATATCCGATGCCGAACATCAATTCCCGCACCACCTCCTCCTTGTTCATCATCTTCGGGCTGCTCCTCGTCGCGCTCGTCAACGCTGCGCCTCTCGGAACTCGAGAAAATCATGACTCACCCCTGGCCAAACGAGCTTCTCGCGTCATCCTCGGATGGAAAGGCCTACGCCAAGGCAGGAAATTCGAGCTCGTTGGCAGCGGCGGCGGCGGCGAGCTCGGTGACGTCTTATACATCGCCGATGTAAGCACGGTCCACATCGCTCAGAGTCCATCCTTGCTCACTGCATCTCGAATCTGGAATTCAGGGTACGGACCTTGCACGAAGTTTCGCAACCCAAACCGGAACAGTCTGCCAAGTCACTGCAGATGCTAATGCATGGAATCATATCAGCAAAGTCTGGGTCTCCCAGCAGGAAATTCATACTCACACTTCGGCCCAGATGGCGAAGTTGTATCCGGGCGCGGTTCTCTTTGCATTCGCACACTGCCGCTGGTATACCCGCAGGCGGAGACCAAAGCCCGTGGCAGATGGGCATCCGTCCGGGTGATCTTCATCGGTTGGGGGTCCAGGGAGACTGTCATCCGGTGAATGATCCTCAAGTTCGTCCAGGTTTGAAGTTGGATTATGCGAGGTTGTCAGCCACATGGCAAATTCAGCATATGCCGGAGCGTGGGCCGTAAATGGAGCAAAATGCTAATTCAGTCAAAAAAAGTGTTTGGAAGGAAGCATGCCCAGTTCCGTTTTGTGTTTACCTGTTTGTATACGCCTCTTTCTGTTTCTGTTTTACATCGATATGCAGCCTTTGTACTCTTGCGTGTTCACTGAGATCTTATGTCCCGTCGCCATTGGATCGTGGTCTTTTGGAGGTTATTTACAAGATTGCGGCGAAGTGAGGCAAAACCCTTTCTCTCGACAGGAGCGACTTGAGTCGGTGCGTCCCGCAAGGATCCTAGAACCGCGGTCATTATATATCACCGGCGATGTCAGGGCAAGTAAATTGAGCCCATGAACAGCTGGTAATGATGAGGCGTCGACGACTATGATGCATTATTGATTTTGCAGTTTTTTTTCTTCAAGAATTGAGATGGGGGAAGGGATGATCACGAGAATCTGCCAATGTCGAAAAGAGAGTAAAATCCACTCAACTCCCATCAGGCTGCTTCCATAATTGACGAGAGAGTATGAACGAGAGGTTTAAACAGCAAACAGAGCGGACGTCCCCGATCCCCGCACGATCCCCGCCCCTGAGTCAAGAACAAAACGCCACCGTCAGAAGTAAACCGTTCCCGAAGCCCTCGCAGTTTTATAGAATATGCCTAGCTCTTCCAACATGTTTGAGAAGCTCATCGGAAGGGCAGATGGGATCACAAATGTGATGTTTACCTTCATGCCATTCGATGTACACCGCGGAGTTTCTAAAATTATTACGTCCACCGTTTCTCCACTTCGGGATGAGAATCGTACGACCTGTTTCCAAAAACCTTTTGCAAGAGGCCCGTAGTCGGTGGGAGTGGAAGCCTGCATGAAAAGAAGGAGCGGCGAGGGTCCCACCCCTTCCTCCAATCCTCGCCTTCTGGAATCGGGTACCTACAGGCATCGGGATACTTGAACAGTTCAGCCCGTATCCCGTAGAATTCGAGAGGTGTGTCACTGTTAAAGGGATCATAGTGTCCGCAGTCCATCCATATAGCCTGAATAGACAGATATGAACCGACGCTTTTTTTTTTTTTTTTTTTGGGTTCGAACCGAACAAGGAATATTTACCATTCCGTTGCGGGCAAATCGTTCTGCAACATCCTTGAAAATCGTACGACGATGTCTGCGCTGGCAGATCTCTCTCGCACGTCTACATGCTCCTGATATTCTCACAGCACTGCCGTAGTCCTCCGAAGCCAACTCGAAGATGTAGTCCAGGAGTTCCGTTGGGAGGACGCTTTCAGTGTCCTCAGCAGGTGTGAAGGGATCGGCGTGTGGTGGTGGGGGTGTATTTTCGAATGAAGGTGAGCCACGGAGCTCGAGATGAAGGTACGCTGGGACAAAGCCCTCCTGCCATGTGCGGCGAGTCCATGCGTGGGCGGATTGTGCGAGTTTGGGGAAGGTGTTGAACAAGGTCCCGGAATCCATGCCCTCCATCCCGAGAGGCCCGTTGCGTGCCAGCCCCCATGCGAATTCATGGGTGAAAATTTCTGTTCGTTTCCCCGTGCATGAAAAGATATCATGAGAGACGCTGATACTTCCTGCACCGTCCGCATGAAAAATGATGAAGTCTGGGATGTGTGTACGTAAGCTGGGGTCGAAGTTATGCCATGTTCGCGCGACCATCTGTGCGGTAGAGATGGATGTTTGAGAGGTGCGGTCGCAGACTTGGGGTGCAGGGAGTGGAACGAACATGGAGGAAGACAGTTTGATGGCTGACTCGGAGGCACTTGACCTAGATGTGAGATGACAATCAAAGTTTATAACAAAATGCGGGGTGTCGACAGCTTCGAATGCATGAATGTAGATTTCAAGTACATACTTGCATCCGTACGGGGTCGACTACTTGTGTGAAAGCATTTTGGAAGAGTTGAAAGCAAATCTAGACTGGACAAAATTTTTCCCCGGGAGGCGTTGCCTTGGGAAAATACTCAAGTTTTATATTCTACTATGTTAGTACCAATCTAAATAAGTAAGAATCCACAGACTATCTATTCGATTCACGATCAACGCAAAAGAAACAGGTATATATATATAAAAAGAGAGAGAAAAGAGAGAGAAGAACTGGTGGTGTCGCGATCCTACTATTATCGTCTGTGTCAAAAAAAAAAAAAAATTTACTTTCAAGTGAGTGCAATAAATATCCGAGGAGATAAATAAAATAAAATAGAAAGAAATGAAAATGGAAAAAGGAAAAAGGAAAAGGAATGTATACGTGTGTGTGTGAGTACGCGTTCTGATTCGTTTTTTTTTATGCAGCGTACGACGAATGTCATCTGCTCGGGGGGGTCTGTGGAAAGATAACATCAAAATCAGTCCGGGACGAAGAGAAGGAAGGAAGGAAGATGAAAAAAAAAAAAACCCCCACCTTATCTGTGTCATCGTGACCCCCCATGCGCATGCACATCCCCTCCTCCTCCTCCTCCCCCTGGTCTGCTCTCCACACGAAGAACATCCACAATCGTACCCTCCCTCTCCGTATCCTCCGAAGGCGACCGTCCCCCAACATCAATCACAATCGGCTGTTTTTTTTTTTTTCCAATCAAACAAACACACACGTCCATCAGTCAATCTTCCCCCCAAAAAACAAGGACGAACCTCAGGACCAGGCGCAAACTCCATCCTCCCCAACGTATCCTGCCTATCCCATCCACCCGCGCTCCCTTTCCCTTTGGACCCACCCACACCCGCACCGGCACCGGCAACGACAACATTCCCAAAGCTCACCGTCCGCCCACTCGCAACCGTCGTCTGCGCGCCGAGGGTCCTGCTGAGCCCCGCCGCGGCCGACCAGGCTTCGTCCTTTTGTGTAGAGGGGAAGGAGGGGTTCGTAGAGGAGGACGTGCCGGTGCCGGAGGAGGAGGAGGAGGAGGAGGAGGGCGGGGAGCGTGCGTTGAGGAGGGTTATTGCGCCGAGGATGAATACTGTGTTTTTTTTTTTTTTTTGGTTGAGTGTATTGAAAAAGGAACCGCAAAGGGGGAACGCACGTTTATGAGAGACGATCTGGAAGGGGAGCCAGTACAGCCTTGACGGTACGCCGACGAACTGGTTCGATAATGAGTGAGGTGGGTGGTGGGAAGGGAGGGGGGACGCACGACAAAGGTGTATAAGAGCTGGACGAGAACGGCAAGCCCGCCGTAGCTTATCCCGTATTCTATGACCGCATCAAAGAGAGATTGGATCCTGTTTAAGATGTCGTTTCGTATGGATAGTTTTTACGAGTGAAAGGGGGGGGGCTGGCAAGGAAGACGCACGGATTGAACCCCTTGGGGAGCGTCCCTGTGGCGAGACCGACGAAGACGAGGAGACCAGTGACGGCGGTAAGGGCGTGGGATACGCCTCCGAATGCCTGTGTGGTTTCCGCCCGTTTCAGCGCTTGGCACCGGGGCGGAGGGGGACGGGAAAGGGACAGACCTTGTGGGAGCCCAGGGCCATCTGGGCGAATTCGCGGGTGTGGAAGAGTTGAGCGGAGGAAGCTGGGTGGGTGAGGGGTTAGGGATGGATGTGGGTGGATGGGAGGGACACGTACCAGTTGAGAGGGCTGTTGAGTAGGGGGAAGGGAAGGTCAGGGTTGGAGGGGAGAAAGGGGGGAGAAAGGACGGTACCGAATGAGAGTGTGGATATCGCAGCCTATGAGAGGTTTATAATTGGAAAGTGGATAGGAGGGGGAGTGGGAACGTACGTACGATTGAGCCGCAGAGGATGCGGTTCTTGTTTGCTGCGTGGGACAGGTGAGGATTGAACTGAGGGGATGTTGGAGGTGGGCTTACCGGACCAGACGGTGTATGTGTAGAATCTGTGGAGGAAGGGTGAGCGAGATGTTTGAGTCAGGGAAAGTGTGCTTACAGTTGGGCGATGAAGACGGCTAGGATGGAGAGCTGGAGTTGGACACAGAATGGTCTGTGCGAGCATGTCAGGGGGAAGGATCGGCGAGGAAGGGGATGACATACGTTGTGGCAAATTCGACACTGATGGTGAAGGGAAAGAGGGTGACAAAGTAATGGTACAGCGTCTGGGATACTGAACGTAGGAGATGAGAAAGTATGAGAAGAAGTGGGAATGAGAGCGAACGCACGGATGGATGCGACGGTCGTGTCCAGTGCCCTGCACAAGATGAGATGATGTAGATGGCAGCGGGGTGGGGAGAGAGCACGCACCAGAGGAGAGCGACGACTGCCTTGACGAACCATGGATCGCGAGGGTACCGGGAATAGTACATGTACGCCTCTAAAACGAAATCAACGATGAGATTGATGGAGATGGAGAGGAAACGAACGGAAAAAGGTGAAGCCGTATAAGACCATCGAGAACATGTAGGCGACAAAGTAGACGCCGAGTGTCTTTTCGAGCTCATCGATGGAGAGGCTGCCTGGCGTGGCTGGTGTGAGCTGGCTCATTGTCAAAGGCGAAGAGGGAGGACGAGATGCTATCGGGGAGCTGAGTAAAAAGAACCCCCGGGTGTCCGAGGCTTGAAGCACACAGCGCCATCTGGACAAGCCAGATCTCCAGCGATATATCGCTCGGGGGGAGTCAACGTGAATTCTTTTCTTTTTCACACGATTTTCACCTGCTAGCCCCACGATGATCCCCGCTTGACAATGCACCAACTCCCGATAAACTGTATCATCCCCGACGCAAATCTTCAAATGTATAATTTACAATAAGTAATTGCTTGGTGACGACGACGAAATTCGGTCACCTAATAAATCTGGAAACGTCGGGCATAGGATCTCGATCAACCCACTGCGCCACGGGTACCCAAAAACATATGCAATGACTATGCACTTAGTCTCGGTGACTATCGGGGATGTGTCACAACATGCCTCACTTTCCGTATTCGGCTCACATCTTATCGTACTTTTTGGCCTAGAGGCCATCATCCATCAAAACTTCGAAACCCCCCCTCCCACATGGCTTCCTCTAAAATCCGCCGGCGCCCGCCCTTCTTCATGATGATTTTCTCAGAATCATATCGCAAATAGTACCCCCCTCCTACCCACCATCTCACCCCCTCCCCCTCCTTCCCCTTCAGCTGTCCCTCCCGTTGCCCATACCGCATCGGACGGAACCATATTTCTTTCTCATTCCCCATTTCTCGTTTCCGTTTTCGTTTTCGTTTTCGTTTTCGTTCTTCTTGTTTTTGCCATTTTTAAGCGCCAACTTTCATTCTCACCATGCACGCGCACCGTGACCACCATTACAACCCTTACACCGATGGCCTCAATGATTCCGTCGTCACCCTCGCCCCCCTCCGTCCCACCTTCTTCGTACAACCCTCCGATTCGCTCCTTACACTCACCGATACCCGATTTCAATACCCCGGGCGCCTTCCCATTCACAACCACAACAACTTCACCCCCGAACGCACCAAAGTCTACGGGATCGCACTCGTCGAACCCGAGTCGCAACCACAACCTTTCCCAATACAAACAACACACGTAACACAGCAGCTGCAAGACACTGCGCCTCCGCCCCCAAAAGACCTCCGCTTCTGGATCGTCATCGCCGTCATCAACCTCTCGTATTTCCTCTCTCTCCTCGAAGCGGTGCGCTCCCTTCCCCCGCTTATCCCTCCCCCCTCTCCTTACACACTTCCATACAGACATCAATATCCACCGCCCTCCCGACAATCATCACCGCCCTCCACGGGTCCGACTCCGACTTCATCTGGGTCGGCTCCGCATACAACATCGCAGCCACGGCATTCATACCCCTCTCCGGCGGTCTCGCTCAAGTCAGCTCCCTTCCACATCACCTCTTGCCTCATATCTCACATTCAACAAAAACACAGGCACTAGGCCGACGCCCCGTCCTCCTCGCCTCCCTCCTCCTCTTCGGCGCCGGCAGCCTCATATGCGCAATCGCACAGTCAATGAACGTGCTCATCGCCGGCCGAGGTAAACCCGCCCCCCCAATCGTAAATCCTGATCCTAATACGAAGCATCTACAAACAGCTGTCCAAGGAAGCGGCGCCGCAGGCCTCACCGCCGTATCGAGCATCATCCTCTCCGACGTCGTCTCGCTCAAAGAGCGCGGGGCCTACAACGGGCTCATCCAGCTGTAAAGTCGCCTTCCACGTCGGTCCATTACAAAGCACTAAAACGCTTCCTCCCCACAGAACATGGTGCATCGCCGCGGGCATCGGCCCCGCTATCGGCGGTGCGCTCGCGCACGCCCGCACGTGGAGGTGGCTCTTCTGTGCGTCGTTTCCTTTTTATTTTACACATCAGCGCACGAACTACAATACTCACTATTACCCAACACCAGACCTCAACCTCCCGCTCGTAGGCCTCATCGCCCTCCCCGTGCTCTTCCTCCTGCGCCTCAAAACCCCCGAGGGATCCGTGTGCAGCAAGCTCGCTATGATGGACTGGATGTGCGTCATCGCTCATTCTCACCACCCGATCACCCACCTGATGCTGGCTTCCCCCTCCCTCCCACATGACAGTGGCAGCTTCCTGATCGTCGGCAGCTCCGTCTCGATCGCGCTCGGCGTCACATGGGCCGGCGTTACGTACCCCTGGGGCTCGCTCCAGGTGCTCGTACCGCTGTGTGTCGGCCTTGGCGGGCTCGTGGTGTTTTTCGTGTATGAGATCATGCTGTGCAAGCGGCCGCTTGTGCGTTGTCCTTGTTGTCCCCCGTCCCCTAGCTTTCACCGATGTTGATTCGGTGTTTGTAGGTCCCTTACGAGGCAGTGGCGAACCGGACAAGTCTCAGCGGGTATGTTGTCACCCCCTCATCTCTCTCTCCTTCACCCTTTTGACTTTTCTTCAAAAAATAAATATATACAAGATACTTCCAAATTCTATTCAGCGCCATCCCCTTCGTCACTCTCGTCTGTACGTCCTCCTCCCCCCTCCCTCACCCTTCCAACCAACCCCCCCTCACAACCCCCCTATCCAGTCTACCTCCCCCTCTACTTCCAATCAACCCACGCCTCCACCCCCCTCCACTCCGGCATCCAACTCTTCCCCCTCTCCTTCACCGTCGCCCCCCTCTCCATCCTCACCGGCCTCTCCATCACACGCACGGGCCGCTACCGCCCACAGACCTACACCGGCTGGACCGTCGTCGTCGTCGCCCTCGCGCTCCTCTCCACCGTCACGTCCGATACCCAGCTCGTGCGCGTGCTGGCGTACGAGGCGGTGGCGGGTGTAGGGTTCGGCATCGTTTATTCGGCGGTGTATTTTCCGGTGTTGGCGCCGTTGGAGGTTGCGGTGACGCCGAGGGCTTTGGCGTTTTTTGCGTTTGTGAGGCAGTTTGCGGGGGTGCGTTTTGTTCTCTCTCTCTCTCTCTTTTTTTTTTGTTTTTTTTTTTTGTTTTTTTTTTTTTGGATATTCCTGACTGACCCTCACTCAACCCTCCCCCCCCCCGGTTAGATATGGGCCGTCACGATCGGTGGAACCATCCTCCAAAACTACACCCTAGCAAACCTCCCGCCCCATTTCAGCATCCCTCACTCCAATATCAACAATAACAACAATATCAACAATATCAACAATATCAACAACAATAACACAACAACAACAACAACAACAACGAACGTCCTCTCACTCATAAGTCACCTCGCGCAGCTCCCCGAACCTCAGCGCGCAGCCGTGCGTCATGTCATCGGTGAGGGCCTGCGCAGGGTGTGGATCGTCATGGCCGCCATCGCGGGTGCGGGGCTTCTGGTGTCGTTGGCGATGAAGGGCCTGCCGCTGAGCGGGGCGGTGAGCAAGAAGTGGGGGGTGGAGGAGAGGCAGAGGGTGGTTAGGGTGAGGTTGGAGGAGGGGGAGGGGGTGGGAGAGGGGATTGGGAAAGGGAAAGGATAAGGAGAAGGAGGAAGATGGTATCGCCGTCGGGGGTGACGCTGGGCATTGGGCGTGAGGTAGAGACGGGGGGGGTTATGTGTGGACATCTTCTGATTGAGCTGGTTTTGGTTTATTTTATTTTATTTTTGTACTTCGTTTGTATATTTTGAACAGCTCCGTGGAAAGAAAGCCATTCGATTTCAAGAGGAAGAAGGAGCTTTTGTCGGGAAGCGTTTTTGAGGTGTTCCCACCGTGATCAAGAAAACATCGTCGATCGAAAAAGATGACAATGGTGATTTGAGGAAATTCGGGTACGGGGAATCGAACCCCGAGCTGCCGCGACAATCTAGCAAGTTTTAATTGAGAGGCGGCAATGTTAGCCGTTACACCATACCCGATTAATTTTTCTTACTTCCAATGAACCCACTGCAAGTTCGTCCATAGCAATGGAATCCCTGTCGCAAAAAATGGAGAGGAAAAAATGTGATGCGGTGAGTGAATTTCGATCTTACAGATCTTCTTCAAGTTGATCGAATCAAGGACTCGGAGGTGTGCGACATGTACATAATCAACACGTCCCGTCACGCGTCACGACACGCACTTGTGATCATCGTTACGTTCACTCTCGTTCAAGTTTGCGACCCAACTCTACAAACAATCTGTCCTCGAGCCATTCCGAGGTCAGGCAAGTATCCAGAAAGTATTGACGGTGGTGATCAATTCACGATAAGATATATCTCGACAGTTAGCAAGCGCGGGGTTACTGCGTTCAGCACGTATGCGGCGTGGGTGAGGGCCAGTCACCACCGTCAAGCCCAACTGCGAGCGAGCAAGAGAAACAATCCCAGGAGGCTTTCGAACTCCAAACTGCTTCCGTAGCGAGCCCCACACCCCATACGCGGCGGCCCCGCGTCGTTTCGAGGGGAACGAGAAATGAAACCGCCCTGAGGACTCTTCCTCAACATGATCGCGCCGGGTCGCGGAACCTTCCAAGGTTCACCCAACTGCTCCATCCTGTCGATGATAGCCAACCATCATTCTGAGAGGATCCCTACGGACTTGGAGGGAACCAGCTTGAGGAGGGTCCATTGCGTGTGGGCCCGAACGTGGAAGAACAGTGGTCACACATTGGGATTTACGGGACTGGTTTCTATCTTCTAATACATGACCAAACACTTCAGGCTCCTATCCAACGACAATCCAATCTTTGTAGGACAGAGTCTACTGGGCGGCATGACCGCCGCATATACCATGTTTGACGCAGTCGTGTGTATGGTGGCCCAACTATATTTCCAAGATTCAGCCTCATATTCAAGGCAGATCTGATAGGTGGATGACGTACAACGGGAGTGCGTGGGTCCAGAGATTGGGGAGCTGCCATAGCCTGCGCGGCATGGCCGCCGCATTTACCATGCTTGACACATTCGTGTGTATGGTGGCCCATCTATATTTCCAAAATTCAGCCTCATATTGGCAGACAGGTGGATGACGTACAACGGGAGTGCGTGGTTCCAGAGATTGGGGAGCTGCCATAGCCTGCGCGGCATGGCCGCCGCATTTACCATGCTTGACACATTCGTGTGTATGGTGGCCCATCTATATTTCCAAAATTCAGCCTCATATTGGCAGACAGGTGGATGACGTACAACGGGAGTGCGTGGTTCCAGAGATTGGGGAGCTGCCATAGCCTGCGCGGCATGGCCGCCGCATTTACCATGCTTGACACATTCGTGTGTATGGTGGCCCATCTATATTTCCAAAATTCAGCCTCATATTGGCAGACAGGTGGATGACGTACAACGGGAGTGCGTGGTTCCAGAGATTGGGGAGCTGCCATAGCCTGCGCGGCATGGCCGCCGCATTTACCATGCTTGACACATTCGTGTGTATGGTGGCCCATCTATATTTCCAAAATTCAGCCTCATATTGGCAGACAGGTGGATGACGTACAACGGGAGTGCGTGGTTCCAGAGATTGGGGAGCTGCTACGGCGCTCATAGCGCTGAGAGCGATGATGAAGATGAGAGTGGGGGAGAACTTGTAATGCATATCGCGAGGGTTTGTTGATCACTGGAACTCGAAAACTTGTTGTCTGGGGGTGAGGATCTCCACTTCGTCCTTTTTATACCATTGACAATGATGCTTACCTTGGCAGGAGTCTTTGCATACCACGTGGATGCACAAGGCCGCAGACACGCGTAGAAGCCTCGTAGGGCACGGGGGAATAAGGAGAGAAGGTGAGGCCGGGGAATCTTGTAGTATAGAAACGGCCGCTGGTTACCCTCCGAGCCGTCGGTCTCGACGAGTTTGAGGTCACAGTTTCTTTTGCATTTTTTCGGCACAACTGTCTCCAAGGCCTCTTCTGATAACCCGTTCGCGCAGGCGAAACTGCAAAGAAGCCTCTCTGCAGACTCTCGTGGATTCGAGCATCGCAGACTCTGTGTCGTCTGATGGCCGGCAGAGCATGAGAAATCCGTCCATAGGACGAACACTGCATGCCGTGACTCCTGCAGACACTGGCTCTACCGCGTTCATAAACGCCAACAACGACCGGGTCTTCGTCCCCGGTGTCCCGAACATCCCCAGGTACCCCAACCCCTCCACCCCTCCCTCTCCGACCCATGCGTCCTCGGGCTCGGCCTGCCCTCCGACACATTTCCCGAACCCCACACCCGGAACCAAGCCGAGCTTTGGATCTGACTCGGAGATGCGGCATTCCACCCCCCGCGTGCGGTGATGACCCTTCGCCTCCCAGGGACGCGAGCGTCGGAAATGGCTTGTCGTGGGGTCCCCCTGCGATTCGGCGGAGCAGCCGTAGCCCTCGCATGTTTGGGATCGCCCACCCGATGTCACTGGCGCTGGGTCTGGAGAGTCTCCTTGGTTCTTCGACGTCCCTCTGTGGCTCTCCGTCGACGTTCGACTCGAACCTCGGACCCCACGTGTGTGGGAAGCCATGCAGGACCTCGTTTCGTTATCTCAGGACCACTCCTCTGGCCCCCTCTACTTCTCCCGGCAGTGATGAGGACGACAGGGTGCGGCCTTGATAATTTTTCTGTAAACCAATATCTGTTGTTGGTAACTCAAGTATTGCCACGCGGTTATAGATTTTGAAAAATGCCCAGGACGCCGATGAAGGGACATGCAGAACCAGGTGTATGCGTTAAAATGTGTACCACGCAATAGAAGGATTGAGAAACCTCGTTTGGACGAGGTGGTTACCGTGGTCGATGTGCCGCCGACCGGTTAACTTCCCGTAGTCGACGGAAGTCACGGAATGCCATTCGTTGTACTGCTGTAGTCAACTTGACTAGGAAGAGTAAGTTTTGAACGCGTTCTCAACTCGAAGCGTTGCTGGCCATAAGATGACACCCGGCGTTGGCCACAGTCTGCGACGCTCGGACTCAGAGAGGGTTCTTTGCAGTTTCGCCTGTCGTGCGAAGGGGCTCATCAGAAGAGGGCTCAAGTACTACTACTTATTGTAACTTACTTCCGAGTTGCGAGAGTCCGTCGTGCTGGTAACAACCCAGATTAATGCGATACTTAGTCGTGCCGAAATAATGCAAAAGAAATCGACACCTCCACCGAATCGTCAAGACCGGCGACAACTCGGAGGTCCATGGATACTACCATAGGTAACTGGAAGTCTAGCGGCCATTTGAATACTATAAACGACATTATCAGGGATATAAAAGGGACGCAGTGGCAATTCTCACCTTCAGCACAACAAGTTTTCGAGTTACAGTGATCAACAAACCCTCGCAATATGCATTACAAGTTCTCCCCCACTCTCATCTTCTTCATCGCTCTCAATGCTATGAGCGCCGTCGCAGCTCCTCAACCTTTGGAACCGCGCACTCCCATCGTACGTCAACCACCTACCAGATCTGCCAATATGAGGCTGAACTTTGGAGATGTAGCTGGGCATCAAGCACATCATCAAGCACCACGACTGCGTCCACCATGGGATTTGCGGCCATGCCGCGCAGTAGACTCCTACAAAGATTGGATTGTCGTTGGCCAGGGATGGGAGCCTGGGGCGATTCTCATGTATTAGAAAGAGTCCCGTAAATCCCAATGTGTGACCATTCTTCCATGTTCGGGCCGACACATGAACCCGACTTCCTCAAGTCTGTAGGGATCCTCGCAAAATAATGAGGGGTGGTTGTCGACACAGCATGGAAGCGCACGGAGAGAACCTGAGAAGTTCCGCACTCCCAACCTAATCGAGACAGGTTACTTGTTCCACACTGGTAGCTGAAGATGCTATACCTTTCTGCAGTGGCCGCCGTAACCGCCCCCCATCTATACAGCCTGGCGTGGCCGCCAGTGTCTATGATGACGGCGTATTCATAAAATATCGTCGCTGGACGATACATTTGCCAAACATTCACCCATGCCGGAAGTTCACCCGTCCCGCATAATTATTTCCGTCCACATTGCTATCGTTTTCATTCAGTGACTAGGAGAGTCAAACCTGCGAAACTAAAAATCCGAAATGAAAGAGAAATCAAGAGAAAGCGAAAGCGGGCTCCCGATTATCCGATACGTAGAAGGCGACCTAGGTGATTTCATTAGCGAGGATTATGCAGGCATGCCCGACGATGCTGCTGTCATAGAACTGACAACACGAAAACGAAGTACCATCGTCGCTCCTTGGACCGTTCTGACCTTGATGGTTCTGCTCGTTGTTCCATTTTCCAGACAGTTTCCGGATCGGCGCGTCGGGCCCTTGAGAGGAAGGAAAGGGTGCAAGGAACCTGCCCGGGCCTTGTTAGGCCTTGGGATGGATTCCTTGGGGGTGCCTCAATGGTATGACAAGTGCAGTGTCAGGGAAAGAAAAACACAGCAACGCGTACCGTCACAGCACGCGTCCGAGTGTGACCAACGTCACGCCCATTGTTTTGGTAGATCGGTCACTAGCTTTGCCCTAATTCTAACCACTTTTAGTGACCCATCGAACGCTTTGGCCAGACAAGGATTGCTGATAAATCGATAAATATGTCGACCTCACCAAGCCTCTCCGATCCCGGTTCCTCTTCGACTTCGTCGTGGACCAGTTATTCAAGATCATCTTCAGACAATTCGTACGATTCCGGTAAGCCGTCTAGAAGATATTATGGTGTCAACGGTGCTGATAAACTCATGAGAAGATATGTCGACACCTAGCAAGCGCGGCGTAGTCGGGCTCCCTGAAAATGCCACTTGCTCCACCATTCGTCCCTCGCTAGAAGATGATATCAAGCATAAAATATTCCTCACCGACGTCGAGCCGTTTGTTCAGCACGTATGGGGCGTGGACGAGGCCACCACCAGACTCATCTGCGAGCAGGAGAAGTGGGCCATCGATCCCGATGCTCTCGAGAGATACAATGGCAAGACCAACCACGAGACTGAGCTCTACCCCATATTCGCAGAAATCGCAGAGGATCTCGCATCAAAGGTTCGTTCATTCGTCAAGGCCCCCGGAAAAGGCTCCGTTGTTTTCTGGAGCAAAGGTGGCACATGCAAAATCAAGTCACGATATACACACCTTCAACCCGACATGCTGACCCTGGCGGAGATGATCGAACGCCCTGTCTGGCTGTTGCCATGGCAGATAGTCGAGTTCAAGAAGAGGCGTAGGTTGGACGCTGAGAGGAAGCGAGGAACTGTTCCTTCGTCCACGAGCTCTGCCTTGCCTGCGCATCTCAAAGGCGTTGCTTCAAGTCGGCGGTCTCCTGGCAAACCGTCTAATCACGTAGCATCAGGCTCGCTGGCCAAAAAGCGCCATTCAAAGGCGCTCAGCATGGAACCTGTCCGCCGCAGTCCGAGGTTTGCCGCAGGCAGCACATCTAGCCATAACCCCCCGACATCTAGTGGCAGTGGCGCTGGTATGCCCGTCGCCGTCCCGCGTTCTCAAACTACGAGCCAGAAGCGCAAAAACGACGGTGAAGTGGGAAGTCTACGTCCGGCAAAACGTAGAAACATCGAATACACCAAGGACGAGCTGCAACTCGCCACGTACGCTGTGGAGTGCATGACGAGTTCCACGCGCCTTTATACGTCGGGCATATTCATTGACCGCACGTATGTGTCCTTGTGGTACTACGACAGCGCGTGTGTCATTCGCACTCGACCTTTCAGCTTTACCGAGTACCCGACTGCACTGGCGCTGGTTGTCTACGCGCTCAGCGCTTGCGATCGCAAGCATGCTGGCTTTGACCCGTGTATGGAAATACGGAATGCTCCCGCCGACGCTGCGAAAGGTGGGGGTCTCCCCGACCTCGTTGATTCCCGCATAACTTTTCCGTTGAACGACGATTCGGGTGGATCTCTGTCGTGGACCATTCAGAAGATCTTGTTTGAATATCACGGCCTTATCGGCCGAGCGACGAAGGTCTACTCTGCATTACCAGATGGCGGTACTGTGACAGAGCCCGAGGCACTTAAAATCAGCTGGCCTCTGGTCTCACGCCAAAAAGAAGCCGTCATCATCAAGAAGGTCGTCGACGCTCTTCCGGCTTGGAAGGACCATCTTCCTGAAGTCACCTTCTCCGCCACGTACAACGCCGAACACTTGACCCTTCCTCGCGTCGAGCTCTTGAAGGAAATTTCGACAGCCGAGCTTGAAGATCGTGAACTGCACGCGATCGCGATGAAACTGTATAAGAAGCTGTGGGAGGTGGACGACGTTGAAGAGTTCAAAACGGTGTTCGTCGATTGCGTTGAATGTAGGCCTCTCTTTTTCATTTGTTGTTAACCCTGTGCTGACTTGATGTAGGTCACTACCAGGCCTTCAAGGTGGCCAGAGTCCTCCATCGCGATCTCAGCCAGAATAACCTGATGTTCAAGCAAAAAATGGGCGAGACCAAAGGGATAGTCAACGATTGGGATATGGCCTCAATACTGAATGATGCCGGGGAGGTACCAACCTCCACGGCGAAACACCGCACTGGTACTGTACCGTTCATGGCGCGGGATCTCCTTGTGAAGCAACCGCCTCCCCATCTCTATCGCCACGACCTCGAGTCCTTCTTGTATATCCTCGTTTGGGCCGCGGTCCACTATGATCTCGAGAACAAAGCCCAGGTTGAGACCATCGAGATTCTCCAGGCATGGGATTCCAGTTTTCCCATCGCGTTGAATATGAAGCGGTCTTTTATCGAGAACCGCTTTTCCGCCCGGGAAGTCCTCGAGTTTGTCCAAGACGAGTTCATTGAGGTGCGCCAGCAATGGATATACCCTTTGCTGCACCTTTTCAGAACTGCTAGCTTATCGGAGCCTGACAGCCCCGATGCTGCATATGATTATACAACTTATGGCGGGCTTCTTACATTCCACACCTTCATGAAAGCTCTTAGCAGGACCCCTCGATCGTTTTGATTCTGCTTATTGATCAGGGCGGATTGAAACATCAACATATTAGATCATACTCGAAGTAGGATTAAACTGGGTTATGGGCCGCTGCAGGGCACGGCAGGTCCGAGTTCACTCTGGGAGGCATCCACACACCCACAACACCATCAGCGAGAATTTTGCCCTGTGTCATGACACGGGAGTGCCAAGCCTGTGTCATGACAAAAGCATCACATATAAGTATTGAATTATAGGCCTAAACCTGATAATCTACATTATATGAATCTATGTAGGCGAGGAAGCTATTGGTGCAATAATGATGAGTTGTTGGATGGGAACCATGTTACGAACAACCTAGTCAGTAGGCCTAATATATCAAATTCTGTACTTACAGGTGAACTGTGATACATCAGCACCTGTACTTGCAGCACTGATATATCAAGGGGTTTAATATATTGGAGCCACAGATGAACTGCAACAGCCAGCCCCTGGGCTCTGGGCCCAGAACTACTGTAACCTGCTTCCCACTCCATCCCTTTTT
Source organism: Entoloma clypeatum (assembly GCA_963565915.1). Lineage (NCBI taxonomy): Eukaryota > Fungi > Basidiomycota > Agaricomycetes > Agaricales > Entolomataceae > Entoloma > Entoloma clypeatum. Next base: position 4,964,574 of record OY751486.1, on the reverse strand, counting down.
GTTGTCTTGCCTGCCCTGCGCCCGCCAACGCTTTGCGCGCCCTGTTTGATGTGAGATTGGGATCTGCATCAAGGTACGTCCACCCTCACTTTGTGTGCCATGTTTTGGTATTGATGCTTCCATCCAATGTGCTTCCGTTCGAGTGGGACAGATGTGATAGATATGTATGTTATTCTCAAAAATATACCTATGTTTTTTGTTTCTAAACAGTGTATTCGAACTGCCTTGGGTTGCAGAGTTGATACCTTATTACCTGCGGTCGGGGCTCAGTGCCCATTGAAGGGTGGCCACACGACCGCCATGTGGTTGCGGCTGCTGGTATATTCATCCCGGGCGTTGTGCCTCCCACCGTTCTTGGGCATGTCTTGTGGTTCTCATGTCATGCTAGGGCTGCGCCTGTCCATTGTCCCTTCTGCCATGCATTATCCCTCACATCATCCCTCCCACCATTCTCGCACGCCGCCCACTGCTCTCGTGTCATGCCCCTCCTGCTCTCGCATTGTCCCAGGTGTCTCCCATCATCTCTCACGGTTCTCACGTTGTGCTAGGGCTGTGCCCATGTGTCATTCCTCATGTCATCCCTCCCAACATTCTCGCGCACCTCCCACTGTTCTCATGTCGTGCGCCTCCCACCTGCCATTCTTGTGCATTTTGTGAGCAGTTGGCTGTGACATGTATGGCACAGTGCTTACCTATGGATCTGTGTGGGCCTTCTGCTAAACAGAGGGAGGAGGCTGTTGAACAAATTCCACTCCTATAGATCTTTCATCTATAGCGTCATGTGCTCAATCCCATGACGTACAAATAATGTACAAATAAGTAGACTAGTATATAAGACTGTCCTTATTCTCTGTGCAATACAACACTCTTAACAAGTAACCCCCACCTTGCAAACACCTCTCAAGGTTAGTAGTAAGGTTCCCCCTCTATTGTAGAATACACGATCTGTAGCGCGTAGCATAGAGAATACTAGGACTGCAAGACGACACACCCACCATGATAACCTCCGGTGTTGATGTGATCGTATGCTGTTCCAACAGTTTATGAGCCCTGAGACTCGCCATTGCGCTCATTGCTGGCAGTCTTAGTAGACTTAATGCCGCTACATCGCGAACACGATAGATCAAGTGCAACTTGATCTGTACATACAACATAAATGATTATGTGGATGTTTAACATCATTGTGTAGCACAATGAGCTGGCAGATCCAGGCGATAACACCCCGATGATCACGATGCCCATCCGCCTCCATATATGTGTCTACCAGTTAACTCTGTGTACAATGTTGAATGTGGAATAAGGGGTCTGATGGACCCTAGTGGAGTAAACCACATGTTGCTGTGTCCCTGTTTCACCCAAGATCCAGCGATTTGACATGTGACTGACACATTCTATTTCCAGTCTTTTGCGCTCTCACCCTTCACATCAAATCATGTCTTCTTTTGATTACAAATCCACTGGCGTCAAGATGACCGGCTCTAACTGGAAGGAGTGGAGCAATAAGATGACAGGGTTTTTACAGTTTGAAGGAACCTGGATGCTCGTATCCGGGGACTGGATACAGCCACCCTCTCTGACAGCCGCTTCGATGTCTGAACAACGAAAGGAGTTCCGCGAGTGGAAGGAGAAAGACTTGAAAGCACGTGGTGCAATCGTCTTATCTCTGGTGGAATCTGTAAAACACGAGGTTACAGCATTCCAGACTTCGAAAGAGGTTTGGGATCAGCTGAAAACTCTCTTTGAGAACAAAGGCCCCGATGAGATGTTCAAGGACTTTGCCTTGACTCTCAATTGGCACCTGACTGGTGGTGACCCCCATCCGGAATTCTCTAAATTCTGTGATCTCTTGGCACGCCTCGATGGGCACAAGATCCCCTTCGCTCCTAAATTGCAAGAGATGCTTGCTGTGCACCATCTACCTCCCAAGTGGAAACATCTTGGTTTGCATCTGGCCAAAGAATGGAAGTTAGATACTTTCAAACTTACTGATGTTGAAGAGATCATAACCGCGGAGCACATGCATGTACAAGCCAAAGCACAACTTCCGGCTGCCAACAAGATCTCCACTGTCAAGCGGAAAGGACAGGAACTCCGCTGGCGCAATGGTCCGGGACCTGCTGATGCTTCTGGGTCAAACCAGAATTCCGGCAAACCTCATCAACAGAACAAAGGAAAAGGAAAGGCAAAGGAGACACTGTCGAACAACTCCAGTGATCAAAACAAGAAGCAGCTGTTTGTACCCAAAATGTTGAGGTGACATGTGAGTCTGACAACTACATCCACAGGCCCAAACATAAAATGTGCAAGGAGAGGTGATACGATGCCATCAAGACAAAGGAGCGATTCTGACTATTGACCCACATGGGATCTCAAGAGAACAAGCTACAGAATACAAAGGAAAGTAGGCTACTTATATATGTAAATACCATGAGGCATCAATGAGGTGCACAGTAAATGAGACTGTTCTAGAATAACATGTGTCTAACATGAGGTAGGATAAGATAGGATAAGATCAAGAGATAGGATAAGATCAAGAGATAAGATAAAATGAGATTAGATAATAGGATAAGATAAGAGCAATCATAACACAAAAAGGAAGGGTCACGGAGTTGGAAAAAGGCCCAGCGCGCCCAAGAGGCCGCTGCAGGCGACACCGCCAGCTGCTCTCATGTTGCCTCGTCGGCAATGACTATGAATCTGCCGACACTTCCCTTCACCACTGTCACAGGCTCGGGACACGTCATTCCCCCCCAACAATCTTCTACTCAAATGACTGACCCTCGTCGTCGTCCTCCTCTCGAATCACGGTTGACATCTAGTCCTGCTGAACATATCATGACTGCTGGTGCGAGAGAACTCCTTGATCGCATGACAAATACGTCTGCGCAACGCTTCACAGGTGCTCCGGTTAATCAACCATCAATGTACCCTGAGATGCAGGCAGCGCGCGACATTGTCACATCTCTTGGCATTGTGGGAACGTCCCAGACCCTCCAGAACATCAATAACGTCATATACCCTGAAGACATTCTGGGGATATATTTGACCCCTGACAATGAGGTAATGGACGAGGCTTCCCTGTTCCTGATGGAATGCCAAGATTATGATGCTGATACTGTGATGGACTTTGATGAGGAATACGAGTATGATAAAGATGAACCTGGACCGTCCAAGCAGACATGTTTCAGTTGGGCGGATGAAGTCGACGATGAGCTTTTCGGAGGTTCGTCATGCGACAACCTGAGGTACGTTCTTTCACAAGTTTCACATGAGCACACAATAACAGAAGAACACACACAGATTCATGATGAGTCACTAGAACCGGGTTGTAGTTATTTTAAATCACCTGTGGTTGCTGCCTCCTTCATGGAGGAAATCTATGATCATTTTGCCTCATGTTCGAAATGTAAGAACAAATCCAAAGATACTAATGACGCCGAGTGGATCATGGATTCCTGCGCTAGTATGCACTTCACCGCAGAGATGAGTGACTTTGCAACGTATGAAGAAGAGAAATCTGTCTGTACTGCCCAAACTGTGGGCAAAGCAAAGATCTCTATAAAAGGAAGAGGGACCATGTTTATCACTCACACAATACCATCACGTCAAGGAAAGCCAAGAAGTCTAACGACTCGGCTTTATCCGGTTCTACACATTCTGGAGCTTTCCACTTGCCTCATGTCGATGGGCAAAATTCTTCAAGAATCTGGATTAAATGTTGCTGGCTCAGCTGACAATCTTAGTTTCTTCAAAGATGGAAAGTGTGTACTAAGATGTGAACCTCATTTTCCCGGTTTGACAATATACTGGGTAAATACATGTATTGAACAAATCACGCAGCTAAATGCTAGAAATATCAATGTCTATAAAGCCGATTACAGCATTTGGCATCAGCGGTTTGCACACCCTGGTAAAGATGTCCTGAAAAAGGCACCCGACACATGTGATGGATTCCCAAGGGATGTCCAATTTCCCCTTAAGGATAAGCCATGCCGTCCCTGCGCAGAAGCGAAGTTGAGGTTGAAAAGCTTCCCTCCTTCATCTTCATGTGCTTCCAGACCCTTTGAGTTGCTCCATTCGGACCTCAAAGAGTTTCCAATCGCCTCCTATCACAAATTTAAATACTACGTCAGCTTCTTGGATGACTATTCTGGGCATGCTTGGACGGTATTGTTGAAACTCAAATCCAATACCTCTGATGCATTCAAAAAGTGGACAACACTTATGAAAACCCAGTTTAATGCCCAATTTCGCCGATGGCATTTTGATGGAGGGGGAGAGTTCAAAAAGGAAACTGGGGTAGTAAAATACCTTGAGGATCTTGGAATTGCCATGGAAATTTCAGCTCCTAATACACCCCAACAAAACAGTCGAGCCAAAAGGATTAACCGCACCATTGTAGAGAAAGCACAGGCGATGTGATTTGCCGCCTGCTTACCACAATCATGGTGGGAGTTTTGCGTTTTACATGCCGTGCATGTCTATAATCGCACACCAATTAAACGACTTTATTGGAAAACACCTTTTGAATCACTAAAAGGGGAAAAACCAGATGTATCTAATCTCCATGTTTTAGGCTGCGCTGCCTATGTTTATATTCCTGAAGAACACCATGTGAATAAATTAAATCCACATGCAGAGCTTATGACCTTTATGGGTTTTAAACCAGGAATGAAAGCATATCAGTTTATGACTGATAAAAACAGTATCTTTATTGGTACTACCGCGGTATTCGATGAAACACTCTTTCCGAGGTGTCTGGATACCAAAGTGCCACAACACACACCCATGGGAAATGAGCCTTCCCATGATGAGTCTCAGGATGGCGGAAACCCTGATGACGATGTTGATCACCACTTCGGAGACGGAGATGTTCATTATCATTCCCGCCGGTATAATCAGCCGAGTGGAAATGAATCCTCTGATCCCCCTTCTGCTCCAAATGGAAACCAGGCGACGGCGCTGATGTACCACCTTCAAATCAGGATGATCCTGAGATCCAGAACCAGCCAGCAAATCCTCCGCCTGCTGATGTCCCTCAACCACGAAGGATGTTACATTCCGATCCATTCCGACGATTTCCGACCAATCCCGACACCTCTGACACCTCCGACATTTTGACTAATACTTATTATGCATACTTACTGTTA
>OY751486.1:4835921-4959224 GCA_963565915.1 Entoloma clypeatum | reverse complement strand
TGAAAAGATGCTTGTTGCTAGGGTGAGGCTTTGGATATGTAAACTATGGGCTGCCAGATGGTTTTGGCATGGCCAAGATGATTTCTCATGTTGTCGCTTTCGAGGCTCCAGCTCCAAAAGTATATTCAGCCCTACCACCCCCCCCTCCCCCCCAAAGATCTTGATACAGTTTTGGCCATAATGTTCATGGGTCCATCTTCTCCAACCAATACAGACTATAAACCTTTGAGGCCCCTCCTTGTCCGTCGTGCCTACATTGAATGGGCACTCGAGTTCTTGATATTGAACCATGCAGATTATGCCAATATAGAGATCGACCAATCTAGCCTAAATAACTATTCAGAAGATGCCCTGCCAGTATCTATTATTTATAAAGAATTCCAATCAAACATAATCTCTGAGACCAAAGCCATACACAACATGAATTTCATGGACAGTAAAAGTAAGGGAGACTGCCCTTTTATAGTCCATGGGCTCACTGGTGAGCAATACGATTCAAAATTACCCAATACTTTGAAGGCTATTGCTCTAAAACATTGGAATAGCAGTGGAAAGGCCCTGGGTGTTGGACAATCACTAGAGTTACAGTCAATCTACGATAATCCTAGTCTTTATCCCCAGATGTTCCCTTGGTTACTTCCCTATGGCATGGGTGGAATTGGTGTCTCAATGAGCATCTCAGAAAAGGCCCATAAGGAGCACCTACTCATGTACCATGATAAATGATTTCAAAGAGATACAGGTTTCTTATTCGCAGCTTTTAGCCATCAACAGATCAAAGCTAACAAGATTGACAAAATATCAGAGCAGTTTTGTCTCTTGATCAGGAAACCCTGCAGAACATTATTGACAGACTTTCCAAGGGTGAAGTTGTAAACCCATCTACAAAAGAAGAAAGGACTGCTTTCATGTATTGAAGGATCTTGACCATATTGGGGGCAAAGTAAATGGCTCAATTACTTCAAAAAAATATACGAGGAATGAAGTTTGGTCTCTGACTGCTTACATGGGTACTTGGTCAAATGAATAATTTTTTTTTTGTGGGTGATAACAGACAATAATGCTAAATTTGGTACTACTCATCATCGCTGAAATTCATGTCTTCCCATTTCTTCTTGGCCTTTTCAACCACAGACTCTAAAAGTGTGAGGGCAGTTTGCGTGGGCTATCATCAACCTTTGCATGCTTACTGAATGGGAAATGAGTTACTGAGATTGCAAGTGTTTACAGAGGTGGGGCACAATGCAAGCTTCTGCCGTCTTCTGCCTGAAAGCTTCCAGCATTCCAAGGCGAGCTTGATATTTGTCCTTGTACACAGCAGCTGAAAAAGCAACATCAACATGCTCTCCTGTTTGCCACTCATCCAAACAGCATTCAATCTGAGGAAATAAAGATCACATAAATATAATCCTCATTTGTAAAAGAAAGAGTAAGCAGCTTATGGCTGTAAACACCAGCATGATTGTCGGAAGAGGGATGCCCTCACCACCATCAGCAAGATAGGAATGGACAACACCATCATCTTGCTTAGTCTTGAACCACATCCGGTTCACGAGGGTTTGAAGAAGTGGGTGACAAAGGAAGCCTGTCTGTTTCTTGATGTCCTATGGAGCATTGTTAAAATAGAATGTCATGAGGGGGACTGCACATCCATTGTCAGAAAGAAGGTCTTCAATATTGTTGCAGTTGGCACATTTATTGTTGGTGTTGGTAAGGTCGTAGGCGGACTCAACAAGGAAACAGGCAAGAGTTTGGGAAGCCCTCTGGATGATCTGAAGGAGCTGTAAATACAAGAACAATGGAATTATGATTACTTACAAGCTTGACAATTTCCTCTTCCAATTCAATTTGAACATTTTGTGTGGTGCAAGCTTCTACCCAAGCATCGTCATTGTCCCACCCTAGATATATTTTATCTTGAGTATCATTTGTTGGCTAGAAACAGCAGTTTGTACACACCTTCCCTGTATAGTCAGTATGATAAGTGCCATCTCCACGGCCATAGTAGGCAATGGCTTGTGGAGTATGGGGTCCAGGAGGGCCACGCACCTGCAGGGCTGAAGCTTGGAGTAGCATACTGTGCGAGAATGGTGGGGGAATGATTTCATTGGGAGGTTGCAGGTTTCCCTTCCCATCCATGAATTGGTGGACAAGCTTATATTTGTGTGGCTGAGAGAGGCAATGTGTTATGCGTAACAAACCATTCCAAGGTTCGGGCAGAGTATGCAGGAAGATGGAAAGGCGAAGATGAGGGCCACTTTAAGGGCCGTTGCCCTGTTGGATGGAAAGTACACCTGGGTAAGCCTTTGAGTTTGATACTGTTATGCGTAACAAACCATTCCAAGGTTCGGGCAGAGTATGCAGGAAGATGGAAAGGCGAAGAGCAATGTGATTGCTAAATCTAAGGAATGTAGCTATGGTATATGAGGTTTATATAGTACTGACTATGAGCGGTAGCGAATGAGTCAGTAACAGCGGAAGGCAGTGCGCATGAGTAAGGCGACTGCGGAAGGCTATGCACTAATGAGTAAGCTGACTGCGGAATGAGTCAGACAGCTGCGGAAAGCGAGTCAGCACGGGAGCGAAGTATACTAAAGGAAATAAAGTATAATACGATATGTGTAAGCAGGGGCTGATGAGTAAAAGTGAAAAAGTAAGTGTATACGTCCGTAGTCGTTAGTCCGTAACATGTTCCCCTCCTCAAGGTCTGTGTCCTCACAGACTACCTACTGCCATCCATCATTGCCATTTGGATCGGCCCAGGCAGGGTCAACTCGGTTACCCCAATCCTTTATCAGTTCATCGTTTACCGCTGTGGCAAACTCTAAACCTCGAACGGCGAGGCGAAGGCGTCGATTCTCGACAGCAAGGGTGTTGGTATAGTTTTTGAGGATGAGCTTCTCCTCAGCGGTGGGGGCGGTTGGTAAATCGGAGAGGTTATGAAGGCGGATATGCATCTGCCGGTGGAGGATGTCGGCGACGGAGGTTTCGAGCACATGGATCTGGTCGCGCATGGAGAGCGCTTCGCCGATGAGGGTGGTGATGGTGGGGTTGATATCGGAAGCATCGGTGGAGGCGGTGGTGATGTTGGACATGGCAGAAATGATGTTTGAAAGGTATAAGAAGAACGGCGTGTTGGGCGAGAAGAGTTGGAGCGGGGAACTCAATGTGACAGAAGTCGATGTGGAAAATGGCTCTCAAAGTTTGTTCTTTTATCATGGACGCGATGGATTTTGCCGATGAAAATCTCGGATCAAGTCTTGAGCGTTCTGAACATTAGTCCGAGGTTCCCACGTGTTCTCTTCTGGGCCATACCCTTCCCATTGGACAAGGTACTGGGTCTTTCCACGGAATTTCCGAGAGTCCAGGATCGTGGAGACATGGTATTCTTCTCATCCTTTGACGATGATCGGATCAGGGGCTGGCTTCTTTTTCTGAATGGTATACTTCGGGGTTTCGTATGGCGATAACAGGGTCTCGTTGAACACAGGGTGGATCATTTTCCAGTTTTGGGAAGATCAAGACGGTATGCGCTAGCTCCTTTCTTCTCTAGGACTTTGAACGGTCCGTGTCGGAGGGCGTCAAGTTTCTTTGAGGGCCGATCAGTCCTGATGTTAGTCCCTTCCAGCCACACCTTGTCTCCGATGCGGTAATTCCGAGACGGGCTTCGTCGTGTGTCAACTGTCTTCTTCATCTGATCCTGGGCCTGTTTCAGTGCTGTGTTGGCTTCTTCTCATGCCTGTTTGAGTTTTTTCAAGAAGTCGTTTGCCGCTGGATTGGTGTCTTCCAACACAAGTTCTCCCTTCCAAGGATGCAGACCGTAGTTGAGATAGAATGGTGTGTACTTTGTCGCTTGATGTTCTTTGTCATTGTACTGGAATTCTGCGATTGCGATCCATTCTGCCCAATCATCTTGTAGATGGTTGACAAAGTTTCGTAAGAACACCTCGGTTTCCTGATGCGATCGTTCGGCTTGTCCATCAGTTTGTGGATGGTACGCAGTGGACAGGTTTCTCTTGATTCCCAACATGCGGCAAAGTATCTCCATGAACTTCGCGGCGAACTGTGGTCCTCTGTCGCTAATGATCTTCTTAGGGATCCCATGAAGCTTCCATATCTGGTTCCGATAGATCTTGGCTAATCCTTCAGCCGATAGTTCCATGGTTGTCGGGATGAGATGAAGCATCTTTGAATGTCTGTCTGTGATGACCAGGATTGCGTTCTTCCCATCAGATTCTGGTATCGGTCCCACGACGTCAATCCCTATGTCTTCCCATGGTTGACTTGGCGCGGCGTTAGGGTGTAGAGGGGCGTGTCTCCTTTGGCGGCTGATCTTGTTACGTTGACAGGTGTCACAACCTTTCACATACTTCTTTACGTCATGTAGGATGGTGGGCCACCAGTAGGTGCGAGTGAGGAGTTCATGTGTTCGATATTGTCCTGGATGTCCTGCCACTGGTGCGTCGTGCGCTTCAAACATCAGTTCTTGGTGCAATTGTGGGTCTGGTGGAACATAGACTCGTTCTCCTGCGTAGGTGATGCCATTTTCCTGCTGGTACCAGTGAGGATTCTTCTTCAGACCCTGGGCTACTTCTGTCTCCATGCGATTCGAGGCCTTGATGCGTGCGATCCATGGGTTTTCGATGGTTGTGATGTTTCCGATTTTGATGGAATCAGATGTTTCACCCCCTTCAAAGAATTGTTCCTCCGTGAACATCTTCATTTGTATCACATCTTCTGATTCCAATTGTTTCAAAAATAGCCCCTCCTTGAGCATTTGGTCGCTGTCCTGCGGCTCGAGTTACGTCTCATACCAGGGTAAACATGACAGGATGTCTGCTTTCGCGTTTGTCTTCCCAGGTACATGTCGCAATTCAAAGTCATAGTCTTGTAACTTCATCTTCCAGCGCCTCTGTCGTTGGTTTAGGTCCTGAGGACACCGGAAATACTCCAGGTTTTTGTGATCGGTTAAGATCTCGAAACGTTCCTTGGCTTCAAGTAGATAATGTCGCCAGTCCTTCAGTGCTTCCATGACTGCCAAGAGTTCCTTGTCATATATCTCGTAATTCTGTTTGGCCGTGGACATGGTCCGCGACAAGAACGCGATAGGATGCCACTTGTCATTTTGTTTCTGTGAAAGTACCGCTCCAATCGCATAACCCGATGCATTGGTTTCGACCCTGAACTGTCCGTCCAGTTTAGGCAATGCCAAGACTGGTGCCGTCGTGATTGCCCGTATGAGACCTTCAAATGCTTCTTGCGCCGCTGGTCCCCACGTGAATGCTGCATTTCCTGTAAGTGTTGTGAGTGGCTTTGCAATGTTTGAGTATCCTTCAATAAAGCGTCGATAAAAATTGGCAAATCCCAGGAACTTCTGGACTTCCTTTTTTGATGTGGGTACTCGCCAGTTCCGGATTGTGTCCACCTTTTCAGTTTCCATCTCAACACGTCCTTCTCCAACGACATATCCCAATATGGGGCATTTCGTTACTTCCCAAAGACACTTCTTCTCCTTTAGGAACAGGTCATTGTCTGACAGAATCTGCAAGATCTCTTCGGTGTTCCGGGCGAGTTCTTCCTTGGTTTTACCAATAACCACTATGTCATCCATGTAAATCACACAGATGCGCCGACGGATCTGATCCCTGAATAGGCTGGCCATCATCCGAGAGAACGTTCCCGGGGAGTTGCAGAGACCGAAAAACATGACCAATGGTTCAAACAATCCTCGGCTGGTCAGGAAGGCGGCTTTCCATTCATTACCCTTCTTGATCCGCACGTTATTGTATCCCCACATGATGTCCATTTTGTTGAAGTAGACTGCGTCCTTCAATACATCCAAGAGGTTGTTGATGCGTGGGAGTGGGAATTTGTCCTTAACCGTGAATTTATTGACCGTGCGATAATCCTGTACCAATCGTTTGGAACCGTCTTTCTTGTTAATGAAGAAGCAGGGTGATGCATAAGGGGATTTGGACGGTCGGATCTTTCCGGTTGCCAGGCCTTCATCGATGAATTCGTCCAGTTCTTCTTGCTCCTTTTGGGTCATAGGGTACGTGTTTCCTCCTAGCTCCTTTGGTGCATCCAGTGTAAGTTCGATGCCGTGGTCCCATTCTCTTTCCTTTGGGATCTTGTCGAAGTTTTCTTTTTCAAAGAGATGGGCAAAACGTTCAACGTATGAGGGTCGTTTGGTTGTGGGAGGTGGTGTGGGAGTAACTGCTTCCAATATGGGGTCTCCGGGCTTCCAATTCTGATCCAATTTCTTGGGCGCGTCCTTGTCTCGTACTTCCACCATGCGAACCCAATGTTTGCGACCATTAAGGTTAACCCTGAAATCCGAGTGTTTGGTTTGACATGTTGATGGGCATCAGTTGAATGTTACAGCGCCGGTCGTCCAATTGATTGTGGGGTTGTGGTGCACCAACCAGTCATGTCCCAAAAGCATGTCCGTTCTCCCAATGTCCAATACCATTGCTTCCATGGTTTCCTGGTGTGTTCCTAAATCCAGCTTGACTTCGGCAAGTTTTTCTGCTTTCTGTTGTCGGTTCGGCGATCCATCCGCATTTAGGATTGATATGGGCTTTATTCCACGTGTGGGGAGGTTCTGTTCGCGTACTATTCTGGGATGGATACATGTGCGTTCACATCCGCTATCAACCTCGGGTCGAATGGCCTTTGGTCCTCGTTGTGTTTTGATCTGAGCTTGCAGCTTGATCTCTCGTCGTTTCGGAGGTTTATCTCCCTTGACAATCTTAGTTGACGCAACGGCTCGCTTTGCAGGGATAACATAAGTTATATTGTCTGTAGTTGCACCAGGCAAGCGAGTTTGTTTAATGGATAAGGGTCGCGACTTAGCGTCGTTTAATCGGACCCTTCGGGAAAATCCTTCTCATCGGTCTCTATGGTGATGGTTTCATCGTCATCATCGGTATCTCCATCAGACACCTTCCTAATCTTTCCAGAGTTCTTCTTCGGCTTGCGGCAGTTGCGCGCGATATGTCCTTCTTGGTCGCAGTTGAAACACTTACGACCATCTTTCTTCTTTGGGGCTTTGCAGTCTTTGGCAAGGTGACCAAAGCGCTGACAGTTGTAGCAACGGGCTACTCCTGCTTTGTCGATCTCCATGGCTTTGCCTTGACCGCCATAAGTGGTGCCCGATCCGGTGCGTGTGTCGCCACCCCCTCGGATGACTAATGCATGTCCCTCCATCTGTCGTCCCTTGTTTCGGATCTCCTTTGCGTAATCAGTGTACGTCTTGCCATCGCTAGCCACTTGTTCAGAAATTCTGCGGTTGACGTTCTTTTCCAGGATGTATTTCCCAGTTTCTTCGCCAAGGTTTGACAGCTTCAAGAGCTCTTCGAATTCATCCAAGAATTCGTCGATGGTGCGTTTCTCCTGTTTCAGGACTTCGAGTTTCGCCTTGGCCGCTGCCGACTTGTTGGCAATAGAGAATCGCGTAGCGATGTCATCTGAGAACCCTAACCAGGTGATGTTCTCGCCATCGGTGGCAAGGTCGTCTAACTTGTTGCTGGCCCAGTGTTTACCGGACCCTTCCATCATGCGGGATAACACTGCAAGAATCTTCTGATCGTCGGACAGGCCCTTCTGGAACCTGATGTATAATTTGGTGGCTTTCCACCACTCGTCGAAGGTGTGTCTGTCTTTGAACATCCCAGGATCTTTGATGATCTTGGATGTATCCATTGTTTGTACTGTCGGTGCTTCTGCCATGTCTAGAACCTGCGGAGTAGGAGAGGTGTTGGATTGTTGGGATGAAGATGGGGTTCGGGATACAGGTAGGGGTTGAAAATCCGTCCCTGTTCTAGGCGTCTGTTTGGTATCTGACTGCGCGGAGTCAAAAGTAAATTCGTCAGGGGACTTGTCGGCGGAATCGGTGGCAAAACGTTCAGGGTATTTCCTCTGTAGATCTCTAAGGAATCTCTGTTCCTGCGCGTCTGTTGGTCGCGAGAAGGGGTCAAGTCTCTCGTTTCGTGCCCAACGGTTGTACTCGGTCTGTTGCTCGTCGGTGGTGAAGTGGGCGTAGATCTGCTGCTTCGAGTAAGACGTGGTGATGCGGCTCTGGGACGTCTCAATGTGAGTGTCCTAATCAATCTTCTGATAACGGTTGTCTGGACACCGATAAACTCTCTGATCTCTGTGATCCGACCTGTCTGAGGTCCTTCTTGAACGCGAGAGCTTTCGAGTTCGTTCTGTCGGGCGTTGTAGCGCGCGATCTGGTGTTGCCGAGCAAGATGGATGCTCTCTACTATCTCGCTGTGGGGGCGATGCTCGTCGTTCTCTAGTTCTTCGTCAAGCACCTGCTGTAGGATGCGACGGATCTCCGATTCGATGTACTGCTGGATGAGTGTAAAATCGATACTGTCTCGAGGACTTAGCTCCTCCTGTCGGGCTTCTGGCGTGGCGAATGGGTTACTGGTGAAGTCTTCAAAGAAGCGCGACGTCTTAACACGTCTGGTAGTTGCTCTCTTTGCTCTGGGCGAACCTAACGAGATTTAGCAACTTGTTATGCGTAACAAACCGTTCCAAGGTTCGGGCAGAGTATGCAGGAAGATGGAAAGGCGAAGAGCAATGTGATTGCTAAATCTAAGGAATGTAGCTATGGTATATGAGGTTTATATAGTACTGACTATGAGCGGTAGCGAATGAGTCAGTAACTGCGGAAGGCAGTGCGCATGAGTAAGGCAACTGCGGAAGGCTATGCACTAATGAGTAAGCTGACTGCGGAATGAGTCAGACAGCTGCGGAAAGCGAGTCAGCACGGGAGCGAAGTATACTAAAGGGAATAAAGTATAATACGATATATGTAAGCGGGGGCCGATGAGTAAAAGTGAAAAAGTAAGCGTATATGTCCGTAGTCGTTAGTCCGTAACAGCTAACTTCTATCGATGATTTATTGAAGGGTACTCAAACATCGCAAAGCCTCTCACCACGCTCACAGGCGGTATGGCATTTACTTGGGGACCAGCAGAGCAGCAAGCCTTTGAAGGTCTCATACGGGCAATTACATCGGCACCAGTCTTGGCATTACCAAAACCAGAGGGACAGTTCAGGGTTGAAACCGATGCATCAGGCTATGCAATTGGAGCAGTACTCTCTCAGAAGCAAGACAACAAATGGCACCCCATCGTGTTCTTGTCGCGGACCATGTCCGCGGCTGAACAGAATTATGAGATATATGACAAGGAACTTCTGGCAGTCGTGGAAGCATTAAAAGATTGGAGACACTATCTGCTCGAAGCCAAGGAACATTTTGAAATCTTGACCGATCACAAGAACCTGGAATACTTCCGTCATCCTCAGGACCTGAATCAATGACAGTGACGCTGGAAAATGAAGTTACAGGACTATGACTTCGAATTACGGCATGTGCCCGGCAAGACCAATGCGAAAGCGGACATCCTGTCACGCTTACCCTGGTATGAAGCGGAACTCGAACCACAGGACAGTGACCAAATGCTCAAGGAGGGACTATTCTTGAAACGATTGGAATCAGAAGATGTGGTACAAATGAAGATGTTCACGGAGGAACAATCCTTTGAAGGGGGTGAAACATCTGATTCCATCAAAATTGGAAACGTCACGACCATCAAAAATCCGTGGATTGCACGCATCAAGGGTTTAAACCGCATGGAGACAGAAGTAGCCCAGGGTCTAAAGAAGAATCCTCATTGGTATCAACAGGAAAACGGCATCACATATGCAGGCGAACGAGTCTATGTCCCGCCAGATCCGCAATTGCGACAAGAATTGATGTTTGAATCACATGATGCACCAGTGGCTGGACACCCAGGACAGTACCGGACACATGAACTCCTCACTTGCACCTACTGGTGGCCTACCATACTGCATGATGTGAAGAAGTACGTGAAGGGTTGCGACACTTGTCAACGCAACAAGATTAACCGACAAAAGCGACATGCTCCGCTACATCCCCATGCAGCACCAAGTCACCCATGGGAAGACATAGGAATCGACGTCGTGGGACCGATACCAGAATCTGATGGAAAAAACGCAATTCTGGTCATCACGGATAGACATTCAAAGATGCTTCACCTCATTCCGACAACCGTGGAACTATCGGCTGAAGGATTAGCCAAGATCTATCGGGATCAGATATGGAAGCTTCATGGGATCCCCAAGAAGATCATCAGCGATAGGGGACCACAGTTCGCTGCGAAGTTCATGGAGATACTCTGCCGCATGTTAGGGATCAAGAGGAACCTGTCCACCACATACCACCCACAGACTGATGGACAGGCCGAGCGATCACATCAGGAAACAGAAGCATTCTTACGAAACTTTGTCAACCATCTACAGGATGATTGGGCAGAATGGATCGCAATCACAGAGTTCCAGTACAATGACAAAGAACATCAGGCGATGAAGCACACCCCATTCTACCTCAACTACGGTTTACATCTGTGGAAGGGAGAACTCATGTTAGAAGACACCAATCCGGCGGCAAACGACTTCTTGAAAAAACTCAAACAGGCACGAGAAGAAGCCAACGCAGCACTGAAACAGGCCCAGGATCAGATGAAGAAGACAGTTGACACACGGCGAAGTCCGTCTCGGGACTACCGCATCGGAGACAAGGTGTGGCTGGAAGGGACTAACATCAGGACCGATCGACCCTCAAAGAAACTTGATGCACTCCGACATGGACCATTCAAAGTCCTAGAGAAGAAAGGAGCTAGCATGTACCTTCTTGATCTTCCGAAGACTTGGAAGATGATTCACCCTGTGTTCAACGAGACCCTGTTGTCACCATATGAAACTCCGAAGTACGCCATCCAGAAAAAGAAACCAGCCCCTGATCCGATCATCGTCGAAGGATGAGAAGAGTACCATGTGTCTACGATCCTGGACTCTCGAAAGTTCCACGGAAAGATCCAGTACCTCGTCCAGTGGGAAGGATATGGCCCAGAAGAGAACACATGGGAACCACGAGCTAATGTTCAGAACGCTCAAGATTTGATCCGTGATTTCCATCGGCAGAACCCGTCACGTCCATGATAAAAGACACCCGTTGAAATCAGCAACAGCATCGACCTCATCAGTCAAAAACCCACCGAGTTCTCCGCTCCGTCCTCAATATAGCTACTCCATTCTTCCTCTATCTCTCCAACATCCTCTGCACCATGTCCACCGCCACCACCACATCCACTGAAACCAACCCCGCCATCACTGCCCTCATGGGTGAAGCCCTCTCCATGAGAGACCAGATCCACGCGCTAGAAGCCTCGCTCGCCAACATCCTGCATCGACAGATGCACATCCGCCTCCATTCTTTATCCGACCTCCCCGTCGCACCAACCCCTGAAGAAAAACAAATCCTCGGGAACTACACCCGTACGCTGGTTATTGAAAACCGGTGCATCCAACTAGCCGTCCGGAGTCTCGAGCTCGCCGTTGCCATCAACGAAGAGCTAATAGACGATTGGAGCCTCAAGGAGAATGGCTCCTGGACAAACAACGACGATGCTGGAGGATGGGGACAATGACTCTGTGAGGACACAGAGCTTGAGGAGGGGAACATGTTACGGACTTACCGGTTTGTATGTTACGCACTTTTCCCTTGCATTGTACCTTCGTTATTTCTTTGACTCATCGGACCGCTTATTCATTTACCTTTACTCTACCATTCTCCTTTAGTATACTTCGCTCCCGCGCTGACTCGCACTCCGCAGTAGGGATTACTCAGTCCGCAGTTGTCTGACTCACTTCGCACTGCCTTTCCGCAGTTACTGACTCATCTGCACTGCCTTCCGCAGCTACTGACTCACTTGCTACCGCTCGTAGCCAGTACTATATAAACCCCATGTACCATAGCTACATTCCTTAGATTTAGCAATCACTTTCCTCTTCGCCTTTCCACTTCCTGCATACTCTGCCCGAACCTTGGAACGGTTTGTTAAGCATAACATCATCACAATCTCTCTTCTGGTGGTCGTCCATCCAAGCTTTCTCCCACCAACACACGAAACATACTTTCATAAATCACCTCAGGGAGAGCCTCCAATGCTGTGCAGGCTACCAAACACATCAACACTATCATCTCCAATCCTGTCTCCCCAGAAACTGTGAGAAGGGTTCTCAGAAAACATGAATTCAAGGCTGTAACAAAGAAGAAAAGACCTTTCTTAAAGGCCATACATTGGAAGAGGCGGTTGGCATTTGCTATGAAGCACAGGGAATGGACAGTGGAGGACTGGAAGAGGGTCATTTGGTCAGATGAGAACAAAATCAACAGGTTTGGGCCAGATGGCAAGGAATGGGTCTGGAAAAAGAAGGGTGAGGGGCATATTGAAATAGAGGTTCAGGGCACAGTCAAGTTTGAGGGAGGAAATATTATGGTTTGGGGTTGTATGGGTTGGGAAGGTGTGGGGAGACTTGCAGAGGTTGAGGGGAGGATGGATGCTGATCAGTATGTGTCCATTTTGGAGGACAATTTGCTGCCCAGCATGGAGGAGAGTGGAATCTCTGAAGAGGAGATCATTTTTCAGCAGGACAATGACCCCAAGCACACCTCCAAGAAGGCCAAAAAATGGATGGACAGCAAGAATATTGCTCTGCTGGATTGGCCTGCACAGTCCCCAGACCTCAATCCTATTGAACACCTCTGGGTTCATATTAAAAGGAAGTTGAATGAATATCCAACACCACCCAAGGGAGTCTGGGAGATTTGGGACAGAGCAGCAGAGGTGTGGAATAATATAGAGCCAGAAGTGTGTCAAAACCTGATAGAAAGTATGCCAAGAAGGGTAGAGGCAGTAATCAAAGCTAAGGGGGGTAATACCAAGTACTAAAGTATAAAATACTGTATTTATTGTACATACTCACAAAACTGATTCAATGAGTCCCTGGAGTAATTTGATCATATATTGATCATCTTTTATGGGAATTACATAATTATTGCAGATTCCGAGAGTCCTGAAGCAGGGCTTTTAACCAGGTACCAATACCTTCTTTTGATTGGCATTATTTGCAAAGTTATTTTGAAGGTATTCACAAAGTAGCAAACATTGAATCAGTTTTGTGAGGCACTGTAACGCCCAACGTGCTTGTCTGCAATTAAGCTTTCGACCCTGCATGAAGTACTCAAGGTTTTTATGATCGGTCCAAATCTCGAGCTCATGTTTGGCTCCTTCAAGGTGGTGTCTCCATGCTTCCAGCGCTCGAATTATGCCCAGCATTTCTTTATCATGTACATCGTAATTTCTTTTCACATCATTTAATCCTTTAAAAAAAAAGGCACATGGCCTCCATTTCTCATCCTCACATTCCATAGATAGAATCGCTCCCATGGCGAAGTCCGATGCATCTGATTCTACTCTTAGCTTCCGATCCGGATTGGGCGGTACCAATATGGGTGCTTCCGTAAATAACCTTTTTAGCGCGTTGAACGCTTCCTCCTGTTCCATACTCCATTTCCTTTGTTGACACACCCATCACACCACAACAACTGCTGACACCATACAGAAGAGTAATCTCCTCTTTTGTACCGGTCAACCCCACATCACCCTCTTACCTCTCCCCGAGACGAATCCCACTGCCACCAGCTGTTGCTGTTGCTGCACCCAGACCAAAGACCCCACACCCCAGTGAAACCAGCACCTGTAGAAATGACTTCTCAGGCAAGAACCCCAGAAAAAGAAATCAAGATCAGCTCACCGGCGATCTTCAATGGAGACA
Organism: Entoloma clypeatum; assembly: GCA_963565915.1. Taxonomy (NCBI): domain Eukaryota; kingdom Fungi; phylum Basidiomycota; class Agaricomycetes; order Agaricales; family Entolomataceae; genus Entoloma; species Entoloma clypeatum. The sequence goes on along the minus strand of OY751486.1, from coordinate 4,945,508 downwards.
GGAGAAAACTGTCGGAATTTTTGTTCAACGCAAACTTATATTTGGAAATGAACGATGACATCTACAACTCTGACAAGAAGAAAATTCTCTTCACTGTCTCGTACATGAAAGGAGGAACTGCCGGGCCGTGGAAGGAGTCTTGGTACAGAGACATCACCACTGCCGGAGTACCAAAATACACGGACTTTATCGAGAAACTGAGGAAATCATTTTCCCCGGTTGACAAAGAAGGAGATGCATTGACTATGATGAAAACACAGAAGATGGAGGGCATGACAGCCGATGAATTTGTAGAAAAATTCAAACTATGGGTTGCAGAGAGTTTGATCACAGAGGAGCGATCTCTCAAGGATTACTTCATGGAGGCGTTGCCACATGCACTCCGAGACAAGATCCTGGGCCTGGACAAAATCCCAGAAACAGTTGATGAATGGTACACCACGGCGTCCAGACTGGACAACCAGTGGAGGAGAGCCAAGGCAGTCTCTCAAAGGCTTAGACCCGATGGAGGAAGGAAGAAGTTCAAGGTTAATTATAACCCTGCACCCCGGAACATGCACTTCGCCCCAGACCCAAACACCATGGACATTGACCAGCTGACTACTGAAGAGAGAGACGTCCACTTCAAAAAAGGGTTGTGCTTCGTCTGCCATCAGGCAGGATACCGTGCTGATGCACACAAAGGAGGAAAGACCCTGGTTGCGAAAAACATGTTCAAGAAAGCTTCCGATGCATATGCCCATATCTGAGGCATTTTTAAGGACTTACTGAATGAAGAACAAGACGCCTTGATCTCCAAAATGGAGAAACAGGGTTTTCAATAAAGCGGCCTGTACCGATGTCAGCCCCCGCTCAGTTTTCAATCTCCCTATCCCCTGTAATTGTAGCCGACATGAATGACAAATCTTTTTTGATCCCCATTTCAATGTCAGGAGAAGGAGAAAGCATCGATGAGAAACTAAAGATAAATGCCCTGATAGACTCAGGGGCAGGAGGAACCTTCTTGGATCAGAAGTTCGCCACAGCCAACCGAATGGAGCTTATTCTGTTACTAAAGCCCATTCACATGTTCAATGTGGACGGAACAAAGAACAAAGAAGGGACAATCACCCATTGCACATGGAAGAAGATCTGGATTGATGACAAAGAACTCAACATCAGATTTTTGGTCACCGGACTTGGAAAAGAAACCACCATTTTGGGATTACCATGGTTAAAACAATACAACCCGAAGATTGATTGGTAAAAAGAAACCTTGGATATTGAAACTATCAGGTTCAAGAAGACCCTAGCAGGAGTCATGAGGAAGAAATTTGACGAGCTCTTGGCATCAAAAGACAAGAAACCCATTGCAATTGCAGCATGGATAAAAGAAAAACCCAAACAAAAGATCTATGTGACGATAAAAGAAATTGATGATGAAGAGACCCTTAAAACAGAAAAGGAGGCTCTACCGGCAAATGGACCTATCTTGAAAAGGATAGATGAAGAATCAGACGATGACCTCGACCTATTCAGGACATATGTCACAACGGACGAACCCATTGAGGATATTTGGATCCAAGCCAAAACCTCAATTTCCCAGAAACTCTCACACAATATGGACACCGCGGACAAACCAAAGAAAGAACTACCAGAACGATACGATCAGTCTCAGAAGGTGTTCGAGAAAACGGCATCTGAGAGGTTACCGGAACACAAACCATGGGACCACACAATTGACTTGAAACCGGACTTCACCCCGAAAGACTGTAAGGTTTATCCTTTGTCACTGGAAGAACAAACAAAATTGGACAAATTCCTTGATGAGAACCTTCGAAAGGGGTACATCAGACCCTCGAAATCACCAATGGCATCACCCTTTTTCTTTGTGGCTAAAAAGGACTTGGATAAACTCAGACCATGTCAGGACTATTGGCGATTGAATGAAGTAACAGTGAAGAACGCATACCCGTTACCCCTGGTCGGAGATTTACTTGACAAATTGAAAGAAGCAAAGGTCTTCACTAAACTGGACATGCGTTGGGGATACAACAATGTACGGATCAAGCCTGGCAATGAATGGAAGGCTGCATTCAAAACCAATAGAGGGTTGTACGAACCCTTGGTTGCCTTCTTCAGACTGGCAGGCATGCCACCCACCTTCCAGGCAATCAATGATGAAGATGACACCGAATGGACACTCCACATACTCAGAAAGATGATAGAGAATAACCTCTATCTCAACCTGGAAAAATGCGAATTTGGAGTCAGGCAGTGTGAATACCTCGGACTCATTATCAAAGAAACGAAATCGCGATGGACCCCGTTAAGTTATCAGGGATAGTGAAATGGCCAGAACCTGTAACTGTGAAACAGGTCAGATCCTTCCTTGGATTTGGAAACTTCTATCGAAGGTTTATCGGACACTACTCGGACATTGCCAAACCCCTGAATGATCTGACCAAAAAGGATCAGGAATGGGAATGGAATGAGGACTGCCAAACGGCATTTGACATGTTAAAGGACAAATTCGCAGAATCACCGGTATTGTTAATGCCAAACACTGACAAACTGTTTGTCATAGAATCTGATGCATCCAAATGGGCGACAGGAGCAGTACTGCACCAACAAGATGTGAATGGAGACTGGCACCCCTGCGGATATATATCACACTCATTCTCTGCGGCAGAACGGAACTATGAAATTTATGATCGGGAATTATCCGATCACTGGAAACCTGGAGGCATTCCCTCCTTGGATCACCATTTCCAACGGTTGTTCTATCAGATCACAAGAACTTGATATATTACCAGGAACCCCAGAAGTTAAACAGACGACAAGCATGGTGGAGATTGTATCTCTCCGAGTTTGAGCTAAAATTGGTACACACCCCAGGAGCAAAAATGATCCAGTTGGATGCCCTGTCTGGGCGACCGGACCACATACCCAAAGAAGATACCAAATTATTGTCTTGCCAAATGACATCTTTGTCAAAACAGTGGACCTTGAGCTACAAGGAGATATTCTGAAAGCAACTGAGAACGATGAGCTCTTCTCAAAAGCCATCACTGCCCTAAAAGAATCAGGGACCCCACTGATTGAATCCCATTTATCAGAATGGAGAACAGAAGATGGGATGTTATTCTTCCGCAACAGATGTTACATACCGCCAGATGAGACTCTGCGCCGGGAAATAACAAAACGATATCATGACTCCCTACCAAGCGGACGGACATCCAGGACATCTAAAAACCTTGGAATTGGTTAGGCAAAACTATTGGTGGCCAGGAATGTAAGTGTTTATCAAGAATTATGTTGGAGGATGTGCAATCTGCCAATAAATGAAAGTCAACACACACCCCACAAACCCTGGATTGATGCCAATCAAGGCACAAAAGGACGCCAGACCATTCTCCCAGACAACGATTGACTTCATCACGGACCTGTCCAAAAGCAACGGATTTGACAGTATCATGGTCGTAGTAGACCATGGTTCTATGAAGGGGGTAATTTCCATCCCTTGTACCAAAACCACCAATGTGACCCTCACTGCGAAACTTTATTTGGACCACATGTACTGAAGATTCAGACTCCCAGACTCTATTCTGTCTGACAGAGGGCCACAATTTGCTTCTCAGGTCTTCAGAGAATTAGGACGACTCCTAGGGATCAAACTGATGATGAGCACGGCATATCACCCTCAAACCGATGGAGAAACAGAATGTGCAAATCAAGAACTTGAGATCTATTTCTGGATGTTCTGTTCAAATAATCCTGAAAATGGCACAATCACAACTCAACAATGGAGTTCTGTCACAATCAGAGGACCCACTCCACAACAAAACAATCACCATTCTATCTAATGATGGGATATGAACCAAGAGACATACCATTGGCATTTGACAAGATGAACGTGCCAAGCGTAGAGGAATGGCTCAAAGAGCTAAAGCAAGCAAGAGATGAAGCGCTGGCAGCACACGAACTAGCCCATCAGATGATGGCAGAGAGATCAACACGAGGCTTCACTCCATTTGGAAAAGAAGAACAGGTATGGCTAGAAGGAAAGAATGAATCAGATACCCTTCCAGAAAGCTGGCACCCAAACAAGAAGGACCCTTCACCATTTCCAAGGTGCTCGGGCCCCTGACATACAAGCTGAAACTTCCAGAACAATGGAAGATCCACCCTGTTTTCCACGCCTCCTTGTTGACACCTTATCGGGAAAATGACACACACGGACTGAACTTCCACAACCCACCTCCTGATCTGATTGAAGGAGAACACAAGTATGAAGTGGAAGCAATCCTTACCCACAAGCGACAGGGCAGAGGATACAAGTATTTGGTCAAGTGGATGGGATACCCATCAAGCGATAACATGTGGGAATCTGAATCCAATTTAAAAAGAGCCCAAGAAACACTGGGATGCTACAAACAGACCCACCACCTTTGAACCCCAAACGATCCACATCCTCTCAACACCATGTCCTATCTCCATATCGCCTCCCCCGAAGAAGTGCGCTTCAACACAGACAGACACACCAGACAATCCCGACTCTTAAACCTATTCACCAACCCCAAAGATGAAAACAACATCCTCGGACGACTTGAAGATGAAACAGACCAGTTCCTGGTCAATGCGTTATACGGGCTCATCGCTATCCGGGAGTACCATTATAACACCTCCGCTTCTATTGCCTGCCTCATTGACAATCACGCCGACCTCCTGGTAGATAGAGGAGTCTACCAATGTTTTGAAAGACTGTTCCCCACACGCTCCAACTACCCCAACCTCGCACTCATAAATCCTGCCCAAAGATCTCCCACCCCTGTGATCCCCATCCCCGAATCCACCCCTGAACCAACCCCCGTCCCAAACCCCATCCCCCTCATCATCAGAAACCCCGACCCCCTGAGTACCCCTTCTCCCGCTGAATCCATGTCACCCTTAACCAGCGACCGAAGCCTTTCTAGTGTCAGGACTGACGTAAAGGGAAAGAAACCGTCCTATGGAGTTGCTAAGTGCTCCAGAAGAAAAACCATACACACGATCATGTCTGTCCCACTCGGGCATGGTTCCTCAAATCAGGTCCCCATCGACCTCACCGACGAACCCAATTGTGTTGGCTATGAGATTGACACACACGGACGCGCTCACTCTCTGAGTGGACCTTGGCGCCATCCTGCAGGGTGGCCACACATTGACAAAAGGTGCCAATGCGGCCTGTGCAGAGCTAAGGGACACATTGAGTGTCAGTGCGCAACCTATTTGTGTGAGAAGTGCAAGAAGAAGGCGCCCGGACATTATACCTATGAATGTCTTGGCTCTGGTTACACAGACCTCGAGGGCGAGCCATACAAATTTGACAACAACGCTGTGCACAACATGGCAACTTGAAAACATTGAAGCCGGTGACTTCAAGCATAGACAGGGGGTAATGTTACACTTTTTCACTCTCTTCCTATGCACCTTCATGCAACCCTTCAACCCTCTATTCTTATCCGACCCCGTTTCACTTCACTCCGATGACCCTGGGACACATGTCCCCTCTATCAGCGCTATGACTCGGACAATTCCCCTTTAGCTACATTTTCACTTGTTATCTCTGACTCACGGCCTTGAGGCCTTATCTCTGACTCATATGCCACAGCCCTTTTGAAACATCTAACTATCCAATGGCCTATTTAGCTCCTGCGCAGCACCTACTTATTTATAGCCATAGGATAACGTATATAAGACCTGTAACCTTAGAGTAGAGGTCCTTAGCTTGACCTAGGCATACAACACTTACTTGTCTATTCTTCGAACACTCTCCAACTAAGTGCCTTGCGAGGACTTAGCTCTGCCAGACCCCGAACCGAGTTGTCCTTCTGAGGAACTCGCTGCTCTTGACCAAGTCGTCCTATTGAGGGACTTGTGTGGAAACAGTACAAACCCACGTGACTAGGACCTTGTACCAATTGTAGGCTATCGCTGTAACACCTGGTAATCGTTCCACCGCTGAATACCCTCAGGGTGATTATCCTCCTGATCATTGATAAAACCTAGAGCTACCTCAGAAGTGGATCAAAATAAGAGGATGGATTGCTTACCATCCTCTTCCTCCTCCTCCTCCTCCTCCTCATCATCATCATCATCATCATCATCAGCATCATTGACTTGAGCCTCGAGATCCACAAAGGGATTATGAGCTTCTGTGATCTGTTTAATGGACTGTAAGCCCCCCGTGTGTTGCATGAGCAAGAAGACAGACATACCTGGCAATGACTCATCCTGTTGGTGGGTTTGATTGATGACCTATGGGACGTGATAATTAGCTTTCATGGTACAGTTGATGTTCAAATTGTAGAAAACGAAGAACAGCCCTTGCTCCACGGGCCCCTGGTTCCCTTGCATCACTCCTTCAGAGCAAGGAGTCCATGCATCTGGCGTGCACATATCATACACTACACATCAATTTGCCTGTGCAGGACGTGCCGCTGATGGGTGGGGCTTTATCTTTGCCCCCGCTTCAATTCGAGTACTCATCAGGGCTTATGATTTACTAATTACATGTACTAATAAAACCTATCTTACAGAACTTACTGAGGATGAGGAGGTCGGTAGGTGGTGGTGTGAGAGCAAGAAGAAAAAATCACATGTTGGGGTGTCCAGTTGTTGATACACCACTGGACTCAAACAACGGAATCGGGGGTCGGAAGTCGTACTTACAATTAAATCTAATATGTGTTTAGGGCCTCGTGGAGGTGAGAGGTGTAGGGAAAGGTCTGGAGTCGTGTGGCCGCTGTTTATTCAACCAGCAACCCGGTTCCCCAGTTCATCAATGGTTATGGGCAGAGGCAGTGATTGTACTGGTGGTTGGATCGCTACCAAGGTACTGGTGCTCGACCTCGACTTCACTGCTTTCTGGTGCCTCGGCGGTCGGAGTGAAGACAGCTCTCCTAGATGCTCGTGAAGAGGCCGACTGGACGGCATCAATGTCAGTGGTGAATTGCTTGTGGGTGGCCGCCTTTGTTTGCTCCTTGTTCGCATGTGCATTGGCCTGATGTACGCACATTAGACTCGTGTAAATACACATCACACACCTGTTGCCAAGATTGAGGCAGTCAAATCCATTAATATGATGAATGGACGATGCCAAGATTCACGAAGAGCAGCTCCCGATGTTCGATCCACGTCATGTGCGTGTGGGGGATTGCAGTGATCATTGACCTATCAAATCCATTAATATGATGAACGGACGGTGAAGAGTGAGTGGCCACACAACCTGTTGCCAAGATTCGCGAAGGGCAGCTCTTGTTGAGGCAACATGTGAGTCTGACGACTACATCCACAGGCCTGAACATAAAATGTGCAAGGAGAGGTGATACGATGCCATCAAGACAAAGGAGCAATGCTGACTATTGACCCACATGGGATCTCAAGAGAACAAGCTACAGAATACAAAGGAAAGTGGGCTACTTATATATGTAAATACCATGAGGCACAAATGAGGTGCACAGTAATATACAGTAAATAAGACCGTTCTAGAATAACATGTGTCTAACATGAGGTAGGATAAGATAAAGGTTTCAGATAAGATAGGATAAGATTAAGAGATAGGATAAGATGAGATAAGATAAAGAGATAAGATAAAGATTAGATTAGATAATATGATAAGATAAGAGCAATCATAACAGCTCTCAATGTTCGATCCGCCGCATGTGCGTGTGATTGTGGAGCGGCGCTGTAACAGCAGCGTCGGGTGGGGGATTGATTTCATTGGCAGATATGATCTGTGTGGATTAAGTGACCTGGGCTTTAAGTGTTGAGGCGATGCTAAGTCAAATGACATCGCGAGCCCAAATTAGGAACTTAGAGTGAGGAATGTGGAAAGATGAAGAAGGGGCTGTATTGCTAAGAGACCCAGCAGGAATCTCAAGAGAACAAGCTATCAAAATACAAGTGAAAGTACCCTACTTATATATGTAAATACCATGAGGCTGCATTGAGGCAGTGTGATGCTGTGCAACTCCGGATCCTTCGCATCCTGCTGCGTGATAATGATAAGATGTCCTCATGTACGATATGATGTAGATAAGATAAGATTGAAATAAGATAAGATAAAGTGAAAAGTGAAAATACCATCATAACATTAAGTTATTGGCCTATCAAATGATGAACAGATGGTAAACGCACCTGTTGCCAAGATTCCCAAGGGGCGCTCAATGTTCAATCCGCCTCGTGTGCATGTGATTGTGAAGCAACAATGTAACCGCAGCGTCGGGTGGGGGGGGGGCTTGAATTCATCGGCGGATATGATCTGCCTTGTGGGCGGTGCATTGCGAACCGACATCGGCAATGCAGTAGCAGCGTCCATGGACAGTTAGTTTCTGTATACTTATTTGAATTAGTAGTTCTATTCTATTTACTAGACTACATTAGATAGTTCTAGTGGTAGAGTACTATTGTGCATATGGGGAAGGTGGTGGTACAAGAGCAAGAAGGAAAAATCACGTGCTGGGGTGTCCAGTTGTTGATACACCACAGAACTCAAACAATGGAATTGGAAGTCGGAGGTCTTGCTTACATTAACATAGTCCGACTTCCTGTTGGAAGTAATTATGCGATAGTTGTGAACGATAAAAGACCTTAGTGTGTATTCTCCCTAGCCAGTGTACACAATGTTTCATCACCTCCCCATCCAGAAATGCCACCTCGTTGTCGTCAGCAAGTTCCGGCTGAATCCCTTCCCAATCATGCCCAGCCTCTTGCTCAGAACCAACCTCCGGCTCTGGCCCAGCATTGTCCCATCGCAGGTTCTTTGGGGACGAGACATCGATGCCCTCATGCCCAGGATGGCAATAGCACTGGAGAGGACTTTGACTTTATGGGGGTCAATAGAAATGCAGAAGGCGATGACGAGTCGGCTTGTCCATCCAATGTTGCAACACAACACTCAAGCCCATCAGTTCAAGTAGTCCAACTCCTGATCTGTAAAGAGAGGAAGAAGGCTGTCGATGTCTGGGAGTTCTTCGGGATAGAAGATAATGTTTTACCAGATGGGAGCCGGGCCACCAAGTGAGTGTGTATTTTGTGCAAGTAAGTAATTGTCTTGAGTCTTGCAACATTGGATTTGATGCTCATTGCAGAGAAGTGCCTCCTTCGGATGATTTCAGATGGACCTATGCGGCGACGACAGCAACCACATACTCAACCTACACTGTATTGTAATATACGGTCTAGCGAACGCATACACTGTATGGTAAATTACGGAAGCAGCGAACGGCGACACAACAAACTCTATGCCCCTGGCGACGAACTCAATGCAGCCGGTGACAAACTCAATGTGGCTGGCGACAACGTCAATGTGGCCGGCGACAAACTCTATGCCCCCGGCGACAAACTCTATGCCCCCGGCGACAAACTCTATGCCCCCGGCGACAAACTCTATGCCCCCGGCGACAAACTCAATGCAGCCGGCGACAGTCAGTGCAGCCAGCGACAAACTCATCTGTATATGGTATAATATAATAACAATGGTACCCCGCTATAGGCATATCACTCTGCACCCTCGCTCTCCGATGACCCAGTATCACTCGAACTGCCAGGGACACGCATATCAGCTAAATCTTCAGCGGTCCAAGGGCGGCGTTGGAATTGAGCCCCAGGGGCATGGGCAAAGAGCCCCGGCGAACGAGTGAGAGGGGGGGGTCCAGTTGGCTCACTATCAGAGACATCGGAGTCGACACCTTCAAGTGCGCTGGCGACGTTGGCGGCAGTAGGTGCGTTGGTGACGGATCCACTGCTGTCGCTGTCATTGTCAGTTTCGCCGTCAGTTTCGCCATCAGTTTCGCCATCAGGTTCGCCGTCGCCGTGATTGTCGCCGTGATTGTCGCCGTCACTGTCGCCGTTATGGGTGCTGTCAGTTTCGTTGCTGCCATCAGCCTCGTCGTCGGCTTCATCGGAATCCTCAAGAGCCGCCAGTGCATTGTCAAATAGTGTTGACGGTGGGGGCCTGCTCTGGTCATCCTCTATGTCACTCTCCTCCTCCTCTAGGACGTTCATGACAACGTCCAGAGTCTGATGATAGATCCCAGCGGAAGGAGTGACCGGGGAATCAATGGACAGTGAACGCCTTATTGGCGCAACAGGCTTCGGCGAAGGGTGGCACGGTGAAGACAGCAAAGACAGTGAAGACGGCAAAGACGGCAAAGACGGCGAAGATGGCGAAGGCTTTGACGGCGAAGGGTCGGCCGGTGAATGTTGGGATGGCGAGTCGGTGTCACTCATATCCTCCAGTGTCTGCATGACAAGGTGGAGAGGAATATCGCCCGCAGAGGTCGCTTGTTCATCACTGATATCGCCCATGATAATGTCGACAACCTCCTGGTGATTAGCGATAGGTGATGTGGAGGTGGCCGGAGTTTGAGTTGGTGGTGACCTCGGGATTGGAGTGAAAATCGGTGAGTCACACTCGGCATCAAGAGCGGTGAGGGAAGGGGCAGGAAGAAAAGCAGCAGCGGAGTTGTCACCTGCCCCATGTGGCAGGTTGTCTGCCGGCGTGGCCATGTGGGCTCGGCGAAGGGGGTACTCTCTGAAATGGTGGGGAATATCGAGGGTGCCGAGGTCGGTGATGAGAGATGGCGAGGCAGCGGAATGGCGACCAATCATGTCCGAGAAGGGGGCTTCTCCTGGGCCATCAGAGTCGTTACCTGCAAAACCGCCGTCGGCTAGGGACTCGTCATATCCAGAATGCGGCAGCTGGTACTGGTTTTCTGCTGCTCTCACCAGCTTCCTGATGTCGTCAACTTCGAGATCAACGCCCCAGGTCCACTTCAGGCTGGGGTGCTGCTGGTATCGGTCGCGTTCAGCCGCTGCAGTCTCCTGGATCATGGTGGCCAGATCCTGGAGGGTGACTTTCTTGCTCCTCGGCCTACCTTTCCGTTGCATTTGAGCAGTGGTTGATTTGCGCATCGGCTGTGAGGATGAGGGTTGGGGAGTGGCCGCCGGCGAACTGGCGCGATTGCCAATGGTTGCCGATGGCTGATATGGTGGTCCTGCAATGTGTCCCCTTGCGGGATCCAGGGATTCAAGAGTCATGGCGTGCTCATAGAGCATGTTGAAACCACTAGCACGACGGATGGCCAAGTGCAACACATTTGCCGACGCTGTTTCCTGAGCATGAAGCCTGTTTGCCACCGCTTGGAGTTGGTGAGAGGCGTCAAGGGCCACAGCGCGGTACCCCGCCGCTGCTTGAGAGTTCAGAGAGATATGGGGAGGGGGAATTGATGGATAGTTGGCAAGAGAGTGACCAGCGAATGGACCAGCGAATGGACTGGCGAATGGACCGGCGACAGTCTCGCTGCCCGGCGGGTGACCAAGCACGCCGTGGTGGACTTCGAGACACTGGGTGAGCGTGTCGACATCCAAAATCTGCTGGGGGCACTCTGGGTGGTTCCACCAGTCGAGGTGGTAGTGCGGCACAATGCCAAATTCTTGTGTCGGGTGGGAGCTCCCATCAAGCACGGCTGACCAAGGAAAATGGGGATGAGCGTCGTTTCCATATCCACCCAGATCGGTGAACGGCAGTGTGCGAGTGATGATTGGAATGTCTATTGGCACTCCAGCACTTGCCGCCAGGCCGACAAAGCGCATCGACACGGCCTATGATATGTGAGTATACAGATTATTTAATCGGCACATCAGCTTACCAATTCCGAGGCAAGTATATCCTTCATCCACCCATGCTGATTTGCCGGCGCCCGCTGGATACCGAGCAAAGCGGCACGGAAGCGTGACTCTCAGTATGCAACTACTGTATTTGGATCGGGACGAGGAGAAGCAGTCATAAACAAAGTTGAGGTGGAGGAAGAGGGCATTGTAGTTGCAATAGACTGTGGATGAGAAGAAGATGGCAGTAAATGTGACAGATAACAATGTGCTTATGCCATGTGTCACATCATTACACGTTACATGCATGTTTTTTTTCCTTATGTTATGTGTAAATGTGGAAACACTACTCAATTATCCGCACATATGACCTTGTAGTACCCGCAAATTCATCTTCAGCGTCTGTCACAAGGATCTGCCACATTGCCGCCTTTCTCGCTGCATGTGCCATGAGTCCTGGCGAAGCGGCGACTTGTCGCCGGCCGTCCCAAATGTCCCGTTGATGGATAAAATATCGGGTCGTCCAACCCATCTCATATTGGATGAGGATGACTTCCTCCTCCCAGCGGTGGCTTCGTGCTCGTGCATGTAACCAATGAACATGTTGGACTAAAAGGCGATCAGAAGATCCACAGCGACAATACACGGCGACTAACATTCTAGCATGGCCGCCGGCGACGTAGGATTGATACCCAGTTGCATCTGCCATATCCAGGACAGGCATAGAGTTGTTGAACCCTGGATGTTGGGATCCAGAACAGCCATGCTGCACTTCAGGTCGTCTCGGCTTAAAACCCGAAATCTCGCCATGACGTCCGGCGAAGCTTGCAGCCGGCCGAGGGCCGCCCTGCATCGTGTATATACTCGAGAATGGAAAGAAATCTGCTGATTGAGCTTGATGATCGCGGCTCGAGCTCGAGTTTTGACACTTTTCCGGGGTGCTACTCGGATGACATGGGAGTAGTGAAAGGATTTGTCGGCGATGATGGTGCGAAGTGCATTGAGATGTTGTGTGGCCTGCCTCATTCGCTCGGCCACCTCTACAGCACAGTGAGCTTGATTGCGACCAGACGCAGTGGAAGGCAAGACAAGTGGCCAGTGTTCATGTGGGAGGTTGCCGGTGACAGTATAGCGGCTGGGGATGTCGCCGTCGTCATCGCTCTCGCCTTCATGCTCATCATCATCAAGATCGTCAAAGGCTGTCGGATCATCTGATGTTGATGTATCTGGTGCCACTGTTCCCAGCACCCCAACCTGCTGTTGCAATGTATCGAGCACAGTCAGCTGGGATGTGAGATTATCTTGAAGGTGTTCAATCTGTTTTGCATCTTCAGGCCGAGGGTTCTTTTTCCAATGCCGGAGATGGTCCTCTAACTCAATCCTGCCCAGCAATCAGAAGGATTACGAGTGAGTGACACATAAAACATGCACTGTTTCTCCTCAATATTGAGGGCCATTCTTATCCATTCTTCCACCGGGGTGTGCACCTCGCTTGGCATTATGTCGACAGGCTCCTCAGGATCGGTTGTACAAGTGCGTAGAATATCCATTGCCGTGACATCGGCGAGGCGACGTGCTTCAGCAGCCTTAATTTCTGTCTCCCAGTTGTTCACATGATCATGGGTGATTGCCGTCGTCATCTTAACAAAGTAGTCCATCGCGGCATGAGACATTGATCTCGCCTGGACATGTCGCCGGCACAAGACATGTACTGAGACCGGCGAAACGGCGAACATGTACCGGCGAAACGGCGAAAGGAAGGATTGGCGAAAGGGAGGATTGGCGAAACAATGTCAGCGAAAGGATGTCACCGGTGAAAAGAAGGACCGGCGAAAGGAAGGATCAGCGAAAGGAAGGACCGGCGAAAGGGATGATCGGCGAAAGAATGTCGGTGAAAGGATATCAGCGAAGAAATCGTCAGGGAAACAAGAAAGGGATGATTGTGGAATACTTACCCATGTTCAACATCTTCTTGTGATTTGAGTCTAACGGGTCATGTCAATGAGCATGACGCATGCACCCACGACAGAGTAAAGGTGTTATGGTACAATCTATGCACCTCCACACAGCTCTTTTCTCACCAGTGCATGTCTGGCAGTATCCACCAGCCGGCAAAGCTTCTCGGGAGAGTAATGCGGCCAACAAGGAATCAGCACGATGGACAAATTCTTGCATCCAGTAGTGTTGCTTTACCATGCCTGTTAGTAATTATACTCGAGATCATTTATTAGCTGGTACCTTGTTTCTATTTGGATTCATGTCATCGCTCGCCAATCCTTCCCATCCAGCATCACCAAAAGGGCCATCTGGAGGGATCGCAACACTGACAGGCTCAGTGCTTGGACCTGCCTCGTCATCTGATTGTAGATTGGAATTGGTGGGCGGGTATAGTGGGACATCAACATCTCGGGTAATTAGTCCTTGTCGAGTCGATACAGTCACCTTCTTTACTGTAACCACCTGATAATCCTCATCCTCATCATATACATGAATTCCCTTCTGTCGCTTTGATCGTCGGCTCGACATTGAAAGGTTGGGGAGGATTGGTTCACGAGAGAGGATTGGTTCAAACGGGCAAAAATGCGACGGCGCATGGTGAACACATGCCCACAATGATCTCCGCGTGTTCACTTGTCACCGCAAAAGCTTGTCTTCTATCATTTTTGTACATCATCAATGATCAAAGTATTAAACATGTGTTCACAAAAATCACTAAAGCAATATATGTCCAATGGGTTCCATCGAGGATGTTTCTTGAATAATTCCACGTCCCACCACCCATGTCCGACTTTGTGCCACAAAGGAAGCCTCGAGCCGACTGTCAGTACACGGCAGAGGAGCGAGCCACCTTTCAACATTTCAAGCATGAGTACCGCTCTGCAACATCCTCAGCAGCATGCCGCGAGGTCGTAACTTCAATCTTGCTCCCACTGCTCAACTACTGGACACAGAATGGGGATGTTCCAATAGAACCAAAGGAAGTGAAGGAGCGGACTGAGGTATGAGTTGGACTATATATGTGTGTTGCAGGATTAATTAACCATAGTACAGAGACTTGCAAAGTGGCTCCGGAACAACTGGAGACCATTTGTGACCACAAGGGGGCAACATGATCGCAAGGTGAGTAGACTGGAGGTTGTGTGGCAGGTGAAGGGGAATGAGGTAAAGGAGGAAATGAAGAGGATGCTTGGTGTGGAGAATCTGAATCTTGCACTCCGAGCACATTTTGGACAGAGGTTGAGTGCCGCAAAAAATATTTATGAAGCCATGGATGCTGAGGGTAAGAAGGAAATCCAAATTCTAGTGGACCAGCATCAGGAACAAGGTAATCCTCCTGAGGTACAGCGCCGGTAAGTCTTCGCTGATTGCAGTGTACACACCTAACCACGACGACAGGCTAGCAAAGTCCAAGGCAACCCCGAGAGTGGAGGATTTCTCCACAAAGTGTTGGCATGAGATGGGTGTAGTGACAATGACATTCTATGGGTACCCGAGAGAGGATGGAAAATACAGAATAATGTGGTGCGTCATGTTCGCCGGTCGGCGACAGTTTACAAAACTGGCTAACTGGCTAAAGTCATGAGGACTCAGCGGGACTGATGGGTAAAAAGGCACCGTCATTTGTGGAGAGCAAGGCCACCGTGGTGAATGAGATGTGCCGTTTTTTTGGGGAGTATGTTAAGGGCCTCAAACATGTGCCAGATGCTGGAAGACTGACTCCGGCGAATGGAAGACTGACACCAGCGAATGACAGACTGACTCCGGCGAATGCAACTGATCAGCTGGCCATCATGGCAACAATAGCCCTTTCGCTGAATGGGTTTCCCCTCGTTCCCGATGTCTCTTTTGGAACAATGACCAAGGGTCAGCTCGAGCACTTACTACGCGAGTTCTTGTCCAAACACTACTGTAAGCGAGTTTGTTCTCAATCGAGTGCTGCTGATTGGAAGTATGACAGCTCTTGCGTCGGCTGGCCATACTAACCATGTGCCATTTGGGACTCTGGCAGCTAACACGCGACTCTTGGTGGCAGCTGAATACCTCCCACAGGGGTTCACTATCAAGGATCCACGAAACCTGCACAAGAAGGAGATCGAGGCCTTTTTTGAACACGTCATATCAAGGCAGGATCGACATGGTGCAGGCAAGGCATTTCGCTTCAAGAAGATTGTCAACAAGGACAGACACGAGGTGGAAAGCCAATACCCCATACTAGCAGAAGCTCAAAGGGGACGGCAAAGGCAGAGCCAATCAGCAAGGAATGGCCTGCTTGCTGTCCCAGATCAGCGCCATTGCAATAGCGTCTCACAGGGGAGCGGAAGTCATCGCGCGTCTGATACAGAATGGCCCAGTGGAAGTGAGGGGACGGCAAGCAGTCATATAGCCACCGGCGATATTCGCCGTGTTCGCCCCATTGTCGCCGAGGGCAACTTCGCCGATGATCCATTCGCCGTCAGGAATGTCGCCGAAGAAAGGTTCGCCGGTGATGTCGCCGAAGGACCTTTCGCCGAAGAACATTTTACCGAAGGTGTCGCCAGTGATGGATATGTGACTGTAGGTCAAATGCAAATGAATGAACTCATTCTACAGGGCATGATGGTCACGGCGCCGATCAATGGCCCACTGGATGGTGACCCACAGTATAGTGTCCCAGCCTCTGCCGTACGAGCTTTGATGTTGAATTGAGCAAACGACTCAGTGATTGATCCAACATTGATTACACCAAATGGTAGGATATTCGTGTTTCTGATTTTGAATTATCCCCATGCTAATAACTGATTCAGATCACTCAAATGGCCTTCGCCGTTCCAAACGACAAAAGTAGTATTGCCTTTCATACAATACTTACATGACAAGCAACAAGGAAATCGTAAAACAAATGAAAGCGAGTTGAATGGATATGTGAATAAAAAATAAAAAATTCGCCGGCCATGTTCACGCTGAAAAGCGAGTTTGTGACGAGCGCCGAAAATGCGAGAGACTCTGGTCAGAGCTCTACAAACACCTCAAACACCCAACAACACTCTCAACAAATAGTTCTAGGGGTGGTGGGAAAGAACCACTTATTTCATAAGTAGGTTTGGTTCGTTTGCCTTTGTAGAATGTCAACTCGCGAGCGCGCGTCGATATTCTGAGTGTAATTCAATAATATAAAATTAAGGAATTGGATTTTTGTCACGGAGACGGTTCACTGAGCGCACGGAGCTAAGAGACAGAAGAGGGGGCCTCGTTCTAATCTACTGTACATGGCAGGAAACTACGGGCCTTTATACACAGAGAGCATTCAAAAATAAATAAAGTTTATCACAAGTAAATGTCCAAAATCAAATAGGTAACTAATTTAATAGCCTTCCGAAGCTTGGTATATGTTATTTCCATAAGTTTTCCATTCGTCGAGAGGGTTACGGACCCTAGCGGAGCGGAGTGTTGTCAATGCGTCCACGCGCGAGCATTCTAGAGCGCCGCATCAATATTGATCGGGACGATCAAATCCCCGGTTGCCATCGATCAAGGGTCCGAAGTGTCAGGACCGGATCCTGTCCATCAAAAGCGATCAACGACCCCGTTTCCAGGGTGCATTCTATTTCCGGTAAGTTCACATGGCTCGGCATCACGGCATCAGTGATCGGCCGCCTTGTTCTGTGATGCGTTCGGTACAGTGCGTCGCGTTCGAGATAATAAATCCCCCATGCCTCCGATTGTCCATATATAGTAATAGTCAATGGATAGGGTGATAGACCATAGAATATTGGTATTAATGTTGGGTCCCCTCAATGGTCTTATCCATTAAGAATAGAATTATTGTGTCAAGTCTATGGTTAAGCCCTCAGAATGTGACTGTTCCCATGATCATGACTAAAGGTGGTCCAGTGGTATGTAGACTCTCTAGGTAGCCAGTAGTACCATCAGTTCCAATAGAATGTGTTTAATGGGAGCAACATTATATTCTTTTATTGATAAAAGTGTGGGATTTATGCATTTTCATGCACAGCCGCACAGCGGTCGTATCATCTCCCCCACACTAAAAACAGATTGTCCCCAATCATCAGGGTGGACTGTTTTCGGGTCAACAGGTTCATTATTTCGTCAAAATCTTTTAAGTTTATTTCGCATTTTTCCCTTTTTATTTACTAGTCCGGGTTAATGGACGAGAAAACGGCGGGGTACTCTCTTTGCATCCAGTGACAGTGCGGACCATCGGAGAGCTGCAACAGCTCTGCCTTCAGTCGAGCATGTGTGAGTGGCCCGGTGTTTACTACGCTTGACGCCAGTTCTCACGGTTCCGTTTGTAGCAACTCATTTAAGTCGCGTGCATCAGGTGATCAATTGGTCATCCGTTGATTCGGTCACGGTATCAACAATGAGCGGTGAGTGCTTCCGTCCTCGTTGCTCACTCCGTCGGGATCCGTTCGACATCCTCAGGTGAGTCCTGTTTCATTCTGTTTTATTCCATTTAATTGAAGTCCTCAAGACTTCGACACCGGACGTCAAGTCCATTTCCACTCAGCATGTTTCATTTCCGAATTCCGAGCTGCCGCGCGAATGCTCTCAATCAACAATGCGCGGTGCGTGGGACTTTGTCCTTGGTCTCTTTTGCTTCCGTCTCTCACTTCGTCGAGTTTCGTTCGACACAGTGGGTAAGTCGGGTCTTCTTTCATTCTATTCATTTAATTCATTTGAACCTTTCCAGGTCCATGCAGATTTCGAACAACGGATCGTCAAGACCGTTCGAGCGAGCCGTTTCAGATTCAGGGCCGACGCGCCGGGTAGGGACCAGAGCGTTGGCGTGGGTCAATTTCGGTAGCCGGTGGGTCTTTGCATTGCATCAATGCAACCTTACGGGTACGCTGGTTTTTTTTTGTGCATAGATCGTTTGTTCAACACGATCGTCGGCTTCACCGACCCCGTCCGGTTTTGGATTCTGGATTCAGGAAAGACATGCTGTCTTTCCTGACGGCCCGACCTGGTGTGGTCGTTCCCGTTCGTTCCGGTACGGTTTCGTTTGTCCATATCAAGATCAAGAAATTTTCGTCCAGTGCACGCCTGTTACATTGGAACGGTACGATCTTCAACTGTCTCAATGTTGTTCAACACCGTTCGGTCAAAATCGCAAAATCTCAGGCCAAGTCCAGCCGTTCGCGAGCCGGCGATAGACCGAAATCGAGCTCAGGCGTTGTCAATCACCAAGTACCCGACAATCGATCCGGCGGTAAGACTTTGTCAATCTCAGAGGGGCGAGACAGGGCAAGACAAGGTGTGTAATCACACTCCTCCCTCCCCAGGCAAGAAGATCTGACTCTCCGAGTCATAGCGTTCCAGCACGTCAAGCTCGAACTCGATGCATTTCAAGTCCACGTCTACTGAGCGTCTCCGGTTGCAAGTCCAGCTCGTTCTGCGCGATACGAAGCACGGCGGACACACGTTTACTGTCTACCAGACGAGGTATGCCGTCCTTTTGTTCACTTGTCGCCCTCCGTTTAATGGCAGCCAATCAAGGTGCGGGGATGCTTTCAATAGCAATCCTAGGGTTTTGTTTCGAGGCAGAGAGGCCGGGTAAGCTCCTCTGAATGTTTATCTGACAGGGATGACTCGGCAGAGGCTACCAGTTCGAGAGGCGCTGCTTGGTACGGGCAGAACCGGGACACCATCAAGTCCTTACGACCAGGTATGTTCATTGTACATGTATCACCGCCTGTCACATTCAATTCGGCAAACTGTTTGCTTCGTTTTCGGCCAAACGGTGACAGTACCAAAGTCCTCAAGACCAGGTACGTTGTCCTTACATCCAATCATAGTCATTTTCGGTTCACAAACAATTTCCAGCATCCTAGGGACGTCAATAAGTACGAACGTCTCATTTCAACTGTGGGGCGGTGGGCGGGCCTTTCGGGTCGTTGCAGAAGGTAGAACAAGCTACGGTCTGCTCGCATATGAGGCGTGTCACCTTCGCGGCAACACGCGGTGTTTTGAGAGGGCGAGTAAGGTACGTCTGCCTTATCGTCCGTTCCAGAGTCAAATCTAACAGCTCGTTCTCATTCAGGATGGCTGCGTAGGCGTTGTACACTGGAGTAGCCACGGACGTCGTCCTTTTCGCATTCGCTATTTTATTTCACAAGACGACCCACTCGGAGTAGTACTCCCAGTGCGGTACGGGTCAGTCAATCCTCGCCGGAGTAGTACTCCCCGCGACGGAACACGTTTGGTGGATTCGTAGGTTGACGAGGGCGTCTTCGACTTGGCTAGGTTTCAGTCCTTGCCTCGTTGGTTGAGCAGGTGCGTACTTTCGATCAAATCTCACCCTCATGCTCATTTTCGTTCCATAGTTCATGTTTACCGTCAATGTTCATTCAAGAACATTGAGGAATGGTCCGTACATGTTAGATCTCCACTCAGATTCGTGAGGTGAGTCCGTTCCTTCGTTGATAAGCTGTCAAGCTTAGCATAAACGCTAGTCCAGCGTTACCGAATCAAACGAGCGACGTTCAGGGGATTTCCTCTGACAAGCTGGGGACGTTGGGCTAGTCGCCCTTTTGTGTCAAGTCTTTTGCCATGAGACGAAGGCCTTCAGTGTCACGTCACCGCGTCTTCTAAGGCAATTAGGGTGCGTCTTTCTCTTTGCCTTTATCACGAAAATGTTCCAATGTTCCATTCTATTTACAGTGGTCAGTAAAGCTGTCTCCGCTGGTCCACATCATAGACTTCGCTTTTTCGGAGAACCAGGTGCGCAACTCGGTGAAATTACACCTTATTCGTAACTTCTAATTCATAGTTCAGTTCCACAGTCAGTATTCAATCAAGAACAACACGACGGGCCCTGTGCGATGTAATTTCAATAATCGCAAGGTGGGTTCAACCCTTTTCTATGCGGCGCTGAAACAATCAAACTGAATTCGTCGCTAGTCCATCATCAGAATCAACTGGCGATGTCTTTGGCATTTCAAGACACCAGAGTGTCCCTCTCGTCGTTCCAGCGGGTCAGGCGCGATCGGTCTAGCCTTTCCATCGTGAAGGCCTTTACGGTAATGAGTGGGCTTTCGGCGCCACGTCATCAGCACGAACGGTAAGCCTTGTCAAATTTCGTTGACTTTTGAGGCGAAACGCTCAATCGTTCCTTGCCCCACAGGTCTATTCTTTTGAAGGTTCGGAGTGGAAACATTGGCGATCTATTTCGTAGATAATAGTAGTACCTGTAGTTACAGATATTTCGTATCCTGTAGTCACAATGTACATTTTCATCCATACGATCTGCGGTGAGCTAAGATCCAGGGCCAGGATGCCAAGGTATGGCTTCCGGTCTACTGCCTTATAACTGATTCAAGTCTGGCTCATCGTCGAGGTATGTATCATTATCGTCCAGTTGATCGTGTCTAATGTTCTCAAATTAGATGTCCAGTTGAGGCTTTCCAGTCCCTTCGGATTCTATGTTCAGATCCTCCGGACTTGGTTGTTCAATTTTCCCTTTAGCGGAGACATCTCGGCTGCAAGTTCGAGATGGTTTGCTTGGTATAGGCCGAATCTCAACGCACTACTGAGTCCTCAAGACTAGCTGCGTGGTTCGTGCCTTTGATTTCATTAATTCCGAGTGCCAGTTCAATTGGTTCCTTGACGAACCTGTCTAAGTCCGTCTTGGTCCGTTCTTTTCCGATGAGCTTTTTAATTCGATTTTTCTAAGTTTCCTACAGATACATGTCCAACATCGCCATCCGACTCATTTCATAGAGCGCGGGTCGCGATTATTGAGATCCTTGTAAGGCCTTCTCGACACTTTCCTGAGTCGAAAGGTTCATCATTCTGGCTAACATTGTCATGAACTCCATAGATTTCGAATCAACTGTCATTGGTAGGGGCTGAACGGCTGGTTGAGGTACGCTATGCAGGATTTGTGGGTCGACTGGTACTGACATGTCCACTTGTCCAGTTGTAGCCACCGCTTTCCACATGTCGCGTTCATCAGCCGCGCGTCTAGTCTTTTCCTGCAACTCCGAGATAAGTTTGTCTTGCTTATCTTGTACATTTGAATTGAATATTGGCCGCTGAAGGGTAACTATGCCGTCAGGCATAAGATCCACGATGTCATCGTCGGGGGGGTTCTCGATGAAGAACTGGCCCTGGTTATTCCATTGCCGATCTCGTATATTCCGATTCGATTGAAGTGTGACCAGGCCGTTCGGGGCTAGGTCCACGATTCCATCTTCGGGGAGGTTCTCGATGAAGAACCCCTCCTGGTGCTGGTCTGGTAAGTTCCGGTTGGATTGCAGCGTGATAATACCGTCATCGGGAAGATTTTCGATGACGAACTGCTTTCGGTCTTTCCAGAGCCTATCCACACGATCTTTCGGTGACAAGTGGAAAGGTTCCCTTGGAAAACCTTTTTCATCCACGTTTGTTCCTTTGCCGTAAGTCTCGATTTTTCCTTCAGCTCTGTCGGCAGCTAGGAATTGACAGTCGGCGACAAAATGTCCAACACTCCAGCAATAGTAGCATTTGCGGACGGATGTTAGACTCGGTCGGTTGGTCCTAGTACCAGCCTCGTCTTTGTGCCGCGAATTCAACAAGGTATGGATCGTTTCAATTGATCTAACCGTTTCTTCGTGTCGCTGACTATTTTCCTTAGACATGTTGACAAGTACGTCTGTCATCTTAGCCATCGATTCATTTAGATCCTCGAGGAGCTGCACCACCCGGTCAAAAGAGGTAGCAGACTCCATGGGTCTCGGTAAGCTCATTCTATTCAAATTGGTAGACCTAACAGCCATTCCAGAAGTACCAGCCGCGGTAACGGTACGGTAACTATCAGCTGATCGTACCAAGTCCTCCGAGACTTTGAGCAAGGTCTCGAAATCAATTGGGTCTGTATGGTGACGCGGATTTCTTTCCGGCTCTTTGCCAGTTGAACTAACGTCCTTCAAAGACTTCTGCGACATCTGCCACGTCACGGTCCTTTTCAATTCGGGGTCAAGACAGTTCAAAAACTTGGCAACGATTTCTCGATTCGAGATACAGCCTCCACGTAAGAGCTTTCGTCCCTCAAATTTAAATCCTCTGATGAACTCCAACATTACAGACAGATTCTCATTCGATAATGGAGTCGACTTAGCACACAACCTGTCAAGGCGCACGATCGATCCCTCGAGACTATCGGTCGCTTCGGGGTAGTGACTGATCAATTCCTCCGTGAAGTCTTCGAAGGAACCACCTTCTGACGGGTAAGCGTCTAAGACAGTCCATTCATCTGCACTACGCTGATCAGCATAATATCTTAGCCAATCCTTCCTTTCTTGGTCATTCGAGACACTGGCACGTATCAACTCTTTCACGACGTCCTCAATATAACGAAGTAATTCCTCGGGCCGATTCCTATCAAAGAACGGCGCCTTGGTATCTCGTCTATTGGGCATGCCTTTCTTAGAGTCTGACGACATTTCGACAGTGTCCCTTTCTCGTTCAAGGTCTGGTTCAGGTGTTTCGGGTAATGGAGTAAGCGGGGGCAACGCTGACTTCGAGTTTGAACTTTCACCAGGTTTATTAGGTGCCAGTTCGGGTGCAAGGGGTATATGGGGCTTGTCAACACGACGGCTTTTGGTCATGTCGATGAGGGTTTGGTTCTAAGTCCGCGGAACGAACTCGAAGGGGGGGGGTTTTATTTGTAATTGAACAGGGACTTGGTTCGACGGTGTGGGTTCAGAATATTCCAGATATTCCTTTATTTGGATCAAGGGTGCGTTTCCAGCCTTTGAATCGAGAAGATTCTTGGGCTAAGGTTCCACGTCCTTTAGGCGAAAAATTATGGTCGAGATATCAACCGACGGAGGGCACTTCGCGTCTCAAACGACAAAGCACGATTATGGGGCGGGGTGGGCACAACTTCAAGAACGGAAGTCGGGGGGGGGCAAACAGTTTGAACTACTATGAAACCACCCCTCGCGGTGGGCTCCAGATGAAAAGCGAGTTTGTGACGAGCGCCGAAAATGCGAGAGACTCTGGTCAGAGCTCTACAAACACCTCAAACACCCAACAACACTCTCAACAAATAGTTCTAGGGGTGGTGGGAAAGAACCACTTATTTCGTAAGTAGGTTTGGTTCGTTTGCCTTTGTAGAATGTCAACTCGCGAGCGCGCGTCGATATTCTGAGTGTAATTCAATAATATAAAATTAAGGAATTGGATTTTTGTCACGGAGACGGTTCACTGAGCGCACGGAGCTAAGAGACAGAAGAGGGGGCCTCGTTCTAATCTACTGTACATGGCAGGAAACTACGGGCCTTTATACACAGAGAGCATTCAAAAATAAATAAAGTTTATCACAAGTAAATGTCCAAAATCAAATAGGTAACTAATTTAATAGCCTTCCGAAGCTTGGTATATGTTATTTCCATAAGTTTTCCATTCGTCGAGAGGGTTACGGACCCTAGCGGAGCGGAGTGTTGTCAATGCGTCCACGCGCGAGCATTCTAGAGCGCCGCATCAATATTGATCGGGACGATCAAATCCCCGGTTGCCATCGATCAAGGGTCCGAAGTGTCAGGACCGGATCCTGTCCATCAAAAGCGATCAACGACCCCGTTTCCAGGGTGCATTCTATTTCCGGTAAGTTCACATGGCTCGGCATCACGGCATCAGTGATCGGCCGCCTTGTTCTGTGATGCGTTCGGTACAGTGCGTCGCGTTCGAGATAATAAATCCCCCATGCCTCCGATTGTCCATATATAGTAATAGTCAATGGATAGGGTGATAGACCATAGAATATTGGTATTAATGTTGGGTCCCCTCAATGGTCTTATCCATTAAGAATAGAATTATTGTGTCAAGTCTATGGTTAAGCCCTCAGAATGTGACTGTTCCCATGATCATGACTAAAGGTGGTCCAGTGGTATGTAGACTCTCTAGGTAGCCAGTAGTACCATCAGTTCCAATAGAATGTGTTTAATGGGAGCAACATTATATTCTTTTATTGATAAAAGTGTGGGATTTATGCATTTTCATGCACAGCCGCACAGCGGTCGTATCAACGCGCGAGACCGCTTTCCCCCAGTCATGCTGCTGTCATCCCCACCCTTGCGCTTTCGTCCACGTTTCCCCTCAGATGACGCTGTACTGCCTGATGCAGATGGCAAACGTGAGTGGTCGCTTAGCCGAGGACTTCGCCGAAGCGCATCAGCAGGCAAGGCGGCGAGGGTCACCGGACGAGTGTCGGTGGTGTCGGGCACATCCTCTTCCGTCACAGATTCCTCCTCTGCAACGACAGCCATAGGACTCGCAGGTGGGGGGGGGATGAGTTGCACCGTGCCTTGCGCCG
Organism: Entoloma clypeatum; assembly: GCA_963565915.1. Taxonomy (NCBI): domain Eukaryota; kingdom Fungi; phylum Basidiomycota; class Agaricomycetes; order Agaricales; family Entolomataceae; genus Entoloma; species Entoloma clypeatum. The sequence goes on along the minus strand of OY751486.1, from coordinate 4,920,577 downwards.
TCTCCTGGGATGTCGTTGGTGTCGGCGTGATAAGGTTGACTGCAGGGGGGGCGATGACAGGGTGGGAGACTGCAGGAGGGGCGACGACGGGGTGTGTGACGGGGTGGGAGGTGGCGGTGACGGTGGCAGTGGCAGTGGTGGTGGTAGTCGAAACCCAGGTAGTTCTCGATGTCCGTCAACCTGACGTTCAACCCCTCCAGTGTGTCCTCCATGTACAACAGGCGGGAGTACGCATTCTCCTCCTGCATCGCCAGCTGTGCATTTGCCCCCTCGAGGATCTGGTTGAAGCGGTTCGTGAGCTTGTTGATCTGCCCTTTGAGTTTGAAGAGGGCGCCACTCTGTGTATGGTATGCCCGCTGCGAGATGGTTCCCTGCTGGCGGAACCAGTCCACCAGGTATAGCTCCACTGCCAGGCCAGACTGCGTGAGATGATGTCCAAGAAATGATTCAGTATAATTACTCACGCGCATCCATGAGGGCGGGGGGCAGTGTCGAACGCGCCGCCGGCGAAGTGTCACCCCTGGCTTCGCCGTCGCTGATGGGTCGTCGCCGGGAGGTGGTTGCTCCTGGGCCAGTCGCCACATCGCCGTTCTTATCTTTGTCGTCCTCATCGTCACCATCCACCTCTGTCTCTACCTCCACATATTCAGTCGCCTTCGTCGCCTTCTGCCGTGGTGCCTCCTTCGCCGGTTTCGCCTTTCGTGACGCACTGCGGCCCTCCATCTTGGTCTTCTTCTTCCTCTGAGGCACCTCGCCACCAGTCAGGCATTTCCCCTTCAGCGTGTAGCAGGCATAACATGCTGCCGCAAACTTCTCCTTCTCACACGGCTGCGCCTTCAATTTGCACCTATCGCACGGGATGTCGTTGTATTCGCCGGTGTGGACAGGGGCTCGCCGAGCATAATTCCTGCGGCCTTGCGTCGTCTCACCTCGGGCTGGTGCCGGTTGCTCGTCCTCGTCACTGCTTGAAGCCACGGTTGGCTTCGACCTCAGCGTCATCTTCGCAGGTGCGTCCTTCGCCACCTTTCCCGTTCCTGCCTTTGCTGCACCCACTATCTTCTTCGCCGGTTGCTTCGCCGTCGCCGTTGTTGTCGCCGTTTTCTCGTTCGCTGTTGTTATTGTTGTCGCCGTCGTTTTCGCCGTCGTCGTTTTCACCGTTGTCGTCGCCGTTATCTCCTTCGCCGTTTCTGTCTTCTCCTTTGCCGTCGCCATCTTCTCCTTCGACAACTCGTCCACCTCCATCTCCTCTGATCCCCCGCACCAGGCTTCCCCTGTCTCCCTTGATCGCCTGCCATTCCCCTCCCCCTCCTGTTCCTTCCCTGTTTCCTTTCCCTTCGCCGTTTCCTTTCCCTTCGCCGTGTTCTTTCCCTTCGCCGTGTCCTTTCCCTTCGCCGTTTCTTTTCCCTTTGCCGGTTCTTTGCCCTTCGCTGGTTCTTTGCCCTTCGCCGTAAGGGGGCGTGGTGTCGGACGTCCACCCGCGGCTCCTGTCAGCACATTGCTTGGCCCAGCCAATGGTGCAGTGACAGGGGCCGTTGCCTCTTGTACCCGCAGGCTGTCGAACGTTGCCAGGGCGAGGCGTTGACCTTCCAGAAACCCGTCCTCTTTGCGCTTGTGGGCCCAGGACATGACGAACTGATTTATCCAGACGAACCTGGCAAACGGTGCCACCAGTTGCCCCGCCACTTCCTTGAACAATTTCAACTGTTCGTGAAATACATTAGAATTGGGTCAATACAACGGCTCCGGGGGTTACTCACCAACTTTCCCTTCATCCCCTTTAACCCTTCAATGATGGTCCCATCAGCCATCCCCTTGCGAATGGTGGCGTCGAAACGGGCGAAGTCGGTGACAATGTCTTTGGTCTTGCGGGGAGTAGCGGACATCTTGAGGGCGGTGTTGTGGAAATGTGTTGGTAGTAGGTAGGTAGATGAGTTGGAATGCATGTAATCGCCGCTCGCCATTGAATAAACAAAAAAAAACAAACTTTTATAACACATGACTACTTCCGCCCTGATCATTGTGATGATCGGCAACCTAATTCCCACCCGTCGCCTTCTTTTCTGCTACTCCTCATGTCTGCCCCATCCAACCAACCCCATCGCGATGTGCCGCCGGGCTATACGATAGGTACCACCCTGGATGGGCACGAGTATCTGGTGCCAAATTTCCTTGTCCCTGCCACGGATCTGGCCCTGAACATGGCAGAGATGCGGCGCTCTCTTGATGTTGAGCACGCTGCAGGAGGGGTGAGCTGTTCCCCATACCACCCACCACCACATTCCTTGACTCCATCCACCTCATGTGTGCGGATGAGCATCGTCGCCGATATTTGTTGGCCGACAAGTTGTCGCCGGTCATTCACCGATGCTCTTCGCCGGTTATTCGCCGTGCAGTGTTCGCCGGTCTTTTCGCCGAGCAGCCTTTTGCTATGTTTCGCCGATCAGCGGTCTTATTCATCCGGCTGACCTCCTTGCTCCTCAGCCCCTTTCTATGGAAGCCCTGTCTTCAGGCCTCATCAACCGGGGTACTGTCCCAGCACCCGCTGTACCAGTATGTCATTTCCCTCCCCTGTGTGTTTCGCTCTCACCGCTTTCTATAGGGTTTGAGCCATAGAGAACTTCTCGCGCTTCATGCGGAGGTCAAAGCCCTCCAGGCACAGCTGGGCATCAGCTACAAGGATGCTGCACACCGTCTGTACCATGCAGAGGTACACAGAATCCACACCCTTGACACTTCCCGGCGCCAGGCGGCTGACACCCGGCGAATGGTTGATGAGATGGTCAGCGACAATATCGCCGACAGGATCATCAATATAGATCGTGGGGCAATGCAGGAACAAGATGGGGAGGGTGCGGGTGGGCGGTTGGGCGATGGGGAATAGGTACATTAGGGGTTGCAATGTAAAATAGGATAATGTGAAACACCTCCTGGTTTGTAACAGATGACTGTTGTCGCCGGCTTGATTCCTCGCCGACATCCTTTCGACATCCTTTCACCGACATTCTTTTGCCGATCCTTCCTTTCGCCGCCCTTCCTTTTGCCGGTAAATCTTTTTGCCGGTCCTTCCTTTCGCCGGTGACCATCGTTTCGCCAACCATCGTTTCGCCGGTACGTGTTCGCCGTGTCGCCGGTCTCAGGACATGTCTTGTGCCGGCGACATGTCCAGGCGAGATCAATGTCTCATGCCGCGACGGACTACTCCGTCAAGATGACAACGGCAATCCTGGTGTCGGCCGCATTGAGGGCCGCATTGAGTGTTGTCGCCAGCCACCTTTCGCTGGTCCTTTTCAACCTTTTCGCCGGTGACCATTGAGTTTTTTCGCCGGCCACGTTTCATTTGAGGGTCGCCGGCTGGATTGACCTGTTGTCGCCGGCTGGATTGACATCGTCACCGGCCAACATTTGACTGTCGATTGATGTGTTGTCGCCGGCCACATTTCATTTGACTGTCGTCGGCCGATCGTTGTCGCCGGCTGCATTGACTGTCGCCGGCTGCATTTAGTTTGTCGCCGGGGGCATAAAGTTTGTTGCTGGCCGCATTGACTTGTCGCCAGCCACATTTCATTCTGTCGCCGCCCGCCATGGCGAATTTGCTGGTGCTCTAGCAAATTTGCTGCTTCCGTAATTTACCATACAGTGTATGCGTTCGCTAGACCGTATATTACAATACAGTGTAGGTTGACTACCTGCAGCAACAACAACCCTTCGGAACCATCTAACCGCTAACCACCGTCAAACATATATCACTAAATGTCAGGAAAAAGGTTGGATGGAGTACCTCATGAAATTGGACGGTGGCTTGGTGGATAGTTTGGGTTCTTGTTCTACGGGGCCGCATGCTCCCTTCAGCCAGACAGTGTTTGTTGAGCACCTTGTCAAGTTAATTGTCGCAGATGATCAAGTGCGGCAAACTCCTCTCTGTTTTTCATATCTGACATACTTTCACTCAGTCAATCTACATTGTTGAATGCCCTGAATTCCGCAAACTTTTACTACTTTTATGCGAGATGCTGGAGGATAAGGACATTCCACATCGTACAAAGATTTGGCAGGCGATTCTGGAAGCCTGGGCGGCATCTTTCCGGGACCTCAAGGAAGAACTTCAGGTAATACCATCTGTCTTCTTCACTGCCATTCGCTGAGTTCGTTGTAGAGTGCATTGGGGCGAATCAGCTTCATGGCCGATCTATGGTCCAGCAAAACTAGTGTTTGAAAGTCCAGTCCAGTCCGGTTTTTTGCCCAAAAAATTAAGAACCTAGAACCAAGACTGGTTGAGTGGTTTCTCCAAAAAACTGAAACCAGGACTGGACTGGTCAAAGACTGGTAAACCAGTCTTTCCTTTCTGAAAAATGTAAACCAGAACTGGTTCAAACTGGTTTAAACTGGTTATTGCATGGCAGATCATACCAAAAATTATGTCCAGAATTGGACACTTTCCTCAGAAAAGACTTCCTGCCGCTGGTGTTCCTGGCATACGGAACTAAAACTGTTTCAGAATATCATTTATGACACATTTCAAAACATTTTATAGAAGCTTTGATGAACAAAATCTATGTGAACCTATATGAACCTGTGTGACCCTATGACCAGTTTACATTTTTTGAGTCTCAAATCAAGACTGGTGTTGGGCCAGTCTTCTTTTTTTCCAAAATTTGAAGAATTCTTAAAAATCTGAAACTTGAGACTGCAGTCCAGTCTTTCACCAGTCTTTACCAGTCTGGTTCTGGTCCAGTTCTAGGTCTTTGAGACTGGACTTTAAAACACTAAGCAGAACATGGTACCCTTATCTTGCCATCACCGCCCATTGGCTCGGATGCAACTGAGAAACGACTCAAATGTGCCTCAACAGTGGCTTGATTGCTTTTCATCTCGTGTGGGGATGCCACGATGGTCAGCACCTGGCTAGAATTGCGATGAATATCCTAGAATGGGCTAATGGGCTGGAATCACATCGAAAGTATGTATTCTCTATTAAAACAATACACAATCTAATACTGCCTTCCACAGGGCGGCCACTGGACTGTCTATAATGCATCAGTGAATGACACTTTCATGAGAGCCCTCAAGGACTTGCATTATGACCATGATATTGAGTTTGATGCCCAGGACCGACACATCATGTGTTTCCGCCATATTATCAACATCACAACTGGACATGTTGTCAATGACTCAACAAACATGGCTTATTCAGATGACCCAGATAATTTCGATCATACTCCTGACTTGCCAGACGGAAGTCGCAATGTCGTTGCTGCCTGCCGCAACACTGTATGCGCGGTCCAGGCTTCAGGACAGAGAATTGAGCGCTTTGAAAACACGATCACACTTGGCAATCAGGAGCACTGGTGGGGCCTCGACACTGAAGGAAAAAGCAAGAATATCAAGATTCTCCAACTCCTCGATGTCTGTTCTCATTGGGACTTGATACATTCCATGGTCGTTAGATGTCTCTATTTGCGACAGGAAAGCTTTTCTTCGTCTTGCATCTTTTGCACTTCTCATCTTGACCTACAGCCCGTCGAAACCTTTCTAACCAATCCTCTCAATAGAGATATTGCTCACCTCAAGTTGACTTAGTGTTGCCGTGACTCGGCTAGCCGGGTATTTGGCTAGCCGGCTCAAGCCGGCTTCGTGATGAGACATCAAAAGAATAGATAATAAAAAAATAAACATATATATATGGGATTATGCAAATATATACAGCATGTTGTCTACTGCCCGTCTACTCCTTGTCACCCAAATCAGGGCAAATAGCACCTAGTACTCGTTTAAATGTGTCTTCACCCAAATTGGCATCTGCAGACAATAAAGTATTCAAGAGATCAACATCGTCATTGGCATCATCTGCAGGATCAATCATATCTTGCATAGGTGTTAGAATACCCTCCATGAAGTCCAACCGTTCACGCCGAATAGCGAACTTCATGATTTGAAGGGCCTCGAACAAGTTCGGATTAATCCTATTTCGGCGCTTGGTGTCGGTCTCACTGGCTGAAGAAAAAACATGTTCGCAAGGAACAGCAGATGCCTGAATGGGCAAATAGTCCAGGGCAATTCGATAAATCATAGAGAACTCTTCTTGATTGCCTGACACCTGCAAAGAATTCTTGTTAGCATCGTGGCATCAGCACTTGAGTCACGAAATGACTACTTACATTCCAAAATCCGATCATGTTCGTGCCATAAGGTGATAATACTCTTGTATATGCTGCAAACTCTTTGTCAACCGTCTTCGAACCCTGGATCTCTCGCAAGGGGGTATCCAGGTCCATCATGTCGATGAGCTTGTACTTCGCTGCCACCTGGTAAATCTGGTCTTCGTTGGTTGAAGGCCGCGGCGCAACCGTTGACGGTGGGGTGGTGATACCAGGGTAGTGGGCACAATAATTGGTCATCTGTTAAATTCAATTAGAACTTAGAATAGTCTAATTGATCGCATATACGATTTTTTTGAGCAACACCACTGTTTTAATGACATAAGAATCTTCCCAATGCTTTTTGATCCAGGAGAAGCGTAATGCAGGGTTAATGACTGAGTAATTTTAGTATTACACTAAGGTAAAAATGAAATAACTCACACATCCCTACTGCATAGGCCCACAAATTATCCATATGTGAATAATATTTCTTCGCCCATTCAAGCCCCACATCAGTAATCGGCTTGAGTTGTGCATTCTGGTCTCTGAGGTCATCTAGCAAAGTCATGAATAGCTCAAATTCTGGGACGACATTTCCAAGAGTGGGAGTTTTCTCTGCACATAGCCTTTCTTGGACTACATGAGGCAACTGGATTGATAAATTAGAGAGAAAGTAAGAGAGAAAAGTGGGACGTACCGCCAACACGGCATTAATGTCCTCAAGTAGGCTCCACTCTGCACGCGTCATTTTCAGGTGCATTAACTCATTTGTTACTGAAACAAACTAATCGATGGGCGTTCTTCGATGAGATCTTGAAAATATTTTCTGAACCCTTTCATTATGACCTTTGCCATCTTTGTCCAATGTGGAATGAAGTCATCCTTGAGCCCATCCCGCATGTAAAGCAGGAGGTTGCTGAACTCATGGCATTCGACGACATAGAGAGACTAGACAAATACCATAAGAATGGAGAAGAGAATATATGATTATAGATAGCACCTGATCGTCTGCGACGATGAATTTAGTGAGAACGTCGGCAAGACCATCTTGAGTGAACAGAAAGAAGGGGTGCGAAAGGTCGGGGGATGCAGCAGCATCGGGAGCGACATACCCAGGCTTCTTGTTATCCTCCAGATAATCAAGCCATCCCTCCTCTTTGCAGGTGTGGACGTACTGGCCCTTGTGTTCACGATGCAGATGGAGGCACAGAGGACCGGTCGCAGTCGAGACGCTGTACCGGAAGGTGATGCCATCCTCCGGTGTCTTTCACAGTATAGCGTCGGGCGGGCTAGATATGGGATTAATTGAATGAGGATAACAAGGAACATAGATGGGGCGAAAGCGTACCTGCAGAGCTGGCACACCTTCCTCTTGACTGTCTTGCCGCCGACCTGTAGCTCCTCCAAGAGGACCAGGCTCGATGGAAGCGTCGGCAGCTTCTGCTCATGTGGCGGCACAAACTGAGGACCAATCGAAGTCTTTGCCCTCGGGAGACAATCATGCGTAGGCTGATGACCAGCCCTACGCTGGGATCGACTACGAGTTTGGGTTGGAGCAGGAGCAGGAGCAGGAGCAGGCATGATGAGGAGAGTGCAGGACGAGTGGGGAGGCAATGGTGCATTCCACCAGCGGGTCGCAAGAATATTTATTCCGAGAATGAAGTCCAAAGCGGAGCTCCTAAACAATGATTGATTGGTTGCATGGCACGAAATGAGGTGATGGTACATGTACCGTGGATGTATGAGGGATTCCTTAGCATGAAGGCACCACAACTCGCCAGTTCTGAAGATTTCAAATTTAATTAAGTTTGAGGCAGAAAAGGGTGGACCTACATAAAAGAACATGAGGTGGGGACGGGAACGCCAAGACGAAGGCAATGGAGGGCGGAGTACAACGAAGCCTGAGCAATTGCGGATTACTTGGTGTCATCAGCGGTTGAAAGAGCAGGCGACTTACTGGACCACCACCATGAGGTGGCTAGCCATGTAATCTATCAGTCAAATGTTCGGAAAAGGAACACATGCTAATATATTACCTCAGAATATCCCTGCAGGAGCTGTGTACGGCCGAAGCGAGATTGCGACAAGGCAGGGAATGACTGCCTAGTAGTCAGTTATCAGTACTAGCAATGTATGCCATCATAGGCGATTGGGTTGAATGTGGTCGTCAATAAAGTCTACAGATTGGCCAAAGAATTAGAGAGGTTAAAGGGAATATGTGGATGGACGCCGACATGTGAAGACGTGTCCTAAAGGCGCACGACTTCGGCGGCAGAGTGTTGCCTCTTGGTTGCCTTGCGCTTTCTTTCGTATTATAGACACCCATACAAGGGCTTATTGACTTATTATTTAGATAATGTACTACACTACTTCATAACTACTAAAGCAAAGAAGGGACTTACGGGTGGATGGGGAGATGGTGGGGGTACGGAAGCAAGAGGGAAGGCGTGTGAAAGTGCTGCTGAGTTGGCTGACATACACAAGTGATCGTTGTCGCCGGCTATTAACTTAAGTAATCGATTACTAAATAATATTGATTACTAAATTGCCGGCTGGTGGATACTGCCAGACATGCACTGGTGAGAAAAGAGCTGTGTGGAGGTGCATAGATTGTACCATAACACCTTTAGGCAGTTGTGGGTGCATGTGTCATGCTCATTGACATGACCCGTTGCACCGCATCAAGTGTTGGACTGGTAGTTTCTTTTGCCGTGCCGCCTTGTGGGAGGTCGGTACATACATTCTTGTTCCGCATCATCTGGACACAGACCTCTGCCCATCATTGGAATGGCAAGTCACATTCTTGGAAGAACTTCAGATCCAGCAAGATGAGAAGAAACAGCATCGACTTATGGCGACAACCTTCGCCGGTGAGAATGCATTTGCCAGTGGGAATGCATTTGCCGGTGACACTACATTCGCTGGTGACACTACATTTGCCAATGACGATACATTCGCCAGTGACACTACCTCCGCCAGTCCTACTGCCGATGGGGTGGACAATGATGATACTGACTACCCAAGTACCAAACTCGGCGAGGATGACAATGAGGATGGCAACTTGATGCCATGCCACGGATATCTCGCCGAGAATCCCCTGAAGGCGGCGCCCTTCGCCGACAACACAACGGCCGGCGATTCAGCTGCTGCCGAGGCACACACTAGTTCCATCCCCACCATACCCCAGCATGACTCATTGCTCAACCACTATGTGCGTGTTGTTCACCCTAATGGGATCCATCATCTTGTGCTGGTTACCTGTCAGTGCCAAGGCCAGGAGAGTGTTCACGGCGACCTGATGCACTGTCGCCTGGTGCCAACAACCTTCATCCGGTACAGAACTCTGTTCTCTGTCGCTGTTCTGGATGATTTCCGCCTTTCGAACCTCGAGTGCAAGGCCATGGCATACCAATACTTTCAAAAGCTTCGTCGACTCACATTTCCCATGGCACCTCTGAAGGCACCCAACCTCTATCAAGAACTGCTTCGGCTGTCGCGCATCTGGCGCTGGTTGAAGAAGAAGAAGTGGGCTGGTCATAGCCACAGAATGGCGACCAGCGAACAGACGGCACCCGCCGAATTTGGCAACTTCTGTCCAGCATGTCCCCAACCAGGAATCAATCTCCCAGAACACTGGAAAGAGGATCCACAACGGTAGGTGCATCATCCCGATATCATGTTCCTTGGTGAATCAAATGCACAGGTGGGTGTACAATCAGTCTTTTGTTGCTGACAGCAACTTCAAGGCCGACCATGTTTGGCAAAAAACCTCCGGCGAGGTGTGGCTGGATGAGGGTGCTGGTATGATGTCAAAGCGTGAAGACTATCTCGGATTCCTGAAAACCGCCATAGAGCGCCTCACAGTATGAAAGTTTCTGCATTGTTATACAGCCCAGAGATGCTGAAAATTTGATCTCTAGAAGGCACCATGTGAGAACCAGTTTCGTGCCATTGAGCTCGCTATGCTTGGCTCCAAGGCATGCGACATCACTGGCATCGTCGCCGTTGCCTGTGCACGGCATGGGTGTTTTGTCCCCAACACGATTGCCAATCTGTTCAAGGGTGAGGGCCAAAAAAATGCTGACTGGGTTCTTCTTATGGGTATCAAGTATGGCAATGTGGATGTGGAACAGATCGTCATGATCATCTACGACATCGTCTGTCAATACTTTGTCTACCTTTATGACCGCATTGGTCACCTCCTCCCCCCTGGCCTGGTGCTTGACCGGGCTATTGGCCTCTTTCATGTACATGGCCACAAGGAAGAATGTTTTTTCCGGTATGCCACGTCCTTCATTCCTGGCGCCGCCGTCACTGCCAGTGAAATACTTGAGACTCTGTGGTCAAATTTGAATGTCATTACAACAACAGGATGGCTACACTGGCAAATAGGGCCAAAACCATTGATGACCATGCAACAGACTCAAATCACAATAAGATGTTGAACATGGGTAAGTATTCCACAATCATCCCTTTCTTGTTTCCCTGATGATTTCTTCGCTGACATCCTTTCGCCGACATTCTTTCGCCAATCATCCCTTTCGCCGGTCCTTCCTTTCACTGATCCTTCCTTTCGCCGATCTTTTCTTTCACCAATCCTTCCTTTCACCGGTCCTTCTTTTCACTGGTCCTTCTTTTCACCGACATTGTTTCGCTGATCCTTCCTTTCGCCAATCCTTCCTTTCGCCGTCCTTCCTTTCGCTGGTTACCATCCTTTCGCCGGTTACCGTCCTTTTGCCGGTACATGTTCGCTGTTTCGCCGGTCTCAGTACATGTCTTGTGCCGGCGACATGTCCAGGCGAGATCAATGTCTCATGCCGCGATGGACTACTTTGTTAAGATGACGACGGCAATCACCCATGATCATGTGAACAACTGGGAGACAGAAATTAAAGCTGCTGAAGCACGTCGCCTCGCCGATGTCACGGCAATGGATATTCTACGCACTTGTACAACCGATCCTGAGGAGCCTGTCGACATAATGCCAAGCGAGGTGCACACCCCGGTGGAAGAATGGATAAGAATGGCCCTCAATATTGAGGAGAAACAGTGCGTGTTTTATGTGTCACTCACTCGTAATCCTTCTGATTGCTGGGCAGGATTGAGTTAGAGGACCATCTCCGGCATTGGAAAAAGAACCCTCGGCCTGAAGATGCAAAACAGATTGAACACCTTCAAGATAATCTCACATCCCAGCTGACTGTGCTCGATACATTGCAACAGCAGGTTGGGGTGCTGGGAACAGTGGCACCAGATACATCAACATCAGATGATCCGACAGCCTTTGACGATCTTGATGATGATGAGCATGAAGGCGAGAGCGATGACGACGGCGACATCCCCAGCCGCTATACTGTCACCGGCAACCTCCCACATGAACACTGGCCACTTGTCTTGCCTTCCACTGCGTCTGGTCGCAATCAAGCTCACTGTGCTGTAGAGGTGGCCGAGCGAATGAGGCAGGCCACACAACATCTCAATGCACTTCGCACCATCATCGCCGACAAATCCTTTCACTACTCCCATGTCATCCGAGTAGCACCCCGGAAAAGTGTCAAAACTCGAGCTCGAGCCGCGATCATCAAGCTCAATCAGCAGATTTCTTTCCATTCTCGAGTATATACACGATGCAGGGCGGCCCTCGGCCGGCTGCAAGCTTCGCCGGACGTCATGGCGAGATTTCGGGTTTTAAGCCGAGACGACCTGAAGTGCAGCATGGCTGTTCTGGATCCCAACATCCAGGGTTCAACAACTCTATGCCTGTCCTGGATATGGCAGATGCAACTGGGTATCAATCCTACGTCGCCGGCGGCCATGCTAGAATGTTAGTCGCCGTGTATTGTCGCTGTGGATCTTCTGATCGCCTTTTAGTCCAACATGTTCATTGGTTACATGCACGAGCACGAAGCCACCGCTGGGAGGAGGAAGTCATCCTCATCCAATATGAGATGGGTTGGACGACCCGATATTTTATCCATCAACGGGACATTTGGGACGGCCGGCGACAAGTCGCCGCTTCGCCAGGACTCATGGCACATGCAGCGAGAAAGGCGGCAATGTGGCAGATCCTTGTGACAGACGCTGAAGATGAATTTGCGGGTACTACAAGGTCATATGTGCGGATAATTGAGTAGTGTTTCCACATTTACACATAACATAAGGAAAAAAAACATGCATGTAACGTGTAACAATGTGACACATGGCATAAGCACATTGTTATCTGTCACATTTACTGCCATCTTCTTCTCATCCACAGTCTATTGCAACTACAATGCCCTCTTCCTCCACCTCAACTTTGTTTATGACTGCTTCTCCTCGTCCCAATCCAAATACAGTAGTTGCATACTGAGAGTCACGCTTCCGTGCCGCTTTGCTCGGTATCCAGTGGGCGCCGGCGAATCAGCATGGGTGGATGAAGGATATACTTGCCTCGGAATTGGTAAGCTGATGTGCCAATTAAATAATCTGTATACTCACATATCATAGGCCATGTCGATGCGCTTTGTTGGCCTGGCGGAAAGTGCTGGAGTGCCAATAGACATTCCAATCATCACTCGCACACTGTCATTCACCGATCTGGGTGGATATGGAAACGACGCTCATCCCCATTTTCCTTGGTCAGCCATGCTTGATGGGAGCTCCCACCCGACGCAAGAATTTGGCATTGTGCCGCACTACCACCTCGACTGGTGGAACCACCCAGAGCGCCCCCAGCAGATTTTGGATGTCGACACGCTCACCCAGTGTCTCGAAGTCCACCACGGCGTGCTTGGTCACCCGCTGGGCGGCGAGACTGTCGCCGGTCCATTCGCCGGTCCATTCGCTGGTCCATTTGCCGGTCACTCTCTTGCCAACTATCCATCAATTCCCCCTCCCCATATCTCTCTGAACTCTCAAGCAGCGGCGGGGTACCGCGCCGTGGCCCTTGACGCCTCTCACCAACTCCAAGCGGTGGCAAACAGGCTTCATGCTCAGGAAACAGCGTCGGCGAATGTGTTGCACTTGGCCATCCGTCGTGCTAGTGGTTTCAACATGCTCTATGAGCACGCCATGACTCTTGAATCCCTGGATCCCGCAAGGGGACACATTGCAGGACCACCATATCAGCCATCGGCAACCATTGGCAATCGCGCCAGTTCGCCGGCAGCCACTCCCCAACCCTCATCCTCACAGCCGATGCGCAAATCAACCACTGCTCAAATGCAACGGAAAGGTAGGCCGAGGAGCAAGAAGGTCACCCTCCAGGATCTGGCCACCATGATCCAGGAGACTGCAGCGGCTGAATGCGACCAATACCAGCAGCACCCCAGCCTGAAGTGGACCTGGGGCGTTGATCTCGAAGTTGACGACATCAGGAAGCTGGTGAGAGCAGCAGAAAACCAGTACCAGCTGCCGCATTCTGGATATGACGAGTCCCTAGCCGACGGTGGTTTTGCAGGTAATGACTCTGATGGCCCAGGAGAAGCCCCCTTCTCAGACATGATTGGTCGCCATTCCGCTGCCTCGCCATCTCTCATCACCGACCTCGGCACCCTCGATATTCCCCACCATTTCAGAGAGTACCCCCTTCGCCAAGCCCACACGGCCATGCCGACAGACAACCTGCCACATGGGGCAGGTGACAACTCCGCTGCTGCTTTTCTTCCTGCCCCTTCCCTCACCGCTCTTGATGCCGAGTGTGACTCATGGATTTTCACTCCAATCCCCACGTCACCCCCAACTCAAACTCCGGCCACCTCCACATCGCCTGTCGCTGATCACCAGGAGGTTGTCGACATTATCATGGGCGATATCAGTGATGAACAAGCGACCTCTGCGGGCGATATTCCTCTCCACCTTGTCATGCAGACACTGGAGGATATGAGTGACACCGACTTGCCATCCCAACATTCGCCGGCCGACCCTTCGCCGTCAAAACCTTCGCCATCTTCGCCGTCTTCACTGTCTTCACCATGCCACCCTTCGCCGAAGCCTGTTGCGCCAATAAGGCGTTCACTGTCCATTGATTCCCCGGTCACTCCTTCTGCCGGGATCTATCATCAGACTCTGGACGTTGTCATGAACGTCCTAGAGGAGGAGGAGAGTGACATAGAGGATGACCAGAGTGGGCCCCCACCGTCAACACTATTTGACAATGCACTGGCAGCTCTTGAGGATTCCGATGAAGCCGACGATGAGGCTGATGGCAGCAACGAAACTGACGGCACCCATAATGGCGACAGTGATGGCGACAATCACAGCGACGGCGAACCTGACGGCAAAACTGACGGCAAAACTGACAACGACAGCGACAGCAGTGGATCCGTCACCAACGCACCTACTGCCGCCAACGTCGCCAGCGCACTTGAAGGTGTCGACTCCGATGTCTCTGATAGTGAGCCAACTGGACCCCCCCCTCTCACTCGTTCGCCGGGGCTCTTTGCCCATGCCCCTGGGGCTCAATTCCAACGCCGCCCTTGGACCGCTGAAGATTTAGCTGATATGCGTGTCCCTGGCAGTTCGAGTGATACTGGGTCATCGGAGAGCGAGGGTGCAGAGTGATATGCCTATAGCGGGGTACCATTGTTATTATATTATACTATATACAGATGAGTTTGTCGCTGGCTGCACTGACTGTCGCCGGCTGCATTGAGTTTGTCGCCGGCCACATTGACGTTGTCGCCGGCCACATTGAGTTTGTCGCCGGCTGCATTGAGTTTGTCGCCAGCTGCATTGACTGTCGCCGGCTGCGTTGGGATTGTTGCCGGCTGCATTGAGTTTGTCGCCGGCTGCATTGACTGTCGCCGGCTGCGTTGGGATTGTCGCCGGCTGCATTGAGTTTGTCACCGGCTGCATTGACTGTTGCCGGCTGCATTGAGTTTGTCGCCGGGGGCATAGAGTTTGTTGTGTCGCCGTTCGCCGTGGCGAATTCGCTGGTGCTCTAGCAAATTCGCTGCTTCCGTAATTTACCATACAGTGTATGCGTTCGCTAGACCGTATATTACAATACAGTGTAGGTTGAGTATGTGCAGCTGTTTGGCATGGGAGAGGGCCATTATATGTGAGTGGGGATGTTGGGCATGAAGGGAGGCCGTTGGGCACAAATGGGGGTCCTTGGGCATGAAAGGGAGGCTGTTGGGCATGAAAGACGGCTGTTGGGCACAAGTAGGAGCTGTTGGGCACAAGTGGGAGCCATTGGATGTGAGTGGTGGTCATTGGGCACAAGAGAGGGAGGGAGGGAGAGGTAGTGGGGTTGTTGGAAGTGGTGTACATAGCCTGACATGTGATGGGTTGTGGGTTATGAAAACACAACCTGTATTCAGACTTATGACCCCATACCCGTGACCCTCATGGGTTACCCATGTCCGTGCTATTGCCTAACCATAGGTAACTAACTATGGTGCAAACCACTTAGTCACCGCTACTTTGTGACAGCCGCCAAATTGGGGTTGGATCACCCAAACATTGGTAGGGGCGGCCAGCGGCTGTGTCAGGTGGTTAGACTTTTGTGTTTTGTGATAGATAATAATAAGATTATGAAGGCCTTTGTTGCCAGCGCTTCACAATGTACAATACCAGTCAATGCCCATCAGCAAACCCTGACCGTGTTAGCCAACACTCCACAGCACTGTACAGAGTCATAGCACCATAGCAAGGGTGCCTTGCTATGGAGTGCTGTCAATTCCCATGTCACTTCTGTCTAGAACCAGGGCCGTGCTGTCAAGTGCTGGACAGCACTTGAGATACAGGTCCTTTCAAGGCTGCATTTAGTTCTGTTCCAGGTAGCATGCCAGCACATCCCAAATTCATGACACACATAGGTAGGCAAGGGGAGTTCCAAGAAGATATATTTGTAGAGGCAGCTACATATCTAGATACAAAAATTGCACTAAACCAGAAAAAAATGCTCCAAAATGTGATTTGTGAATGCAAATGCCATTTGAAATCCTGCATTCAATGGGCCATGGGCCGGCCGCTGCTCGTACGTGCATGGTCACACAGTTCGGGTGTATTGGTGAGCATGGGTGGCCGGCTTTGGAGGTGCATGTGCAGGATGGTTGTTACTTGGTGTTGATGAGTTCTGGTCAGTGTTGGTTAGCGCTAGGGTATTTCATCATGTAGATGGCCAGAGGCAATTTATAATATCATAGTCATGAGAATTAGATACAAAAAAAGAAAACAAAAAAAAGACTGTGGTGCGGTCAAACGAAAGGCAAAGGTCCTTCTTCAATCTTGGTAGGGGTGGGTGACAAGTATTGAGGGGCTCTTTAGTAAGGAACATGGAGGAAGGAGGAGGGAGGGGGGAGGGGGAAGGGGGGAATGTCACATTTGGTTCGAGGTGTTCATGTTCAAATGTTGGTACAGATCTGCGATGGACACATCATCCCTGTCAATGTGAGCTCAAAGACATAAATTGTAACTAACCTGCAATATGCAGCCCTGTGCAGGTCCACGCATATTCTTACAGGACTGAAGTTCCAAAGACAAGGTATATGCTATATGCAGCTCTGCAAAAGCTCAGTGCAGCTTTACTATCATCTTTTGCAGCTCTACACACTTTCACTACCATCCTTTCTGGCCTCCACAGATTGTGTACACCTTCATAGGTCTTCAGACTCTGTTACAGCTTATTACAGTCATAGAGCATTCTATTTTATCAATAATGTATGTTTGAGAATGAAATTTTTTTTTTTTTCATGCTACTATAACAGACAATGCAACAGTGAAATGACATGCCTCTCCCTCATCTGCACATCATACCTCGCACTCCCCACCTGCGCTGTGCACACTGTTCCTCACGCATATCCTGTCCCGTCCCTTGTGCATTCCGCCATTCTTGCATCTGCTGGTGCATGTTCCGCCATTTCTCACGCTGTCCCGTTCCTTGCACATCCCGCCAGTCTCACGTCTGCTGGCATGTGTCCCACCGTTTCTCACATGTCCAGCCATTCTCACATGTTTTGTGAGTGGTTTGACATGATGTGAATGGCAGGAGTACTTACCTACATATATGAGGGCACCATGGCCCTTGTGTGAACGGGGGAGGTGAGAGGGAGGGACAGAGGAGGGAGTAGAGGAAGGTGATGGGAGGAGGTGAGAAAGACAATGGGGACTTGGGATATTGTTTGACTTTCAGCTGTTGCTGAGGTTGGCAAGTTCCAATGTTTCACTATGTGTGTCTGGGCCCGGAACCTGCCGAGTAAAGGAGCCAAGACTTGTCACATCAAGTTCTTGTCTTCCCCATCACCTCCCTCCTCCTCCTCCGTCTCTTCCTCTTGCCTCCGCCCCCCTGTGCACACAAGGGCCATGGTGCCCCTGTATAACCCCCGCCATTCACATCATGTCAGACCACTCACAAAATGTGCGAGAACGTCCGGACATGTGAGGAACAGTGGGACATGCACCAGCAGACACAAGAATGGCGGGACACACAAGGGATGGGACAGGATATGTGCGAGGAACGGCGCACAGGAATATGCAAGAAACGGCAGAACACGCACCAGCAGACACAAGAGCGGGGGGACATGTGAGGAATGGCGGGCCACACCAGCAGATGCAAGAGCGGCGGGACACGACGAATGGAGGAACAGCACAGAACATGCGAGAATGGAGACACAGGAAATGACACGGCAGATGCGAGAACGGTGCAGCATGCATGAGAAACATGTTGTGGTATTTCGATACCCAACGCGTCCAAGTCGCGAGCACATGTTTGATGCATGTTCGTGGCATAAGTATTTTTAACTTACATTCATATTTTATGAATGGCGTGTTGCTCTTGAGAAATGTGCCACTATGTTTCATCTTTGTATGCTATACATTTATAACAGTCTCTACCTACCATCTTTACTTACATGTTCGTGTAGCTACGAGCTTTTTCTATTTAAGGTTTACTAAACCATACTCGCACCTCAGTTCCCTACCGCAGAACTGAGGTGTAAGTTTTTGTTACAGTCTTTTACTAACCTACCTTAGTTTTCTTTATCTTAGGTATTTCAGACTTTCGCTCAGTTCCCTACCGCAGAACTGAAGTTTTTCTTTATCTTAGACCAATTGTAACATTGCTTCCACCCTATACAACAACAGGTTATGGGCCCTTCTGCCAAAGTTACAAATGAATCTGCAACATCAACAGTAAAAGTTGTCAACCTACCGAAACTTACAAGAAACGGATTGAACTGGCTCCATTATGAGGAACACATCATTAATTTTGTGACCTCGAAGAAGCTTGCACGTGATCTCGAAGGAACCCCATGTAAACCCGTGCAGCTCGAAGTTTGCAATGGGAAAATGTACCTCCCTGGATCTACAATGGAACTAACTGATGATGAAGTCGACACGCACTTGGACAAGGCCAAGGATTATGCCTCTTGTGAGGCTACCATCCACGAAGTCTTCTACAGGACGGTCGATAAATCCACATTTACACAAATCAAAGGCAAAACCTCTGCTGCTGCTGTCTGGGCGAAACTTTGTAGTATCAACACGACGAAGGGTAACCTGTACCAGAACAGTCTCCTCGCTCAGCTCATGGTGTCAAGACTCCTCAACAGTGGTAACATGTGAACTCACTTATCTCACCTCAAGAATATTCGCAAATGTCTTGCTTGGTACACCCCTTACCAATGCACAATTTGTCAGTTACATTCAGACATCCCTTATCCTCATCCCCTTCTATAAACCGATCATTACTACCCTCTCAATGAACACGGCCAAAAATGGGAGGCAGCTCACCTCGGCTATCCTCATCGCGCATCTTCAAATTGAAGCTGACACCGCTGTTATTGAGGACAGCATACACAAGTCGAATGCAGCACTGGTCGCCGTGTACGCAAAGAGCTCCTCCTTGCAGTCGTCTGGCGCATCGAGGGGTAAGGGGAAGGACAACAGAAAGGGAAAGTCAACGAAGACTTGTAGCAACTGCAAAAAAACTGGGCATGTTAAGGAGAATTGCTTTTTGAAAGAAGAGGAAAAGGAGGATCAAGCCCCAGACTGGTGGAAGAAACAGCAGGAGAAGGCAAAGGAGAGAGAGATGGTTGAAAATTGAAAATGCGAATGCCGCATTGAATACCTTGAAGCCCTTCTCTCCAGATAGGTCAAAGTTTACCAACTTTGAGGCAATCACGCCCGAGCCTATCCATGCCGCCGATGGACAAAGCTTTGATGCTATTGGCCATGGCGACATTGTTGTCTTCCTACCTTCATGCAATGGGGGGCCTGGCCTCCCAGTTACTTTGAAATGTGTACTGTACATGCTGTTAATGGTGTTTACACTGATTTCCATCACTGCAATGGATAGGGCAGGATGTTCTCTTATCATTGAGAATGGTGTCTGTACGATTAGAGGCCCACAACCCAAACGTGCCATTCTGGGTGTTGTACCTCATATTCAAAATCTCTATCATATCAGCTCTTCTATCCCGCTCCCCACACCCTGCATGCCAATGTCGCCAATGAAATGCTGTCCATCAATGACCTCCACCAGCATCTTGGTCACATTAATGTTCAGACTCTCCATGAGATGGTGTCCAAAGGCGCCATCATGGGTGTGCATATTGAGCCCACATCTGATCTCTCCTTCTGCACTGCCTGCATGCAAGGAAAAATCCATCGAGCCGCTTTTCCAATGGAAAGCGACACAACTTACAAGAACTATGGTGTCAAGGTTGTATCTGACCTGATGGGACCTATGAGCATTGTCTCGCTTGGGGGGCATCGCTATGTACACACCCACACCAACCTCCCATCGTGCAAGCCGTGTGTCACCTTTTTGAAGGTGAAATCTGAGGCCTTCTTGTCCTATACCCATTATGAGGCCTGGATAAAGAGTCAGTGTGGCTCATCAGGGATCAAAATCCTTGGAACGGACCGTGGAGGCAAATTCATGAGCGCCAAGTTTTTGGCTCATCTTGCAAAAGCCAGGACAATATGCCACCTGAACGTTCATGATTCCCTGCAGTCGAACGGCATCTCCGAACGGCTGAACCAAACCCTTGCTGAGTCAGCAAGGACTATGCTCATTGTGTCGGGCCTGCCTACCTTTATGTGGGTGGAGGCAATGCATCATTTGGTGTGGATCTGCGTGCGTGTACCATCCCGGGCCTTGCCTGGCTGTATCACCCCACTCGAAAAGGCGATGGGTGCAAAACCCAACTTGAGAGGCATCCTGGAATTTGGGTGAGTGGTGTGGGTAAAGAGGGTGAACATTGGGAAACTTAATCCTCAAGCGCTCAAGGGATGGTTTGTTGGGTATGATGAAGAGTCGAAGGGATATCGTGTCTTCTGGCATGGTAAGTGCTCCATTTCTGTTGAACGTGACATGGTTTTCAACAGGAAACTCCTTGTTGATGCCAAAAGTGAGGACGTCATGGTTGAGGGAGGGAGTATCAATATTTCGGTTTCATCCACTCCTGCGCCCATGTCAACACCAGCACCCACGGTGCCTATTGTCACGTCAGCGCCATTCTGCCATGAATGATACTGCCCTTGTCATTGAAAATAACGGAGAGGGATTAGACAGAAGCAATTTTGCTTCCACCTGGGAGTTTGCCTTAGCAATCATGGGTGATTATCCCGTGATCCGAGAAGCACTTGATGGCCCCAAAACGGAACAATGGAGATCGGCGATCAAGGAAGAATTAACCCAATATGAGAAACTGGGCACTTGGCAAGTTGTCCCACGTCCTGTCGACACGAACATTATCCCATCTCAATGGGTACTCTGCTGCAAATGTGATGCACTTGGGAATGTCTCCCGCTTCAAAGCCCATTTTGTCACCAAAGGATTTCACCAGAAGTTCGGCGTTGATTACATCGAAACTTTTGCCCCAACTGTCTGCCCAACCAGCCTCAAAGCACTCCTCGCCATTGCCGCATCCAAGGGACCCAATGTTATCGTTGAGCAAGCCGACATTAAAAATGCTTACCTCAACACATGGCTCGATGAAGACGAAATCATCCATACCGGCTTACCTGAATACTTCAAGGATTTCCGTGCCAACCTGCTAGCCAAAATCATCAAGGCAACTGGATGCACAGACCTAGTTCTGAAGCTACTGAAGCCATTATATGGGACAAAGCAGGGGACACATAAGTGGTATAAGGAGTTGGTGTGAATTTTGAGGATTTTAGGGTTCACGGTATGTCTTGCTGATGAGGCCGTGTTTTACTGTTTCGATGATCACAAATTCGTCATCCTTGCCATGGCTACTGATGACTTTACCATCTTTGCCGACTCTGCCGACTCATCTGCCAAAATCAAAACCAAAATGTGTGAGTATTTCGAACTCGTTGACCTCGGACCTATCAGCTGGCTACTTGGAGTTAGTGTTTTGAAGTCCAGTCTCAAAGACCTAGAACTGGACCAGAACCAGACTGGTAAAGACTGGTGAGAGACTGGACTGCAGTCTCAAGTTTCAGATTTTTGAGGATTGACCAGTCTCAGGTTCTTCAAATTTTGGAAAAAAAGGAGACTGGTTCAACACCAGTCTTGATTTGAGACTCAAAAAATGTAAACTGGTCATAGGTTCACACAGGTTCATATAGGTTCACATAAATTTTATTCATCAAAACTTCTATAAAATGTTTTGAAATGTGTCATAAATGATACTTTGAAACAGTTTTAATAAATTGGATAATAATCAGTTTAAACCAGTTCGAACCAATCCTGGTTTACTTTTTTTGAGAAAGGAAAGACTGATTCACCAGTCTTTGACCAGTCCAGTCCTGGTTTCAGTATTTTGGAGAAACCACTCAACCAGTCTGGGTTCTAGGTTCTTAAAAAAACTGGACTGGACTGGACTTTCAAACACTACTTGGAGTCTCTGTCAAGCGCGACATCAACACATGTACCATCTCTTTGGGTCAGGAGGCCTATATCCTTCAGATTGTCAACCGTTTCGGCCTACAAGATGCTCGTACCACTTCGACGCCTATGGAACCTCATGTTGACCTTAGTCCCGACAGTCTAGCCATCTCACCAACACTCCTTACACCCACCAAGAACACCAAATACTGAGAGATGATTGGGTCACTCATGTACTGCACCATTATGACATGACCGGACATTGTGTATGCTGTATCAATCCTCTCTCAACACCTCAAGTCTCCTCACATAACTCACCTCACTGCCATTACCTTGTTATGGACTAACGACTATGGACGTATACGCTTACTTTTTCACTTTTACTCATCGGCCCCCGCTTACACATATCATATTATACTTTATTTCCTTTAGTATACTTCGCTCCCGCGCTGACTCGCTTTCCGCAGCTGTCTGACTCATTCCGCAGTCAGCTTACTCATTAGTGCATAGCCTTCCGCAGTCGCCTTACTCATGCGCACTGCCTTCCGCAGTTACTGACTCATTCGCTACCGCTCATAGTCAGTACTATATAAACCTCATGTACCATAGCTACATTCCTTAGATTTAGCAATCACATTGCTCTTCGCCTTTCCATCTTCCTGCATACTCTGCCCGAACCTTGGAACGGTTTGTTACGCGTAACATACCTGCGTCTTCCAAGTTGCTAAATCTCGTTAGGTTCGCCCAGAGCGAAGAGAGCAACTACCAGACGAGTCAAGACGTCGCGCTTCTTTGAAGACTTCACCAGTAACCCATTCAGCATGCCAGAAGCCCGACAGGAGGAGCTAAGTCCTCGAGACAGTATCGATTTTACACTCATCCAGCAGTACATCGAATTGGAGATCCGTCGCATCCTACAGCAGGTGCTTGACGAAGAACTAGACAATGACGAGCATCGCCCCCATGGCGAGATAGCAGAGAGCATCCATCTTGCTCGGCAACACCAGATCGCGCATTACAACGCCCGACAGAACAAACTCGAAAGCTTTCGCGTTCAAGAAGGACCTCAGACAGGTCGGATCACAGAGATCAGAGAGTTTATCGGTGTCCAGACAACCGTTATCAGAAGATTGATTAGGATGCTCACATCAAGACGTCCCAGAGCCACATCATCACGTCTTACTCGAAGCAGCAGATCTACGCCCACTTCACCATCGAAGAACAACAAACCGAGTACAACCGTTGGGCACGAAACGAGAGACTTGACCCCTTCTCGTGACCAACAGACGCGCAGGAACAGAGATTCCTTAGAGATCTACAGAGGAAATACCCCAAACGTTTTGCCACCGATTCCGCCGACGAGTCCCCTGACGAATTTACTTTTGACTCCGCGCAGTCAGATACCGAACAGACGCCTAGAACAGGGACTGATTTTCAACCCCTACCTGTATCCCAAACCCCATCTTCATCCCAACAATCCAACACCTCTCCTACTCCGCAGGTTCTAGACATGGCAGAAGCACCGACAGTACAAACAATGGATACATCCAAGATCATCAAAGATCCTGGGATGTTCAAAGACAGACACACCTTCGACGAGTGGTGGAAAGCCACCAAATTATACATCAGGTTCCAGAAGGGCCTGTCCGATGATCAGAAGATTCTTGCAGTGTTATCCCACATGATGGAAGGGTCCGGTAAACACTGGGCCAGCAACAAGTTAGACGACCTTGCCACCGATGGCGAGAACATCACCTGGTTAGGGTTCTCAGATGACATCGCTACGCGATTCTCTATTGCCAACAAGTCGGCAGCGGCCAAGGCGAAACTCGAAGTCCTGAAACAGGAGAAACGCACCATCGACGAATTCTTGGATGAATTCGAAGAGCTCTTGAAGCTGTCAAACCTTGGCGAAGAAACTGGGAAATACATCCTGGAAAAGAACGTCAACCGCAGAATTTCTGAACAAGTGGCTAGCGATGGCAAGACGTACACTGATTACGCAAAGGAGATCCGAAACAAGGGACGACAGATGGAGGGACATGCATTAGTCATCCGAGGGGGTGGCGACACACGCACCGGATCGGGCACCACTTATGGCGGTCAAGGCAAAGCCATGGAGATCGACAAAGCAGGAGTAGCCCGTTGCTACAACTGTCAGCGCTTTGGTCACCTTGCCAAAGACTGCAAAGCCCCAAAGAAGAAAGATGGTCGTAAGTGTTTCAACTGCGACCAAGAAGGACATATCGCGCGCAACTGCCGCAAGCCGAAGAAGAACTCTGGAAAGATTAGGAAGGTGTCTGATGGAGATACCGATGATGACGATGAAACCATCACCATAGAGACCGATGAGAAGGATTTTCCCGAAGGGTCCGATTAAACGACGCTAAGTCGCGACCCTTATCCATTAAACAAACTCGCTTGCCTGGTGCAACTACAGACAATATAACTTATGTTATCCCTGCAAAGCGAGCCGTTGCGTCAACTAAGATTGTCAAGGGAGATAAACCTCCGAAACGACGAGAGATCAAGCTGCAAGCTCAGATCAAAACACAACGAGGACCAAAGGCCATTCGACCCGAGGTTGATAGCGGATGTGAACGCACATGTATCCATCCCAGAATAGTACGCGAACAGAACCTCCCCACACGTGGAATAAAGCCCATATCAATCCTAAATGCGGATGGATCGCCGAACCGACAACAGAAAGCAGAAAAACTTGCCGAAGTCAAGCTGGATTTAGGAACACACCAGGAAACCATGGAAGCAATGGTATTGGACATTGGGAGAACGGACATGCTTTTGGGACATGACTGGTTGGTGCACCACAACCCCACAATCAATTGGACGACCGGCGCTGTAACATTCAACTGATGCCCATCAACATGTCAAACCAAACACTCGGATTTCAGGGTTAACCTTAATGGTCGCAAACATTGGGTTCGCATGGTGGAAGTACGAGACAAGGACGCGCCCAAGAAATCGGATCAGAATTGGAAGCCCGGAGACCCCATATTGGAAGCAGTTACTCCCACACCACCTCCCACAACCAAACGACCCTCATACGTTGAACGTTTTGCCCATCTCTTTGAAAAAGAAAACTTCGACAAGATCCCAAAGGAAAGAGAATGGGACCACGGCATTGAACTTACACCGGATGCACCAAAGGAGCTAGGAGGAAACACGTACCCTATGACCCAAAAGGAGCAAGAAGAACTGGATGAATTCATCGATGAAGGCCTGGCAACCGGAAAGATCCGACTGTCCAAATCCCCTTATGCATCACCCTGCTTCTTCATTAACAAGAAAGACGGTTCCAAACGATTGGTACAGGATTATTGCACGGTCAATAAATTCACGGTTAAGGACAAATTCCCACTCCCACGCATCAACAACCTCTTGGATGTATTGAAGGACGCAGTCTACTTCAACAAAATGGACATCATGTGGGGATACAATAACTTGCGGATCAAGAAGGGTGATGAATGGAAAGCCGCCTTCCTGACCAGCCGAGGATTGTTTGAACCATTGGTCATGTTTTTCAGTCTCTGCAACTCCCCGGGAACGTTCTCTCGGATGATGGCCAGCCTATTCAGGGATCAGATCCATCGGCGCATCTGTGTGATTTACATGGATGACATAGTGGTTATTGGTAAAACCAAGGAAGAACTCGCCCGGAACACCGAAGAGATCTTGCAGATTCTGTCAGACAATGACCTGTTCCTAAAGGAGAAGAAGTGTCTTTGGGAAGTAACGAAATGCCCCATATTGGGATATGTCGTTGGAGAAGGACGTGTTGAGATGGAAACTGAAAAGGTGGACACAATCCGGAACTGGCGAGTACCCACATCAAAAAAGGAAGTCCAGAGGTTCCTGGGATTTGCCAATTTTTATCGACGCTTTATTGAAGGATACTCAAACATCGCAAAGCCACTCACAACACTTACGGGAAATACAGCATTCACGTGGGGACCAGCGGCGCAAGAAGCATTTGAAGGTCTCATACGGGCAATCACGACGGCACCAGTCTTGGCATTGCCCAAACCGGACAGACAGTTCAGGGTCGAAACCGATGCATCGGGTTATGCGATTGGAGCGGTACTTTCACAGAAACAAAACAACAAGTGGCATCCTATCGTGTTCTTGTCGCGGACCATGTCCGCGGCCAAACAGAATTACGAGATATATGACAAGGAACTCTTGGCAGTCATGGAAGCACTGAAGGACTGGCGACATTATCTACTTGAAGCCAAGGAACGTTTCGAGATCTTAACCGATCACAAAAACCTGGAGTATTTCCGGCGTCCTCAGGACCTAAACCAACGACAGAGGCGCTGGAAGATGAAGTTACAAGACTATGACTTTGAATTGCGACATGTACCTGGGAAGACAAACGCGAAAGCAGACATCCTGTCACGTTTACCCTGGTATGAGACGGAACTCGAGCCGCAGGACAGCGACCAAATGCTCAAGGAGGGGCTATTTTTGAAACGATTGGAATCAGAAGATGTGATACAAATGGAGATGTTCACGGAGGAACAATTCTTTGAAGGGGGTGAAACATCTGATTCCATCAAAATTGGAAACGTCATGACCATCGAAAATCTGTGGATCGCACGCATCAAGGGTTCAAACCGCATGGAGACAGAAGTAGCCCAGGGTCTGAAGAAGAATCCTCACTGGTACCAGCAGGAAAATGGCATCACCTACGCAGGAGAACGAGTCTATGTTCCACCAGACCCACAATTGCGCCAAGAACTGATGTTTGAAGCGCACGACGCACCAGTGGCAGGACATCCAGGACAATATCGAACACATGAACTCCTCACTCGCACCTACTGGTGGCCCACCATCCTACATGACGTAAAGAAGTATGTGAAAGGTTGTGACACCTGTCAACGTAACAAGATCAGCCGCCAAAGGAGACACGCCCCTCTACACCCTAACGCCGTGCCAAGTCAACCATGGGAAGACATAGGGATTGACGTCGTGGGACCGATACCAGAATCTGATGGGAAGAACGCAATCCTGGTCATCACAGACAGACATTCAAAGATGCTTCATCTCATCCCGACAACCATGGAACTATCGGCTGAAGGATTAGCCAAGATCTATCGGGACCAGATATGGAAGCTTCATGGGATCCCTAAGAAGATCATTAGCGACAGAGGACCACAGTTCGCCGCGAAGTTCATGGAGATACTTTGCCGCATGTTGGGAATCAAGAGAAACCTGTCCACTGCGTACCATCCACAAACTGATGGACAAGCCGAACGATCGCATCAGGGAACCGAGGTGTTCTTACAAAACTTTGTCAACCATCTACAAGATGATTGGGCAGAATGGATCGCAATCGCAGAATTCCAGTACAATGACAAAGAACATCAAGCGACAAAGTACACACCATTCTATCTCAACTACGGTCTGCATCCTTGGAAGGGAGAACTTGTGTTGGAAGACACCAATCCAGCGGCAAACGACTTCTTGAAAAAACTCAAACAGGCACGAGAAGAAGCCAACACAGCACTGAAACAGGCCCAGGATCAGATGAAGAAGACAGTTGACACACGACGAAGCCCGTCTCGGAATTACCGCATCGGAGACAAGGTGTGGCTGGAAGGGACTAACATCAGGACTGATCGGCCCTCAAAGAAACTTGACGCCCTCCGACACGGACCGTTCAAAGTCCTAGAGAAGAAAGGAGCTAGCGCATACCGTCTTGATCTTCCCAAAACCTGGAAAATGATCCACCCTGTGTTCAACGAGACCCTGTTATCGCCATACGAAACCCCGAAGTATACCATTCAGAAAAAGAAGCCAGCCCCTGATCCGATCATCGTCAAAGGATGAGAAGAATACCATGTCTCCACGATCCTGGACTCTCGGAAATTCCGTGGAAAGACCCAGTACCTTGTCCAATGGGAAGGGTATGGCCCAGAAGAGAACACGTGGGAACCTCGGACTAATGTTCAGAACGCTCAAGACTTGATCTGAGATTTTCATCGGCAAAATCCATCACGTCCATGATAAAAGAACAAACTTTGAGAGCCATTTTCCACATCGACTTCTGTCACATTGAGTTCCCCGCTCCAACTCTTCTCGCCCAACACGCTGTTCTTCTTATACCTTTCAAACATCATTTCTGCCATGTCCAACATCACCGCCGCCTCCACCGATGCTTCTGATATCAACCCCACCATCACCACCCTCATCGGCGAAGCGCTCTCCATGCGCGACCAGATCCATGCACTTGAAACCTCCGTCGCCGACATCCTCCACCGGCAGATGCATATCCGCCTTCATACCCTCTCCGATTTACCAACCGCCCCCACCGCTGAGGAGAAGCTCATCCTCAAAAACTATACCAACACCCTTGCTGTCGAGAATCGACGCCTTCGCCTCGCCGTTCGAGGTTTAGAGTTTGCCACGGCGGTAAACGATGAACTGATAAAGGATTGGGGTAACCGAGTTGACCCTGCCTGGGCCGATCCAAATGGCAACAATGGATGGGAGTAGGTAGTCTGTGAGGACACAGACCTTGAGGAGGGGAACATGTTACGGACTAACGACTACAGACGTATACGCTTACTTTTTCACTTTTACTCATCGGCCCCCGCTTACACATATTGTATTATACTTTATTTCCTTTAGTATACTTCGCTCCCGCGCTGACTCGCTTTCCGCAGCTGTCTGACTCATTCCGCAGTCAGCTTACTCATTAGTGCATAGCCTTCCGCAGTCGCCTTACTCATGCGCACTGCCTTCCGCAGTTACTGACTCATTCGCTACCGCTCATAGTCAGTACTATATAAACCTCATGTACCATAGCTACATTCCTTAGATTTAGCAATCACATTGCTCTTCGCCTTTCCATCTTCCTGCATACTCTGCCCGAACCTTGGAACGGTTTGTTACGCATAACATACCTGCGTCTTCCATTACCTCCTCTTCTGCGACAATCAAGGCGCTATACGACTCTCAAAGGACGCAACTTACCATGCTCAATAGTGATTGAAAGTTCGGTTTGGTCTCGTTTTTGACCCCCAAAAAGGAAGGACCGAGGACTGCACCGGTCTCAATTTTACATAGTCACCTTGGAAAACCGGACCAGACCGGTGAGAGACCAGTCTGACCAGTCGGGCCATTGGGCTCAAAGGAACAGTGTTGGGCACAAAAAGGGGCCATTGGGCGTGAGTGGAGGCCATTGGGCTTGAAGGGATGGCATTGGGTGGGAGTGGACGGCATTGGGCATTAGAGGCCGCCAGTGGGCATGAGAGCGGGCCGTTGGGCACTAGAGTCTATGTAGCAGAATGATGTATCAAAAGTGTGATTCGTAGCGAAGCAAGGCATGAGCGAGTTAGAAATTTGTCTATGGTGAGTCACGTGTTTGCAGCATCAGCAACTTGCTTCCTCGCTGCATACACGCGACAGCTGCTGAGCCCCAGGGCTCCTTATAGTGCGCTTTCAAACTTTCCGTTTCATTTCATCTTTCTCTCCCTTTTCACTGTCACTACTCCTAACTTACTTCCTACCCCCTCCTTTTATTATGCCGGAAGTCCAGGACCCTCTTCTCGAGCAAGAGCCCGATTTCAAAAATGATACATGGATCATCCCGCGTCAAAACCTCATCGACCAGGGTTTCCCAGTCCCTCAAGTTCAGGGCGCACTCCGTGCTATGTGGATCGCTGAACGGCAGAGGAGACACAATGTTTGGATCCAGCTGCAACCTCAACAACAAAATCCGCAGGGTCTCAACCAACAGCAACCTCAGCAACAACATCAGGAGGAGCATGATCCAGATGCTCCCCGTCAGGCCCCAGACTTCGCAGACGACGTTCCCCCTCCTGTTGAATCAGCTCTCTCTCCTTCCGATTTAGCCAAACTGAAGTTCTCCAAGTTTGAATGGGTTGAGCTCTGGTACTTTACCCGAGAAGGATGTCTAGATGCGTTCAAGCCCGTCACCTCTGTAGCCAGTGACACCTTCGGCATCACGCAACACAATCGCACCCTATGCGTGATTTCAGCTTCCGCCCTCCGAGCCTCTCACAATGCCCTTCCCGATTCCGCTCTCATTTGCGATCACATCGCCTTCACCAGCAAGATATTCATTCGCACCATGAAGGCTCAGCCAAAAGTATGGACTCCACGCCACGTCGATGCCATGGTAGACTTTTTCGTCCAGATGGAACTTCACAGAACAACAAGTGGGGGCCCTTATGCAGATGAAGCCATAGTCAAGTATCAGGCGCTCATTCGAAAGGAATGGTTCAACAGCCTCAACAGCCGCTACGGTAAGAACACCCACTCCTTCCCTGAGAGCCTCTCACTGACATCCTCCCTCTCCATATCTCCTTTCTCCCTCAATTCACATATGGACATGACCCCCTCAACCTTTTCGACCTCACCTACCCATGCATCTTGCCTCGCTCTTGCCTCACCTCTGACTCGTTACATCTTTATGATGTCCCTCCCCCCTGCCTCCCGTTGCCTCGCCTCGACTCATCTCCAATATTCATCACCCCTGATGTTTCGCCTCCCTGATGCCTCACCTTTTTTTTTTTTTTTCTTTTTTTCCCTTGCCTCACCTTCTGCTCTAACGCCTCGCCTCGCCCATCCCCACCTTTCATCTCTTACCTCAACACCTTGCCTCGCCTCATTTTGCCACACCCCGCCGTCAACCTCCGTCTCCTTCAAAACCCCCTCCATCTCACACCCCCCAACCACCTACTTCCTTCACCCATTTCCTCCCCCTTCCTCAGGAAGCAATGACCTCTCTTCAGACCCCGAACTATACCGACAAACGTCACACTGGGTGTGGTCGTTCATGAGATGAACCCCGACATCACCAATCTTCACAGCGACATCGGCACTCCGGACACCCTCGCTCACCCTCCCCACATCGTGCGCGTTCTATATCCCTTTCTCCCACTCACGACAAGAAGACGAGCTTCAAATCACGCAGGGCCTCACCGCCTCCTTTCACCCTCGCAGCTTGCCCCATCTGCCTAGGGAGGAACAGACACAATCTAGCGGAATGCAATGCGAAATTAACCTGGAACAGGAACGTCCCAAAGTGCTACCGCAACTCAGCGGGACAACTGATCCACAAGGATAGCAGGCTCGCACTTTGCGTCAACTTCCAGTGCCCCACCGGTTGCAACAGCTCCTCGCACTCCGCTAAACATGTCTGCGCCGGTTGCGGAGACTCCTCGCATGGCGTCCAGGGATGCCCTGACGCTCAGCCTACTTCGTCATCAAAATAAAGCTTTGACCCCTTACCACCCAAACACGTGGCAACACGAACTCGAAAACACTGGACTAATAGTACAATATCCTAACATACCTCTTAGTTTAATGCATGGATTCGACGCAGGCATACAGCCAGTCACCCGTACCTACACACCTCCAAACCATGCCTCTATACTCGCGCACATGCAATTATTCAATGACATAACTTCAACTGAATTCAGAAAGCAGAGATACTTGGACCCTTTCACGAAACTGGAGGTCGAGGCCAAAATAGGCCCTTTCCAGTCTTCCCCAATCTCAATCATACCCAAGTCAGCTCACCCAGACAAATTCCGTATCATACAGAACTTATCTCACCCACGCAATGACCCTATGCAACCCTCAATCAATCAGTCAATTAATTCCGAGATCTTCCCATGTACCTGGGGTACCTTCAACATGATCTGCGTGATCATCGCATCACTTCCTTTAGGCACCGAGGCAGCCATACGAGATGTGGCCGAAGCCTACAGAACCATCCCGATCACCCTGAGTCAATGGCCAGCCCTCGTGGTACGTCTATCAGACGACGATCAATTTGCAATTGACACGGCCTGCTGCTTCGGCCTCACCTCATCAGCTGGCATTCATGGCACAATCGGAGATGCAGGCACCGACATAATGAGAGCCAAAGGCATTGGTCCCATAGCCAAATGGGTTGATGACCATATTTTCTTCAGACTATTGAAACACGAGGCCGAACACTACAACATGTTCTGCGAAAACTGCTGTCAACTGATCACGAACAATGGAGGCAAACATCAGAAACACGGCCGAATTTGGTTCAAAGGCGACACATGGCCTTCAGGGTTCATCGAAGAATGGCAGGAGGACATGTACTTCCCCATCAAGAACTTCCCAGATCGAGACTCCTCACAACGGCATGTGTACACCCTTCAGGACATTGATGACATCTCCCGTACCCTAGGCATCCCCTGGAAGCTATCGAAAGACCAGCCTTTCAACACCACTGTCGAATTCCTGGGTTTTAAATGGGACTTCAATGGAAAAACAGTCTCCCTCACAGAGAGAAAGACCGAGAAATACAGATCGGCTTTATGTGATTGGCTGGGGAAACGTACTCACACCCTCGCCGAACTGCGGAAATTATACGGGAAATTGATGCACGTGTCCAATATTCTGCCTCAAGGCTGCGCATACCTCACAGGGCTAGAAACGATGTTTCCATTGTTTAACGGCAGTCCTTTCCTCCCATGTACTCCACCCAAAGCCGTGCCATCCGAACTCGTTTGGTGGGCAAACAGACTATCAGGATCGCCCCCCTCTCGCCCCATCCCTCGCCCAGTCGAAATTCTCAAGGTTAGAGCCTTTTCGGATGCCAGCTCCTCCACCGGGATTGGCATCACCATTGGAAATCAATGGAGAGCTTGGACTCTGGTCCAGGGCTGGGAAGGCGACAAGTGTGATATCAGATGGGCCGAAGCCATTGGCTTCGAACTCCTCGCCATTGCAGTTACATGACTTTACCCCGAAATTCGCCAATTCCTGCTCTATGGCAACAACACAGGTGTCGTTGAAGGATGGTGGGTCGGTAAGAGCAGAAATCAACCAGTCAACTCCATCTTTCGTCGCATCCACAGAATGGAAGAGGAGCTGGGCGTCCAATTCCACACCCGCTATGTCGAATCTGAGCAAAATCCAGCAGATGGGCCTTCCCGTGGTGTCTATCCCCGAGGCCACCACATCCTCCCTATTGTCCCAATCCCACCAGAAGCAGCAAGCCTCGTCTTCTCGACATCGAGTGCCCTAGCCTCCTTCCGGACAGCTTGGATGAACACATCACCCACAATTGCCTCAAGCAAATCAACCGGGGCTCTTGACGCACATACAGTGATGTCCTTCTCGAAGATACCGCCCTCCTCCTCAGTCCTATTTTGGCCACCGAAGTTGACACGAGCTCTATCAACAATCACGACCTCCACCTCTGACACCATTATCCCTCCATCAGCCTTGCCTGCACCACCATCTCTACGTCCCCCCTGCCAACCCAGAACCAGGCTTCTAGTCTGGAGACCCACCACTTCACGCATGGCATGCATAGAATCGGACTTCGAGCCTCCCCGAGCTCTCATTGACAAGCTCAAGGACGTTCTCAAAGCTTCATGGGCTCCGGGGACCATAGAGGGCTACAGCACTGGCTTAGCCGCCTTTCACGCCTACTGTGATCATCTATGGATCCCAGAATTGCAGAGGGCCCCAGCATCTGGGAACTTCTCAAGCTGTTCACAGCCACCCTTGCGGGCTACTACGCGGAGACCACCATTGGCAGTTATCTAGCCGGGGTGCGTGCGTGGCACATCATACATGGCCTCCCTTTCGCAGTCGACCGCAACACCATGCAAACCATCATGAGAGGTGCCGCAAAACTCACGCCGCCAGACTCCAAACGCAATAAGCGACCTCCCTTGCTCGTCGGCACCATTTGTGCCATCAAGACCAAACTGGACCTCACCGATCCCCTTGATGCTGCCACCTTCGTGTGCCTTACCACCACCTTTTGGTGTGCCTCACGACTTGGAGAATTCACGGTTGGGAACCAAGACAAGTATGATCCCAATCATCACATCAAGCGCTCACAGGCCGAGTTAAGGACCTCTGATTGCCACGACATCCCGTTGTACGTATTTCATCTTCCCTGGACCAAAACAGCAATCTCAGGCGAAGACATTTTCTGGTCCCCCCGGGAAGGAGATCAGGCAGATCCTCTCTCAGCACTCAACAACCATTTCGATGTAAACTGTCCTCCCCCCGACGGTACACTATTTGCCTATCGATCCAATCACAAGAGACAAGCACAACATGTCGCTCTTACAAAATATGCCTTCCTCAAGAGGATAAACGCAGTCCTCAAAGATCTCAGTCTCGATCCCATTCAGGGGCACTGTATTCGCATCGGCGCAGTCCTTGAACTCCTCCTCCAAGGTTCGACTTTCGAGACAGTCAAACACAAGGGACGCTGGAGGAGTGAAGCCTTTTCGAAATACCTACGACATCATGCTGATATTCTCGCCCTCCATCTTCAACATAACGACCACATAGCTCACGAACTAACCCGACTCACCGTCGTTCCCTCGTCTCGCGTCGATTCAGAAGCCTCACAAACCTCAGGTTGACTAATAGCTAGGGAACAAGACTAGCCTTGTGCGTCACCCTCCTCCTACCATCTTGGGGAGCTGCTCACCTCGTCCCCTATCAGTCACTTGATCTGTCGGATTCCCCCCCTTCGGGATGTCACCCAATCTCGCTTCTAACCTTACCTATTCCTCTGAAATATTTTGTATAACTTTCTCGAATACAAATATTCATGACTTCCAAAATAAACGTACTCTAACATAGACACCCTGTAAATTGTGATAAACAGTGCAGCTTACACACAAAAAGCAACATTTCTTACTTCCTCCTTTCCACAACCACATTAGATTACATGTAATATATATATACTATTTAACCATTGCATGTGAACCTATTGAGACCATTCAAACACAATTCAAGGACTTCATAAGGTGAATATGAGCAGAATAGGTCGAAAATTTGACCAAAAATTTTTATTTCAGATTTGGATTCTCCACATTCAGGGGATCTTATAGCACATTTGTTTTTCAAATTTGGTTGATTCATTATGGAGATATAACACTTTTACTGAAATCTGCGCATTTCATTATTTCTATCATATCTAGACCCCCAAAAACCATACAAAGTGTGTCAGAAGGTGAATACATATCCCATAAGTAGTTCTATCACTTTAAGCTATTATTAGGCTATGAGGAAGGCACCGTGTGCGCCTGTGCGATGCATTTTGCACATTGTTTACTATTATTTGTTGCAGAGCACAGCACCTCTATAACTTAATATCTGTGGCAAAATTTCAGAAAAACAATACATATTGAGTGAGATATAATCCCCTCCTATATAATTGATATAGTAGAAATCCTTACTTGTTCCTGTGTAGACATAATAAGCAGATGTGCGATGTTTTTGGGGATTTGTTTACATGTATTTGACACATTTGATGTGCGCTTGATGCACATCATTCAACGTCGAAATGACACATCCACCCATTCCTGACCTTGCAATGAGGGACACACATGTTGAAAAGGTTAAAATATATTTATAGATTTTATTGAAAGCCTGTGTCTACATGTGATCGGGGCAGGGGGGGTGCACACATACCTTTTGTCTTTTTTGGCTGGTTGTGCCTATTTTGGAAGTGGCCTATTTGGGAAGTGAAAAAGTGGGTATGTAGAGTGAGTGAGCAAGAAATTACAATGGTTCTGTGGCTTAGTTGGTTAAGTTGTTAGAATAATAGTATATACTATAGAGGCTGAGAGTTTAAGTCATACTGATGGCACAAATTTTGCTTGGTGCTGGGCCCTCAGAGCGTTCTGTGAAAAAGACCAGTTTAAACCAGTCCGAACCGGTCTTTGGCCAGTCCTTTAAATCTTAAAATTCGGAGAGAACCGAGAACTGGTTGTGATCAAAAACCTTAAAACTTGAAACCATGGTCTGGTCTCAATCCGGTTCATTCGGGTCCGGTTTCAGTCTGGTTTTAGGTTCTTGAGACTGGACTTAGAAACACTGTATCCTATTCTATAAAGACTGATACAAGGTTCCCAATTACCTTTACAGACTCCCTTAAAATCTATATATTACTGTATAGAAACTATATCACCTACCAGCTCTGCAAAGACCTTCAAATTTTATGCTCCATCTCTAAAGATCTTCAAAGCTTAAACTTCAGCTCAACAGTGCTGCGAAGGGCTGCACAGAACATAGTCCATCTGCAACAATCTTCAGGAAAAATCAGTGTTTGCTGATGTTGTGTGAACAATGAGTTTGCTATGACATGCTGTGGGAAAAATCAGGGTTTGCTGATGCCCCCAAAAAAGTATCTCAAGGAAGCTGCAGCACAAGCTCAGGACGCTGTTTTGCAAGCACAAACACTGGCCGCCTGCTTTAGTTCCACTAAGTACAAGCCTCACTATCGTATTCCTAAGTCTGTAGTGGCAGCATTCAATGTGCAGGTGGTAGATTTCCTTTTTAATACTATTACTAATCCATCAAACATACTATATATGGAAGGTCACCAAATCTATCCTCGGTAAAAATTTGAACTCCCTCAGTTTTGAAGCAATAAAAACTCTGTCTTGGGGATCTATTTCCCTTATCAAATAGAGCACTTTGGCAAGAAGAATAAGAAAAACCAAGAAAATTGAGTGCTCCCATATCGTTGTCACAAAGTGGTGGTGACTAAGTGGTTTGCACCATAGTGGCAGTCTAGCCACCTGATCTTCCCACAACTCAAGCCAAATATGCCTTGTTGATCTCGTGCCTCAACAAGGCAAAACTGCCTTGAAAGCACTAAATGCCCGACACCAACGTTAAATCGTTGCTTAATTCAAATGAGAGATGGCCGTTGGGCACAAGAGAGAGGCCAGGAGGTGAGAGGCAGCCATTGGAGACGAGAGGCAGCTGTTGGAGGTGAGAGGAGGCTATTGGAGGTGAGAGGAGGCCGTTGGAGGCGAGAGGAGGCCATTGGAGGTGAGGAGAGGCTGTTATAAGCGAGAAATGGCAGTTGGAGGCAAGGGATGGCCATTGGAGATGAGAGGAGGCCGTTGGAGGCGAGAGGGAGCCCGAGGAGACCGTAGAGGATGAGAGATGGCTGTTGGACACAAGAGAGAGGCCAGGAGGTGAGAGGTGGCCGTTGGAGACAAGAGGCAGCTGTTGGAGATGAGGAGGCCATTGGAGATGAGAGGGAGCCGTTGGAGATGAGAGACAGCCGTTGGGCGCTACAGGCAGCTGTTTGGGGTGAGAGAAGTCTGTTGGAGGTGAGAGAAGGCTGTTGGAGGTGAGAGGGAGCCCGAGGAGACTGTAAAGGACAAGAGATGGCCGTTGGAGACAAGAGGCATCTGTTGGAGGTGAGAGGAGGCCGTTGTAGACAAGAGGCAGCCATTGGAGGTGAGGAGAGGCTGTTAGAAGCGAGAAATGGCAGTTGGAGGCAAGGGACAGCCATTGGAGATGAGAGGAGGCTGTTGGAGGCGAGAGGGAGCCCGAGGAGACTGTAGAGGATGAGAGACGGCCGTTGGGCATGAGAGAGAGGCCAGGAGGTGAGAGGCAGCTGTTGGAGATGAGAGGCGGCCCTTGGAAGTGAGAGGAGGCCATTGGAGGCGAGAGGGAGCCGTTGAAGATGAGAGACGGCTGTTGGGTGCACGAGGAAGCTGTAGGGGACAAGAGGCAGCTATTTGGGGTGAGAGATGGCTGTGGTTGACAAGGAAGATGGGGACATGCCAGAGGGAGGTGATGGGGGGATGTTGATGTGGCTTTGGCTACTTATTACTGTTCAACATTCGACTTTTGGCAAGCTCCAGGCATGTGGCCAAACGTCGAACAATTGCCAAAGTCCAATTCAACATCCCTTTGACCCCCTCCATCACCTCCCTCCCATGTGTCATCTTTCTTGTCGACCCCTCCTCTCTCTGTTCACATGCCTGCCATGCAGGCCCCACTACTGGTGAGCACCCTTCTGTGCCACACCGCCCATACTAACAGAGCAGCAGGACATGGATGAGGCAGGACATGTGTGAGAACGGCGGGAGGGCGAATAGGGCACAGCAACGGCGGGGGTGGGGATGGCGCAGGGAGGGGTGCTGAAACAGTCACAGCACAAGGATGGCAGTATGCGCATGGGGCGGGACATGTGCAAGAACAGCAGGACATGTGACAGGCAGCGGAACAGCCAATAGGGCGTGAGGGGAGATGGCATGGAACACGTGATAACGCACTGAGAGACATGTCAGGTGACAGCAGAAGGATGGCGGGACATGAGTGAAGGGCGCGACATATGCGAGAACGGAGAGACATGTGCGGAGGGGGTGCACAGCCATGACGCTTAGTTTAGATTCATGTTTCACATAGTTGAAATATTATACTTTGTGGCTACTCCGCCCTCACAGTCCTTTACAGTATCTTTAAGAGTGAAATACATAACAAGGTTGCATTTTTTGGCTGGATACTATGGATTCCTACTATCAATACACAACTACTGTACTACCTCACTCCAATACCACATACTCAACCTACATTGTATTGTAATTTACGGTCCAGTGAAGACATACAGTATATGGTAAATTACGGATGCAGCGAATTTGCTACAACACCAGCAAATTTACCACGGCGAATGGCGAAATAATAATGTCACTGGCGAACAAAAAATGTTGCCAGCGACAACATACAACAGATCGGTGAATAATTTACCGGCAAAAGACACCACAGCAAAAAACCAGGGACAAACCAGTGACACAGCGACAGGCCATCGGCAAATTGATGACCCATCGGCAAAAGCGAGCCTTGAGTGCCGGCAACACTGCAAATGAAAAGAACAATGCTAACGACAGATCAGCAAATAATTCACCGGCCAAAGACACCACAGCAAAAAACTGGCGAAAGACCGGCGACAAACCGGCGACAGGCCATCGGCGAATGAATGTGCCACTGGCGAAACCAAGTCTTGAGGGCCAGCAACACTGCAAATTAAAATAACAATGCTAACAACAGATCAGCATATCATTGACCGGTGAAAGACCGGCAACAAACCGGCGAGACGGCGACAGGCCATCGGCGAATTGATGACCCATCGGCAAAAGCGAGCCTTGAGTGTCGGCAACACTCCATATACAAAGAACAATGCTAACAACAGATCAGCAAATAATTCACCGGTGACAGACACCATGGCGAAAAACCGGCGAATGTTGGATGATGTGCAACACACACCCATCAAACATGTCAAATACATGTAAACAAATGTCAAAAGATATTGCACATCTCCTCATTATATCTACACAGGAACAAGTAATGTTTGCTACTATATCAGATGAGTAGGGGAGCATGTTGTATCATCAAGTATGTATTTATTTTAAGAAAATTAGATACAGATTTAAAGTTATAGAGGTCCTATGGTCTGAACCAAATAATAGAAACAATGCTAATGACAGATCAGCGAATAATTCACTGGCGAAAGACACCACAGCAAAAAACTGGCTGTGGGGACAATGTTCTTTTGCAAGTCAATGTGTCACCATCTCAACGGTTATCTAGGGCATGTGTGCAGTGCCAGCAAAGCTGTAGACACAGTTGAAAGTGAAGCTTACCAGTATATTTGTTCTACTACACCGTAGAAAGTCTCTCCCCACCACAGAACCATCTGGAGGTTCATTCCCGATTATGTGAGAATATGAATAAAGATATGTGGATACCATGTAGAGGTAGAACATGGTGAAAAAAGCTGAAATGTATGTCCTCATCTTTGGCACAGATCATCATTTTATGTCTGCAGTGCAATCCGGATACCTGTGTATGGCTATTCTCTAGTGTGAGTAGGTCTCAACACATCAATAGTCAATGGTGTGATGTATAGATAGGTGTTAAAAAGTATCAGACAACTTGCACATCAAAAATGTCTATGTATTCATCATCTGGCATTATTATTGTATGGTCAATAAATCTATAGATGGTTGTATAGAGTGTATCAGATGTACATCTACTTGATACAAAAAGTTCCAAGAGAATCCATGCCATGTGGAAGACTGGAGATAAGACTTTGTCCAAAATATGTCTCAGAATCCCACATGCATAACAATGACAGTGTTGGGAACGAAATCATGTTTTCTACATTTCCCGCTTGATGGGCCACAAATATGCTTGTTAACTAATGGATAGATGCCTATGAACTCATGAAAAGTATATTCTATGTTAGAGTTTGTTCATGCCACGATGTATAAAATATTTTGTGTCAGGCCTCGCTCTTCCAGTGTCCCTTGTGTCAGGCCTCGCTCTTCCAGTGTCCCTTGTGTTTGACCGCTTCAAACGTCGAACCTTGGAGGAGAAGCTCGAGGACTGAGCCAATGCGAATGCAATGCCCTTGGATGGGAGCCCAGCCTAGCTCTTTAAGAATGGTGTTTATCCGCTTGACGAAAGTGTATTTGGAGAGTGCGACATGGGATCTACGTTTCTTGTGGTTTGATAGGTAAGAGAAAAGAGGGTGGTTCGGGGGAGGAAAGTTAATGTTGAAATGATTATTGAGAGCCAAAAGTGGATCGGCATCGTCCCCATCTCGAGGAGACCAGAAAACATCTTTGCCTGTGGATGATGTCTTGGTCCAGGGGAGATGGAAGACGTATTGTGGAATGTCATGACGGTCTGAGGTTCGAAATTCGGCTTGCGATCTCTTGACATGAATGTCGGGATCGAATTTGTCCCGGTTCTTGACTGTGAATTCGCCAAGTCGCAAGGAACACCAAAAAATGGTGGTGAGACATGCGAAGACCACGGCGTCGAGGGGATCTTTTAGGTCTAATTTGAGCTTGATGGCCCAAATGGTGCCGACAAGAAGTGGGTCTCGTTTGTTGCGTTTGGATTCCGGAGGCGCAAGTTTTGCGGCACCTCTCAAGATGGTCTGCATGGTGCTGCGATCGACAGTGAAAGGTAGACCATGGATAATATGCCATGCCCGCACACCCGATAAGTATCCACCGATCGTAGTTTCTGCATAGTATCCTGCGAGGGTTGCTGCGAAGAGCTCAATGAGCTCACGTGATGCTGGTGCTCTTTGAGGTTCGGGAATCTGTAGATGGTCGCAATAGAGGTGAAAGGCGGCCAGTCCAGTGCTATAGCCTTCAATAGTTCCTGGGGCCCACGATGCTTTTAGGACATCCTCAAGTTTGTCAATGAGAGCTTGGGGAGGGTCAAAGCCTGATTCTACGCACACAGCACGAGAGGTGACAGGCCTCCAGACTAAGAGTCGAGTTTTAGCTGGACAAGGGGGACGTAGAGGAAGTGAGGCGGATGCAGCTGTAAGGAGAGGAGGGTCATTAGAGGTGGGTGTGGATGTTCCAATCATTGATAAGGCCTGCGTTAATTTCGGCGGCTGAAAGGCGTTCGAGGAGGTGAGCCTCATCACCAAAGATGACGTCTCCATAAGAATGCTGGGTGCTCCGCTTGATCTGCTTGGGGCAGTTGCAGGTCGCTCGTTTGTCCACGCCGCTCGAAAGAAGAGTAGTGCTTCCGATGTTGGAGAGGAAAATGGCTGCCTCTGGTGGGATTGGGATGAGGGGAAGAATTTGGTGGAGTTTGGGAAAGATGCCGCAGGAGGGTCCGTCGGCTGGATTCCGCTCAGATTTGACATAGCGGGTGTGGAATTTGACACCCAACTTTTCTTCCAGTCCATGGATGCAGCGAAAGACGGCATTGATGGCTCGGTTTCTGCTCCTGCCAACCCACCATCCTTCGACAACGCCGGTGTTGTCGCCATGAAGTAGAAACTGTTGTATTTCCCGGGTAAAGTCGTGTAACAGTGATGGCGAGGAGCTCGAAGCCAACGGCTTCAGCCCATCCGATGTCGTGCTCGTTGCATTCCCAGCCCTGGACCAGAGTCCAAGCTCGCCATTGGTTCCCAATGGTGATGCCGATCCCCGTGGAGGAGCTGGCATCGGAAAAGGCCTTGATATTGAGAATTTCAACTGGGCAAGGGATGGGACGAGAGGGGGGTGGTCCTGATAACCTGTCCGTCCACCAGGAAAGATCTGTGGGAACGGCACGAGGCGGGGTTCGTGGGAGAAAAGGGTTGTCCTTGAATAATGAAAACATTGTTTCCATGCCTGTCAAATAAGCATGGCCTTGAGGCAGGACATTGGACACATGCATCAACTTGCCATATAATTTCTGCAACTCATCGAGAGTGTGGGTCTGCTTTGCTAGCCAGTCACAGAGGGCTGACTTGTACTTCTCAATCTTCCTCTCCATGAGGGAAACCGTCTTCTCGGTGAGGTTCCATTGAAAACCTAAAAACTCAACTATGTTGTTGAAAGGTTGATCTTGTGATAGTTGCCAAGGAATACCCAGGACATGTGAGATGTTGTCGATGCCTTGGAGGGTGTATGCATGCTGTTGCGAAGAGTCGCAATCAGGAAAATTCTTGATGGGGAAGTACATGTCCTCCTGCCATTCTTCGACAAATCCTGATGGCCATGTGTTACCTTTGTACCATATTCGGCCGCATTTCTGATGTTTGCCTTCATTGTCAGTAATTGATTGACAGCGGCTCCCGCGAAACATGTTGTAGTGTTCAATTTCCTGCCTCGGTAATCTGAAGAAAATATGGTCATCAACCCACTTAGCGATGGGGCCAATACCCTTGGCCCTCATGATGTCTGCACCTGCGTCTCCTACTGAGCCATGAATTCCAGGCGATGAAGCAAGTCCAAAGCAGCAAGCCGTGTCAACCGCAAATTGGTTTTCATTGGATAATCATATCACGAGGGCTGGCCACTGGGTTGGGATGATGGGGATGGTTCTGTAGGCTTCAGCTACATCGCGGATGGCTGCTTCTGTGCCTGCGGGAAGAGACGTGATAATTGTGCAAATTGTGTTGAAGGTTCCCCAGGTGCAGGGAAAGGTCTCGGTGTGGATCAGTTGGTTGACTGATGGTTGCACATTGTTGTGGGGGTGCGATAGGTTTTGAATAATGCGAAATTTGTTTGGCTGGGCAGGTTTTGGGATGATCAAGATGGGCGACGATTGAAACAGCCCGATCTCCATTTCGAGTTCATCTTTCGTGAAGGGTCCGATGTACCTTTGTTTTTCAAACTCAGCAGAAACCATTTCATTGAATAATTGTGTATACGAGAGGATAGAGGCGTGGTTGGGCGGGGTGTAGGTATGAGTAACTGGCTGTATAACTGTGTTGAAGCCGTGAATTAAACTATGAGGTAAGTTAGGGTATCAAATAATTAGTTCGGTGTCCAGAAGCGCCCGATGCCATGCGTCCGGATGGTAAGGGGTGAGGGCTCTACTTCTGTGATGAAGCAGGCTGTGTGTCCGGGCATCCCTGGACTCCATGGGAGATGTCCCCACAGCCTGCGCAGATGTGCTTCAAGGTGTGAGTGGTGCTGTTGCAACTGGTGGGATGTTGGAAGTTGACACATAGGGAGAGCTGGCTGTCTTTGTGGATCAGCTGTCCGGCCACGTTGCGGTAGCACTTTGAGACATTACTGCTCCAGGTCAACTTCACATTGCATTCTGCAAGGTTGTGCCTGTTTCTCCCTAGGCAGACAGAGCACGCTGCGAGAGCGGATTGAGAAGGTGAGGCTCTGTGAGGTTTGTGGTTCGCTTTCTTGTCTCGGGCTGGAGAGAGGGACCTGGAGCATGCGCGACGAGGTGAGGGTGAACGAAAGTTCCTGCCGCGACGCTGCTTGTGGGAGGATAGAGAGTTTGATCGGTGGTGGGAAAGTTCATCTTGGGAGCGGCCCCATCCTCTGGATGTCTTGTCAGTGTTGTTATATGTTTGGAGAGAGGTCATTTCTTCCTGGGGAGGAGAAGGTGGGGAGGTAGAGAGAGGAGGTAGTGATGGAATGTGACGATTATGTAGAAATGATGATAAGGGGTTTTTTGGAAATGAAACAGGGCGTGTCAATCATGGGTTGTGTCTGCGCGCGCAATTTTGGTTGATGTTTGTTTGTCGAAGGTGAGGCGAGGTGAGGCGAGGCAGGGGGAGGCAACGGGGATGAAAGAGATGTGGCAAGGCAAGGCAGGGGGAGGCAATGGATGAAAGAGGCGAGGTGAGGCATCAAAAATTATGTGAGGCGAGGCGAGGCAGGGGGAGGCAATGGGGGTGAAAGAGGCGAGGCGAAGCATCAAAAAATGATGCGAGGTGAGGCGAGGCGAGGCAGGTAGAGGGCACAGGAATGAAAAAGGCGAGGCGAGGCACCAAAATTGAGGAGGGGCAAAAAGGTGAGTGGTGGGGGAGAAGAGGAAGCTGTTAGCGACATTGTTCATGAGGGGGACTGATGGGTGTCTTACTGTAGCTGCCGCTTGTTTTTGCAAAGCTATCTCAGAGCGGATGGAGGTAAAGCGAGTGGGTTGAAAAAGTCTGATGTTAAAGGCGATGCCCGAGGGGGACTTGAGGCTAT
The DNA here is from genome assembly GCA_963565915.1 of Entoloma clypeatum. NCBI lineage: Eukaryota > Fungi > Basidiomycota > Agaricomycetes > Agaricales > Entolomataceae > Entoloma > Entoloma clypeatum. The sequence goes on along the minus strand of OY751486.1, from coordinate 4,876,388 downwards.
TGAACCATTCTTTGCAAATGAGGGCTTGGTATTCGACAACGGCCTCATCTGCATATGGGCCCCCACTCATGGTTCTGTGTAATTCTAACTGGACGAAGAAGTCAATCATCGCGCCGACATGACGAGGTGCCCAGACTTTGGGTTGAGCCTTCATGGTACGAATGAAGATTTTGCTGGCGAATGTGATCTGGTCGCAGGTGAGGGTGGAATCAGGGAGAACATTGCGTGAGGCTTTGAGTGTGGATGCGGAGACTACACATAATGTGCGATTGAGTTGTGTGATTCCGAAGGCATCGCTGGCTACGGAAGGAGCAGGCTTGGACGCGTCGACACACCCTTCGCGGGTGAAGTACCAAAGTTCGACCCACTCAAATTTGGACAGTTTGAGTTTGGCGAAGTCAGAGGGGGAAAGGGCTGACTTGCCGGGGGGGGGGGGCATGTCATTTGCGAAATCCGGCGCCTGTCGTATGATGTCCAAGTCCTGATCCTGTGTGTCTCGCTGCTGCTGCTGCTCCTGCTGCTCCTGCTCCTGCTGCTCCTGCTGCTGTTGTGTCCAGATGTCATGCCGCCTCTGGCGCTCGACAGTCCATATCATGCGCAAGGCAACTTGAACTTGGTCTACAGGGAAACCTTGGTCGATGAGGTTTTGATGTGGGGCTGTCCATGCGTTGTCTCTGAAGTCTGGTTCTTGCTCTAGCAGGGGATCTTGAACTTCTGGCATGACGGGGTGTGGGATGAAGGAGTGACGAAAAGAAATAAAGGAGAAAGAGAGAAAGAAAATGAAGAGAAAGGGATCATAAAAGCATGCTATAAGGAGCCCTAGGGCTCAGCGCTCAGCGGCCGTCGCGTGTATGCAGCGAGGAGTTAAGTTTCAGATGCTGCATTCATGTGACTCATCATAGACAAATCTCTAGCTTGCTCGGCGAGCCTCGCTTCACTACGAGGGGCACATACAGTTGGATACTCAAGCTATATATGATAGAGAATCTGTATTCTGAAATGAGAGATCAAAACACAGGCAAAATCATGATGCAACAGTGCATCATGGGTTACTCCAAACACCAAAACCAATGTTTTCCTCCTTTCCCCTTTCCACAACCACTTTAGTCTACATGTACTGTTTGTATACCATTGAAACATTGTATGTAAACCTTCTCAGACCATTCAAGTAAAGTTCAAGGACTTGATAAGGTGAATATGAGCAAAATAGGTCGAAAATTTGACCAAAATCTTTTATTTCACCTTTGGATTCTCCGCATTCAGGGGATCTCAGAACACCTTCATTTTTCAAATTTGGTTCATTCCTTAGGGAGATATGACACTTTTCCTCAAATCTGCACATTTGATTATTTTTATCATATCTGGACTTCTAAAAATTATACAAAGTGTGTCACAAGGTGAATACCTATGCAGTCATGAGTCCTATTGCTTCAAACTATTATTAAATCATGAGGAAGGCACCATGCATGCCTGCGCGATGTCTTTGGTGCATTGTTTACTATTATTTGGTTCAGACCATGGGACCTCTATAACTTGGGATCCATGGCAAAATTTGATAAAATAAATACATACTTGATAATACAACATGCTTTCCTACCTAACTGATATAGTAGAAAAGTTTACTTGTTCCTGTGTAGAGGTAATGAGGAGGATGTGCGATATTTTTGGAGATTTGTTTACATGTATTTGACATGTGTGATGTGTGTGTGTCGTGCATCATGCAACATTGAACCCACACATCCACCCATTACTGACTGTGCAATGAGGAGCACACATGCCAAAAACCTCAGAATATATACATGGATTTTTATTCAATCAGTCATGAGCAGCACAAACTGGTCATAAGCATCAAAAACGGTAAAAACCATTACATCAGCATGGATTAAAGGCTTGCTTTCACCAATGGCCTGTCACTGGTTTGTCGCTGGCTTTTTGCCAGTTTTTTGCTGTGGTGTCTTTTGCCGGTCAATGATATGCTGATCTGTTGTTAGCATTGTTATTTTAATTTGCAGTGTTGCTGGCCCTCAAGACTTGGTTTCGCCGATAGCCTATCGCCGTCTCGCCGGTTTTTTGCCATGGTGTCTTTCACCGGTCAATGATATGCTGATCTGTCGTTAGCATCTTTCTCTTAATTTGCAGTGTCGCTGGCCCTCAAGACTTGCTTTTGCCGATGGATCATCAATTCGCCGATGGCCTGTTGCCGTGTCGCCGGTCTTTCATCGGTTTTTCGCTGTGGTGTCTTTCGCCGGTGAATTATTCGCCGATCTGTTGTATGTTGTCGCTGGCAACATTTTTTGTTCACCAGTGACATTATTATTTCGCCGTTCGCCATGGTAAATTCGCTGGTGTTGTAGCAAATTCACTGCTTCCATAATTCACCATACACTATATGCCTTTGCTGGACCGTAAATTACAATACAGTGTAGGTTGACTACCTGCCAATACTACTGTACACTATGGCCCTACCTACCACTACAGCACTACCGTCTCTATGGATCACTACGACCCTACAGGACCCTACAAGTTTGGGTGTGTTTGCTACAGTTTACTACATCAGCAAACCCTGATTTTCGCCATAGCTGCCCATAACAAACAAACAAACACCATAGGCATCTATAGCAAACAAGTAAACACCATAGGTGTCTATAGCAAACCATAGTACCCATAGTTGCATAGTATTGCAGAGCTCTAGCCCATAGTCAATATAGTCACCAAGCACTGTAGAACACTAGTTCCATAGCAACCATGCTACTTGCAAGAACTTGTATTCTCATTTCATTATCCTATAAGTAGCTCTCAGGGGAGCATTCTCTGTAAGATAGTACTAGTATGGTGGTATCAAGTATCGAGGTTTTCCAAGGTTCTGGTAGTAGCTATTAAGCTAATACATCCTTAGTTTAAATTTTCGACAAAGAAGAAAACACCAAGGGTAACTGAGACATTTGGGAATGACAGTATGTATTGGTCACACGTGGAGTACATGATAGTAGACAGGACACTGCGTACAGGCAATAAAATGTCCAGAGGAGGGACAGACACCATCCTCACATGTGCCATATCATTCCCCCAAAGAGAAGTCCCCCCGCCCCATGTGTCCCTCGGCATGTTACATGTCCGTCACACATGTCCCCTCAGGCCTATTTGCATGTCCCACTGTTCCTGTGTTCCTTCTGCCATTCCTCACATGTGTCCTGCCATTTCCATGTTCCCCACACTGTTTCCCGCTGTTCTCGCGTGCCCCGCCGTCCTCGTGTCTCATATGCCAGGCTTCGTGTCCCGCCGTTCTCACATGTCTCGTCAGTGGCCTGTTTCTGATGAGAGGATGTGGTGCTTACCTAAATAGGTTGGCTCGTGGCCCTTGTTTGAATGGAGGGAGAAGGCATCGACTGAGGAGGGAGTGGAGGGAGGTGGAGGGAGGTGATAGAGGAAAGACGATGGGGCAATAATGAGGACTTGGAATATTGTTCAACTTCCGGCCGTTGCTGGGGTCGGTTCCGATATTTCATCATGCCTGGCTCGGAACATGCCAATTGTATATTAGTAACCGAGCTCCACTTCTTGCCTTCCCCCATCACCTCCCTCCACCTCCATCCACTCCCTCCTCTGTCAATGCCTCTTCCCTCCATTCAAACGAGTGCAAGGAACGGCAGAGGGAATGCAGAAACGGTGGGACATACTGTACATGAAGCCCCAACCCCCGCCTCTCGACCCCTTGCCATCACCATTGGCTACCGTTGCCCAATGAGTCAGAAAGGGGACCCCCTGGTAAGCTGAACTCACCCCACCAACCCCCGATGACTGACCACCCCCCATGTCCACACTTGGGCCCACGATGCCAACACCTGCGTGCCATGTCACCACCTGGAAACTGACATCCACAGGGTGGAATTTTTAAAGCCTTCGAGAGCACAAATTGAGAAGATTATCTGTTAAAAATGAATGAATTTCTGACCATAACGCATGACGCTGGCTTGTGAACCCCGTCCTGGTGAACCTATTGTGTAACGCGTAACATGGCGTGAATCTATGGTTGTAATACTACAGTATACCTCTCTGTAGTGGCCTTCAAGTTAGATACCACCATTCTCGCAAGTTGCGTTGAATAGTGACTCCCCTTTGCTTTCCATTTTTTCGCGACCGCGGCATCAATGCAACGGACACCAACACAACACTGCTATTCCGAGTGAAAATGGTCATTACATTACGATTATGGTTTATCTAAATAGATCCGTTCTAATCCTACTATGATCTAATATGTTGAATTTCAATCCGTCCTGATCAATAAGCAGAATCAAAACGATCGAGGGGTCCTGCTAAGAGCTTTCATGAAGGTGTGGAATGTTAGAAGCCCTCCACAGGTTAAGTAGTCGTAGGCGTCATCAGGGGTATCAGGCTCTGATGCAGTTGCAGCTCTAAAAAGTTGCAGGAGAGGATATATCCACTGCTCTCGCACCTCCCTAAACTCGTCCCGGACAAACCTGAGAACATCCCGAGCTGAATAGCGGGTCTCGATGAAAGACCGCTTCATATTCAAAGCGATAGGGAATGTGGCATCCCACGCCTGGAGCAGCTCGATTGTTTGGAGCTGGACTTTGTTCTTTAGATCATAATGGATCGCGGCCCAAACGAGAATATATAGGAAGGACTCCAGGTCGTGGCGATAGAGATGGGTAGGCGGTTGCTCCACGAGGAGATCCCGGGCCATGAACGGTATAGTACCAGTGCGGTGTTTCGCCGTGGACGTTGGTACCTCCCCGGCATCGTTCAGTATTGAGGCCATATCCCAATCGTTGACTATCCCTTTGGTCTCGCCCATTTTTTGCTTGAACATCAGGTTATTCTCGCTGAGATCGCGATGGAGGACTCTAGCCACCTTGAAGGCCTGGTAGTGACCTACATCAAGTCAGCACAGGGTTAACAACAAATGAAAAAGAGAGGCCTACATTCAACGCAATCGACGAACACCGTTTTGAACTCTTCAACGTCGTCCACCTCCCACAGCTTCTTATACAGTTTCATCGCGATCGCGTGCAGTTCACGATCTTCAAACTCGGCTGTCGAAATTGCCTTCAGGAGCTCGACGCGAGGAAGGGTCAAGTGTTCGGCGTTGTACGTGGCGGAGAATGTGACTTCAGGAAGATGGTCCTTCCAAGCCGGAAGAGCGTCGACGACCTTCTTGATAATGACGGCTTCTTTTTGGCGTGAGACCAGAGGCCAGCTGATTTTAAGTGCCTCGGGCTCTGTCACGGTACTGCCATCTGGTAATGCAGAGTAGACCTTCGTCGCTCGGCCGATAAGGCCGTGATATTCAAACAGGATCTTCTGAATGGTCCACGACACAGATCCACCCGAATCGTCGTTCAACGGAAAAGTTATGCGGGAACCAACGAGGTCGGGGAGACCCCCGCCTTTCGCGGCGTCGACGGGAGCATTCCGTATTTCCATACACGGGTCAAAGCCAGCATGCTTGCGATCGCAAGCGCTGAGCGCGTAGACAACCAACGCCAGTGCAGTCGGGTACTCGGTAAAGTTGAAAGGTCGAGTGCGAATGACACACGCGCTGTCGTAGTACCATAAGGACACATACGTTCGGTCAATGAATATGCCTGACGTATAAAGGCGCGTGGAACTCGTCATACACTCCACAGCGTACGTGGCGAGTTGCAGCTCGTCCTTGGTGTATTCGATGTTTCTACGTTTTGCCGGACGTAGACTTCCCACTTCACCGTCGTTTTTGCGCTTCTGGCTCGTAGTTTGAGAACGCGGGACGGCGACGGGCATACCAGCGCCACTGCCACTAGATGTCGGGGGGTTATGGCTAGATGTGCTGCCTGCGGCAAACCTCGGACTGCGGCGGACAGGTTCCATGCTGAGCGCCTTTGAATGGCGCTTTTTGGCCAGCGAGCCCGATGCTACGTGATTCGACGGTTTGCCAGGAGACCGCCGACTTGAAGCAACGCCTTTGAGATGCGCAGGCAAGGCAGAGCTCGTGGACGAAGGGACAGCTCCTCGCTTCCTCTCAGCGTCCAACCTACGCCTCTTCTTGAACTCCACTATCTGCCATGGCAACAGCCAGACAGGGCGTTCGATCATCTCCGCCAGGGTCAGCATGTCGGGTTGAAGGTGTGTATATCGTGACTTGATTTTGCATGTGCCACCTTTGCTCCAGAAAACGACGGAGCCTTTTCCGGGGGCCTTGACGAATGAACGGACCTTTGATGCGAGATCCTCTGCGATTTCTGCGAATATGGGGTAGAGCTCAGTCTCGTGGTTAGTCTTGCCATTGTATCTCTCGAGAGCATCGGGATCGATGGCCCACTTCTCCTGCTCGCAGATGAGTCTGGTGGTGGCCTCGTCCACGCCCCATACGTGCTGAACAAACGGCTCGACGTCGGTGAGGAATATTTTATGCTTGATATCATCTTCTAGCGAGGGACGAATGGTGGAGCAAGTGGCATTTTCAGGGAGCCCGACTACGCCGCGCTTGCTAGGTGTCGACATATCTTCTCATTAGTTTATCAGCACCGTTGACACCATAATATCTTCTAGAGGCTTACCGGAATCGTACGAATTGTCTGAAGATGATCTTGAATAACTGGTCCACGACGAAGTCGAAGAGGAACCGGGATCGGAGAGGCTTGGTGAGGTCGACATATTTATCGATTTATCAGCAATCCTTGTCTGGCCAAAGCGTTCGATGGGTCACTAAAAGTGGTTAGAATTAGGGCAAAGCTAGTGACCGATCTACCAAAACAATGGGCGTGACGTTGGTCACACTCGGACGCGTGCTGTGACGGTACGCGTTGCTGTGTTTTTCTTTCAAATCCCCTGACATTCACACACACTGCACACAAGGCGCTTGTCATACCATTGAGGCACTCCCAAGGAATCCATCCAAGGGCCGAAAAAGACCCGGCAGGTTCCTTTCGCCCTTTTCTTTCTCTCAAAGGGCCGGATGCGTAGGTCCGGGAACTGTCTGGAAATGGAACCACAAGCAGAACCAGTAATAAGAGACCAGAGGTTGTCAGGGCTGCTGAGGCCGAACGAGCATTTTGCCGCGCGGCGAAAAGTTATAAGGCGACAACCTATTCGGATACGGGGAATGGAACCCCCAGCTGCCGGGGTCTGGAATCCTCTGGACTCCGATGTGGTGAATCCCAGAACAACTTGAATGTTAAAAGACCATACCCAACGCTGAACTTCCTTCTGTCGAAAGGGGGTGATGCAAGGGGTCTCCTCGTTTTTTACATATCCATTCTGGTACTAGTAGCATACCCAAGGGAGCAGGGATCAATGTGTAGTCTAAGTAGACGCTGATTGGCGGGGAGCTGGCAGTGATCACGATCCTGGAAATGTAATAAAAAAAGGATACACTAAGTATGACATAACATACGTTCGGGTACGGGGAATCGAACCCCGAGCTGCCGCGCAGACGTTATGAGGAAAACATGAGAGGCGGCAATGTTAGCCGTTACACCATACCCGACTTCCAATCTGCCCGACGTTTTCTGTTGTATCTGGAGGAGGCTTCATTCTTCCTTCAAAGAAAATCTGCGAAAATTTGGTCACTCTTCCAAGGTCTATGAATACTCTGCCGCCGACCTCAACAAATTCACAGTCTCTCCACAAGCCGTAGCACCAACTCCCCCCTCCTACTCACGAAATGATCGCCCAACTCCTTCTCCCACCTCGACCGATCGTATCCCTCATCAAACCTCACCTCAAACCTCTGCATAATCGCACACACAACCATCATCATCTCGCGCCGCGCGAGGTTCCGCCCGATGCAGTTTGCCGGGCCATAGCTGAACGGGATGAACGCGCTCGTGTTGTGTACGAACCTGTCCGAGCCCTCACGACGTGATTCTTTCGTGGTGGTGTTGGTGGCGGGTACATCAACCCAGTCTTCTGCCGGATCTGAGCATTTGGTTCCGGTTGGGCTCGAGCGCTGGGTATTATTGGTGAGCCAGCGCTCCGGCACAAACTCGTTCGTCCGTGGTGAGAAGTGCGCTGGGTTTCGGTGAACAGAGTAGGGCGGGACATAAATTTGGGTCCCCTCTGGTATATACCTACGTCCCAAAAGAAATTTGAGTCTTAATCGTTACTCTCCTGATATCAGACATGAACTCACTGCCCAGCGAAAACCCTCCCGCCACTCCCTCGTGGAACCTCTCTCGGCCCATTACTGAGCAACGGAGGGAGCAGCCTCAACGTCTCATTTCTGATCCACAGTCAATCCTCTCCGGCAAGTGTGACGCGTAACCTCAGACTCACATGCACGCATTCAGATACCCCATCTCACTAATCCTCCCATCTCCAAGAGCTCCACAGACGCTCTCACCCCTCTGGAAGACCCGATCCACCTCCTCTTGCAGCCGCTTGTAACACCCCGGGTTGGAAAGGAGGAAATAGAACAAGCTGCTCATCCCCGTGGCGGTTGTATCTGAGCCTGCTATCATGGCGAGAGCGCCGTCCCCGATGATGTCGTAAGTAGATGGGCGGGACGTTTCGTTCCCCGCCTCGTCAGACTGGGTAGCCAATTCTGAATCATTCGCAGGAACGACGCGGGTAGTAAGGACTCACGAGGTGATACCACAGGTCTTTCGTCCGTGCTCCTCCTTGGATCCTGCTCGTGGCATGCCCGATGGCGAACGTGCGCAGTCTGAGGATGTGTTTGGAGAGGAAAGGCGACCGGCAGAGGGTGCGCGATGCCCAGGGGATATGACAGACCACAGAAATCAGGCTAAGAAGCATGTCAGCCGACCCCAAGACCCGATCTGATTCCCACCCGAACTTACACGGAAAACTTTTCGAACATGCCCGGGATATTCTCGGGGTCTCCTTCATGCATAAGCTCGAAGCCTCCACCGAAACTTTCAATGATCAGATATGGATCCCAAGAGAAAAAACGAGTGCGACATACGTTAAATCACCCATGAAATCCAACGAGAAATGGCTGAACCACAACGACAGATCGGCAGGAGCTGATTCACCGTTTTCGTCCTTGGAGACCTCCGCAAGCCTCTCGATGAGGGTCTCGACGCGCTTCTTCAGTAAAATGTCGAATTCTGCAAGAGATTCTTGCGTGAACGCACGAGACCAAAGGCGGCGCCTATCTGCATGAGCTTGGCCGCGGAGAGAGAGGAGGTTTTTCGGGGCGCGTGGATCTTGTCGTGCATCATAGTCTGATTGGTTGTGAAGGTGCGGAAGTAAGAGTAGCGTGGGGGGTAAAGGACATACATCGGCCTTTGGGGATCCCACCTCTTCCAAGGATCGCAAGTGCTGCTTCGATATCGACGACGGACAACTCGTTCGGGCCTGTGGATGTTTATTCAGTGAATGGGGCTGCAAGCGGCGGAATACCCACCGACGCGCACGAAGGGACCGTACTTGTCATGGAGCTCCTTGGTGACGAGATGTTGGTGTCCTGTTGACTGGATCCACAAGCTCCATAGTTGAGTGACCTGATTCTCGGAAATGAGTGAATTGGAGACTGTCGGCTAGAGCTGAAGGAAGGACCTTGTTTATGGTTGGACCAGGAAATTTCGCAAGGGGGTGGAAGTGGGAGAGTCGATAAAGAACGATGGATGTCACTAGAGACATAAGAAACAACGTATATGTGGCCAAGATGGATGTGGCGGTGATCTGAAAGGGTGATACTAGGAGTAGACCAATGGGTTCCAGGAAGACCACCACGCCGACTGTGAGCAGATCCTTTGGCTCATACTTTGGCTCATAGGTCCTGTAATACAAGTGTGTGGCCTGTGATGTCGTTGTTACTGAGGTCGATGCTGAGTTCGCAGCCCACTTACCACTGCCCCGCCCACCACCGGGAGAATCGACCTCACCATTCGTTCCATCGAGAACTATAGCTGTTGGGGGTTCGTGGCAAGGAGGCAAGTCGGAAGGAGGCGCATGTCATTTGAAGTAACTGCAATGTTGATGATCGCCGTCGTTAACGATCGAGATCAATGATGTTTGAATTTGTACATAATGAACGTAAGTATACTCTAACCAAACTCTAACACTCTTTTCCCCACAAAAGTCATCGAACCCCGAGCTTCCGCGAACTCATTATGAGAGGCGGCAGATATCTGCGACACGAAGTGAACGCCATCCCCCCCCTCAGACACTTCAAACCCACCGTGACTGTAACCTCAATCCATTCAAAATCTCTCTACCAGCCTAACCACCAACTCGCCCCTCTTACTCACGAAATAATCGCCCAAGTCCTTTTCCCACCTAGCCCTGTCGTACGTCACATCAAACTCCACCTCAAACCTCTGTATGATCGCACACACGACCACCGCTATCTCCCGCCGCGCGAGGTTGCGCCCGATGCAGTTAGCCTGGCCGTGACTGAAGGGCATGAACGCGCTCGAGTTGTGTAGGAAGCCGTCGCCTTCAGACTGTCGTGATCCTCTTGTAGGAGCTGTGGCGGTGATGCCATCGACCCAGTCTTCCGAATCCGAGTTTCTGGGGCCGCTCGGGCTCTCGCTATGAGTGTCATTGTTCTGGTTGTTCAGCCAGCGCTCTGGCACGAACTCATTCGTTTGGGGTGAGAAGTGCGCTGGGTTGCGGTGGATGGAATAGGGCGGAAGGTATACCTGAGTTCCTTCTGGTATGTACCTAGCCGCACGAACCTCACATTTTGATTCTCCTGACCTGACAGTAACTCACCGCCCAGAGAAAATCCTCCCACCACTGCCGATCGGAACCTCCCTTGGCCCACTCGTCAGCAACGGAGGGAACAGCCTCAAGGCCTCGTTTCTAGCCCAACGTTAACTCATCTACAACCTTCCGGGAACATAAACGCAAACTTACATACACGCATTCAAATACGCCATCTCACTCAACCGCCCCACCTCAAAAGTACCATACGCGCTTGGGAACGTCCTGTCCACCTCCTCTTGTAGAGCCTTGTAACACTTCGGGTTGGAAAGGAGAAGATAAAAAAAGCTGCTAATCCCAGTGGCGGTCGTGTCCGATCCTGCGATCATGGCAAGGGCCCCATCAGCAATGACGTTAGATGTTGGTGGTCGGGACTTTTCGTTCCCTGCTTCGTCCGACTGTGCCGGCCAATCTTGTATCAGCTATCATTCGTCTGTAAGTAAGGACTTACGAGGTGATACCACAGATCTTTTGTCTGTGCACCCCTTTGGATTCTGCTCGTGCTGTGCTCGACAGCGAATTTGCGCGGCATTAGGATGCTTTTGGAGAGGAAGGGGAATCGGGTGAGGGTGCGCGCGGCCCAGGGGACATGACAGACCATGGAGACCGCTCTGGGGGGTATGTAAGACAGCCCGGGTGGGGGGGAGGGGGGGTGCGACGTCACTTACACAGTGAAATTTTCAAACATGCCACGGATATTGTTGGAATCATTTTCATGCACGAGTTCAAAGCCTCCACCGAAGCTTCGGGACGTCAGACATAATCCACGGAAGAACGTAGACCGAGCATACCATAGATCACCCATGAAATCCAACGAAAAAAGGCTGAACCACGACGAGAGGTCTATGGGAGCTCCTTCTCCATCTTTGCCCTTGGAGACCTCCGCGAGCTTCTCGACGAGTATCTCGACACGCTTTTTCAACGGGATGTCGAATTCTGCGAGAGATTCGTTTGTGAACGCGCGAGCCCAAAGGCGGCGGCGGTCTGTATGAGCTTGACCGCGGAGAGCAAGGAGGTTTCCCGGAGCGCGGGGATCCTGTCGGGTATCGTAGTCTGCTTGGTTATAGAGTTACCGGCGTAATAGTACTCTGGATCAGAGGACATACAACGGCCTCTGGATATTCCGCCTGGTCCGAGGATGGCAAGTGCTGCATCAATGTCGATAACGGACAGTTCATTCGGTCCTGTAGGCGTATGAATTAGTGAGAATACAGGCAGAGAACAGACACCCACCAACGCGCACGAAGGGGCCGTACTTGTCATGAAGCTGCTTGTTGACAAGGTGTTGGTGACCTGTTGACTGGATCCAGATGCTCCATAGTTGGGTGACCTGATTCTCGGACATGAGCGGATTGGATGATATCAGCTGCAGCTGAAAGGATGACCTTATTTATGGTGGGGCCAGGGAACTTGGCAAGCGGATGAAAGGGGGAGAGTCGATAGAGAACAATAGATGTGACGAGAGATGCCAGGAATAACGCGTAGGTGGACAAGATCGATGTTAGGTTGATCCAAGCTGGTGACACGAGGAGCAGAACGATGGGTTCTACGAAGAGAACCGCCCCGACAGTGAGCAGATTCCTTGGTTCATACTTTGGCTCGTAGGTCCTGTAATATAGATGTGTGGCCTGTGGTAGATCGTCTTTTTGGCTGTGACTGATACACAATTCTCAAGGCACATACCAGAGCCGCACTGACTACTTGGAGAATCAACATCGTAGTTCGTTAATGAGAGTTCCAGCTCGAGCGCTCCGAGTTCATCGCGGGAAGCAGTGCCGAGGTGCATGTTATATTACAAGCTTCCTATTGCCACCATGGTAACGTGTGCGAGGTATACTCTGCACGTACCGTATACTTATATCTAACCCCCAGACAGCCCTAGAAGCCCGTAGCATGTTGTGCCCAGAAGAACTTACAACGATATGTCGCTGCCTAGGTGACCATATCAGAGATAAGTTTCGTGTGGGATGGATGATGATCTCCTTGCTGCCGCCATCAACCAATTGTCAACCATGCCACAATATCTCCATTCCTCCTCACTACACAAGTTGATCTCATCGTCATCTGGCGAACTTGTCTCCGTCCAAAGACGTACAGTTTAGTGGTGCAAATGTCCTCGCTTCCTACTTTCGATGAGCTCCCCAACTACAAGAACCGCACTGGATGTGCGTGGAACGTATGGCCCGAAAACGACGAGCTCGGGACAGTCAATTTATTGACGGAGGAGGTGGTCAAACGCGTTGCGCAGGAGGAGATTCGGTGAGTTCGTCCAAAGTCCACCTACGTATATGATTCGCTAACAGGGCTACCTGTCCAGTACTGGCAAGACTTTCTCTTTGAATTGGCAAGTTTTCCAAGTTCTAAGCCGAGCCACCATCATGTTAAAGTTGTACACAGGCCCGTCAACTTCCCCGAGAACGTGAGTCTTTGAAAGGAACTGTTGTCCTTTGAAGACTGTGACTGACATATTTTGATCATAGCCTATGTTCCATCGTAAGACACCAGAAGTGACGCAAGGGACCAAAATTCCCGGGGTTTTAGCTCTTCGCGACGATGATCTTCACATTGTGGGTATCGTCCCTCCTAACCTTTCCTCGATCTTTCCCAAACTTTCCCAAGAATACCCAATCTGGAACTCAATGGGACGGATTGAAGCATTTTGGTCTCTTGGAACACGGTGTTTACTACAAAGGGTATCATCCTTCTTCTGTCGAAATCAGAGCTGGGCTGATAAAAAACAAAATTAGCATCCCCGCGGATTCTCTCCCTCTCGGCCGTCATGCTATTCTCGACCCCACCAACATCGATCCCAAACTGACCAAGCTCGGTATCCAGAGTATGCTTCCCAACTATCTCCGTCCACTTCCGCGGCTTACACGCAGGAAACCAACCCCAGACTGGGCTAAACATGGCATCTGCGGTCGTGGCGTCCTGCTGGACCTCGTGCGCTTCCACACCGCCGGCGCGAACAACCTCGCCAAGCTTCCGTATGATCCGATGTCCACCCACGGAATTACAGTGGCCGAGCTCGAGGCGTGTGCCAAGCATCAGGGCGTTGAGTTCAGGGAGGGTGATATCCTGATCTTGAGGGTCGGGTTTATCAAAAAGTTCTACGAAACTACTGAGGAATTCAGGACGGCTCTGGGATCCAAGGAGGAGACTTTGTGGGTTTTTGTGTGTTTCGCTGCTGCCTCTTAGTAATTCTTCAACCTTAGCGCGGGCATTGAACAGTCCGAGGACATGAAGCGTTTCATCTGGTATCTTACCTTAATCTTTTTCTTCCCACTCTGTGGGCATCGTACTGAGACATATTATTCGCAGGAACACCCATTTCGCGGCCGTCGCTTCTGATCAACCGGCTTTGGAGGCAAGCGAAAACCGTTTCAGCATCTCTCATCGTCGTCATCTGACTATTTCTTCCAACCTAGCGTTGGCCCACCCGAGAAGGCATCCCGCATCTCCACGAGGTCAGTTCTACTCTTTCCATCTCAATCCTATCCTTGATCCAAACCCTTTTTTCAGACGTTGTTAGGGTATTTCGGCTCCTCCAATCTGTTCCATTGATCGAGAATCTCATCTACTTCCTTCGGTAGCTTATGGGGAATGCCCATCGGTATGTCCACCATCCCATCCCTCTATTCAATACTCCTCGTGCTAAGACGTTGCATTCACAGGTGAACTGTTTGATTTGGAGGACATCTCTGAATATTGTGCCGAGACGGGCAGGTGGACGTTCTATTTCTCGTCTTGGCCTTTGCCAATGTGAGTGCAATGCCTCTCCCTTTCCTTCTCTGCTCTCACCAAATTGTGCTTTTGTACATAGCATCGGCGGATGTGCAAGCCCCGCCAATGCATCGGCAACTTTCTAAATGTACTGAGTGAAACGTCAAAAATGTAAGGTGTGAGCGGCAGGCAATATGTATGTATATATATGTAAACAGAGTTAAGCTTCAGAGAATTTTAACAACGCCCGAGACGTCCACGGTAAGTCATCTTGATTGCGTGTTTGCCGAAACAAGGCTAGCATCCTTCGAATCGGTGTATTCGGTGGATCGGGAAACCATATGGTGCAAACGTAAAATCACTGCAACGCTGAGCAAATCGCCAAATGGACAACTGGCAAATTTGGAGTTCCCCGCAGTATCGGCTAGATCGTGTTCAATTCCTCTTCTAGCCTAAAGCGCATTGAGACGGGCGGCATTCATCCATCTCGGTTCTCCTGACGTTTCATGTCGATGAGCTATTGGCCAGATGCATCAGTTTTGAGGACTGAAAAATATCCATACCATCTATGATGTCTATATCATACAACGTAGTATCAACACACCACCAAGCTCTCACCTCATCAAAGGGTTAAAAAAAAAACACCGAAACACGTATCACATCCCTGTCCTTGGCCTCGGTTCGACCTCCACCATCAACCGCTCATCAAACACCGTCGTCCGCATATTTCTGATCCCCCGTCTGAACGCGTCGACGTCGAAACCTGGCTTGAGCCGAATATGGAGGTTCAGCATCAAACGAGCGAGAACGAAGCGAAGCTCGTGCAGCGCGAACGTCTTGGCTATGCAGACGAATCGGCCAGAGGAGAAGGGGACGAGAAACTTGGCAAGGGTTGCCCCTTGATCTTCCAACCATCGTTCGGGGCGAAACACCTGTTTCATGATTAGCGCGTTTAATGGTGGAGGGGAAAGAACGCTCGCCATGGCATCTGGCCCGAAGTTCTCTTCGCAGGTCTGTTGTGTCCATGCAGAAAGCGCGGCAATCGTCCCTCCCGGAATGTGTACTCCATCGATCACCGCCCCTTCTTCTGGTATGATCCTCGGTAGGAAGAAGGGGGTCCCCAGTCTGAGGGTCTCGTTGAGGACGGCGTTGAGGTATGGAATTTCAGACAGAGTGGTGAGGACGACGTTCAGATCGGAGTCGTCTTCGGGATTGGGCATGGCGGCATCGAGAATTAATTGGAGTTTATTGTACGTTCGGGTGTCGGAGAGGAGAAAGTAGAAGGCGAGACCGAGAAGGGTTGCGGTGTTGTCTGAGCCTGATTTAACAAATATTGGGTTGGGTGAGATTATAAGACGTTGAAAAGGCGTACCGGCTTGAACTGCGACGAGTGCGTCGACAGCGAGTTCATTCGCTGGGATATGTTCACCAGTCGCAGGATCGCCTGCTAACTTGGGTTGAATTCAGTCGTGCTCGTGTCTATGTGAATGTATGGGAGAAGACTGACGAGATATGATGACACATCCCGTATGTCGACGTCTTTGGACGCGATACGGTTCTGCATCATTCGGATGGCTGCATGGCGTAATTGGTGAATGTCTTTGGAGGCGGGAAGATGCCATAGGATGTCAAGAAGCCAAGGTGATTGACCAATCCTGTCAGTGTGGGATGAGAAGAGTAGAGGAATGAATGCTTGTGCTTACGAGTCGACGATTGACATGGCCATCTTTCCGCCGGGTACGAGATTTTGTTTATCGCCGTCTCTCATGAGCTCCTGCTATGATATTAATGTGAATCTTCAGTTGTAAAATCTGCCCTACGAGATCATTGAATCCACCGAAAACCATTTCACCCTTCAGATACAATACGTTGGGTATGCCGTGATCGGGCATGGAAATAAACGCGTACCATAAAGTCATACGACCAATGAGCGAGAGCCTCGGCAAGGTCTACATGGCCTGCTTGAGCTCGATCTTGCAGGCATTGTATCAACTGCGAGACGCGTCGATCCATGGGATAGCAATATTCCGCATACCTGAAGCACCACGCGCCGGGTTTAAGACCGATGCTAGCAGCAAGTGATTGCCTATGATACTCACGCGCTTCCTGTGAACCCAGCAGACCAGATGCGCTTGCGAGCGGCATGCTCATCGCGCGGATGCTTGAAGAATAATGAGATACCAGGTGTGTGTCCCGGAGTATCATAAGAGTGACTCTTCTCCATGTTATGTGAAGAATAGAGGACTGCCGCCGCCGATGGCGAGTGGATAGACAAATGATTAGGCCCTTGAGGCATGCGTGAGGATTATAAAGGGAATCTGACAGGGTGTAACCCACCAATGCGTACGAATTGGCCATACTTTCGATGCAAGGCATCTAGAGTGAGATGTCTGTACCCGCGGAAGGACGAAGCTGAGAGGAGAAGACTGCTGAGACGCCACAAGACTGGTCCCGGAAAGGAGGCAAGCGGGTGGAATGGAGAAAGGCGATAGGACACCGTAGCAAGGCTCAACGTTGCGACATATGCAGTAGACAGCTTCAGTGAGCTCAAATAACCATCATAGGCATTGAGATCAGACGTAATTTGGAGCATGAAATACAGAACGCCATAAGAAAGGGTGAAAAGGCCGAGCGCATAGTCACCGCGGACGTCATGGCGGTTCAGGAGAGACCAAGTACCCTTTGACAGAGGATCTTCAGAAGGAAAGGCTATAGGGAGGATGTCCGCAACTTACTATCCCTGCAAGGCTGGCATACAATAGTGTCATGACGAGATGTGAAGTGATGAGCTATTTTTATCGTAGGACCGCGGTCACGTATTCATCACGTAATCTCGCCAATTTTCAGCGCTCAACCTTGCGCTCAACGTCAACGCCTGACCATCATGTTGTCCTCGAGTCGACCCTCGTACCAATAATCTGCAAATCGATAGAATGTAGAACTCAACGCGAGAGGAATACTTAACAGGTGGGGATATCCCATGTTTCAACGAGAATTTGATTCGTCGAAATACAGAAACCAGGTCGGCTTCCTTGCCAAGGTTACCGTGAGGGCCGAGGAGCCTGTGCATACAAATCAGATCACCCATTCATCCATCAAATTCGACATGGAAGGCTTTCTCCTCAAACTCACCCTAACAGCGCTGGCCGCCAGCGGCTACTGGTATTCTCTCACTCCTCCCAGTTATCCTTCTCAGAAGGACACAGTCCACGTCGATGGTTTCTTCGGATTCGTTGCACACAAGCTCTCCGTCGTTTCCAAGGTCTGCGTTAGACTATTCCATTTTCAAATTTTCTGACTTGGCCTGCCCTCCAGATCGCTGTCGTTTCTCAGCTCACCTGTCAAATCATCGTCATCGCTGCGCTTTCCTATCCATCGACAAAATCCTCACAAGCGTTACCTTACCTCTGCAAATCCGCCAATCCTCATATGATTACATCTCTATCGCCACAGTTTCTGCTCGGATCTTTCGTTGTCATTTCCATGACGTTAATCAGAGCTTGGTGTTTCCATGCACTCGGCAGGCTATTCACTTTCCAAATCGCTATTCGCAATAACCACCGTCTCGTGCGCACGGGTCCCTACGCGTGCGTGCGGCACCCTGGCTACACGTCACTTATTTCCGTCATTGTCGGTGTCATCCTCATGTCCTTGGATGAGAGGGGTTGGATACGACAATGCAATATGATGGACACCCAGGTCAGATGGTGGGTCTATCTCTACATCTGCCTTTGCGCGTTTTCTATCAAGAGCATGATTGGGAGGGGACGGATCGAGGATGACGAATTGAGAAAAGTTTTCCACGAGGATTGGATGATCTACAAGCGTGAAGTCCCTTATCAATTTATACCTGGCGTGTTGTAGGTGGAAGAATCGTGAATTTCTTGTGGAACCAATTGAGCGAACAAGAAGGTCCATCGATGAACTCGCAGCTCGCCGAAGATCTTCTCTCATCTTCCCACCTCATTGCAAACGGGGATATGTGGATATCGGGCCCACCCCACATGACTATAGATTACAATCAACTGATATCGCGCCCCAGCGCCAAGCGCTGAGTGAGCTAGAGTCGGGCGAGCCCACTGCCTGTGGAAACAACCGATCACGCGGGGTATTTCCTTTACCCGGACAACTGCCTTACACCTGAACACTTTCCACCCCGTCTCTGAAGCCGTTCCCGGCACCCACTCTCATTCATTCGAGCATTTCAGACGAAACGCGGTCCAGGCGACTCCTACCGGCCTGAACGAACATGTCACTTCCGAGCAATCTTGGCACGATTGAAGCGCCTTTCTTCATTGGTGAGTCACTAACAAAAGGCCTTGTACACACTTGGATCTTAACCAACAACAACAGGCATGATGGCTTCCTGCGCGTATGTATCTGACAACCGTGCTGACTCCAGAATACTCAAACGTTATGCTCTCGAATCATGATCACAGCCTGTTCGGGATAACATGCGCCCAAGTCGTGTACTACTACCGAAATTATCCTTCGGACCATCCAATACGAAAATCACTTGCAAGTGTCTAGATTCGTGCCTTTGTCCGCTTGTGACTGAATATTCCCCCACACAGGTGGCATTCCTATTGTTAGTCTTTGAAACCTCCAGGTCTTGATGTCGACCTCGATCGATTTTCCCCTTCCAGCCTTTTGGAGCTCGCCCATTTGACCCTCATCGGAGAGGCATCACATTTCTTGTTTGTGATCTGCAAGCTGCCCGAAAATGCTCAATCAATATTTTTCGTCCGATCGTACGTTCCGTGAATTGCATATTTAGGGGCTTGAACTCAATCCCGACAATGGTACTGCAGGACGTTCTCCGTGCGTTTCCTTCTGTCCAGCGAGCTAACAGAAGCTCACCGCCGTTGTTAACCAGGTTTCATATATATTGACGGTGCGTAGCCTTTTGCATCGGCATTTCTCGCGGGAGCACTCACCTCGTTTTCCAAAGGTTCTGATAACGAGCACTGTACAAGGGTAAGCCTATGCACCTTTCTCTTCGGCAAAGAAGCGGTAGCTCACATCGACAATCCATCGTTTGTCAGCTTCTATGCATGGAGAGTATGGACCGGTTTGTTTTCATTTAGAGTCCTCCATTCAGGATTAACATGCTCCTTTCAGTGAGCAAAAGCCATAGTTGGGGAAAACCCGTAGTCGGGGTGATTGTACGTCTTGGAGACTTTCCGTTTGGCCAGACTTCTGAACATCTCCTCATAGGTCGCGGCTACCATAGTACAATTCGGTATGCATCTAAAATGACGTCCTCTGCTCTGCTCAATGACTGAGGCTTTCTACGCGATATAGGGCTAGGAATCGGTAGGCTTCCTTGTCGCGTACATCCACAACCGTATTGACATTTACTCCAGTGGAGGACGCGTTTTTGTAAGTTGTGGACGTTTGTCCCCGCAAATGTCCTCTCAATCTTAGACTCGTAGGTTCATAAATCCGGCTCTCCCTTCGATCCACGCACGGCGGGCACAAGGCATCTATTCATCACAACTGGCGGTAGCCATGGCGTGCGATGTTATGATATCAGTAGCGCTCGTTCGTTTCTTGAACCTGTCGCGTTCGGGTTTCCACTCGTGAGTTCATCTCGGTTCATGCCCATCATTTTCCTGTCGTTGACGTCGCGATGCAGGACAGAGAACATCATTGATCGGCTCATAGTCTACAGGTTGCTTTCTCTTGCCAAGGCAATCCGCTACGACTGACAATTGACCATTCTACAGTGTAAACATTGGGCTTGTGACCAGCGCAATTTCAGTGGTCACTTTTGCGACGGTGAGTCTCTAACGAAACATATCCATGCTAGTTTCTGATCTTTCCATCAGTTCCTTGCTCTGCCGGATAGCACCCTCTTTACTGGTTAGTTTCTCCTTCGACCATTGTGTTACACAGTTTGTACATTCATACTATCGTAGCGTTCACTGAGATTATCAGCAAAGGTACGCTCCGCATGAGCCTATGATGGCTGTATAGCTTACTAGACTCTTCAGTTTACGTGAACTCGTTATTGGTCACGTACGTATACTCCTTCTTTTCCCTCGCGAATGATTAACGCCGAAGCTACTTGTTTCAGACTAAACTCGAGAAAAAACCTTCGGAAGACCTTTGATAGTCGTGCCGCAGAAGCCATCCCACTTTCGGGAAGCACTTACGCGTATGCTTCACAAGGTAAACCGTGACATCACTGGTCAACCAGCTCGCCATAATCGATGACATGAATGATTTTTTGTCCAGGGAAACTCAAGAGCAGCCAGGTTACCACTGGTGCTACGCTCTTTTCAAACACCTCAGTGGACATGAAGGATGGCGGGAAGGTTTAATAGTAGTACACTTTAGGGCCTTGGTTAATGGGCTGTCCCTCCAAGTCAGTGACCCGGAGGGCGCCATCTATTTATTGAGAATTCTGCATATGAGCCAGGGCTCTCCATGAGTTTCATGCTTCATTGCAGCCTTGCAATGGCAAAGAAAGTGTCTTGTGTGTCGGACCCACGTGTAAAGATAAGGTATGTAACTCCGGATCTGTCATCCCACTTCCTTGGTACCGATTGGACACGTAACTCCTCCTTGTTGGCACACTTGCTTCCCGCTGAAGGTGCAGGTCGCCCGTCGAACAACTCATTCCCTCATGCCGATCTTCCTCTGCCAACTGAACTGGCTGAAAAAAAATACAGACTTGCGTGCCCAAGTGAAGGAGGCTTGTGTTTTCAATGAAAGCAGATTTTCTTGGTGGTACGTCTGCATTGATAATTGAAGCCTCGGATTTTAATGTTTGTTTGTTATGAATTTTTTTTTTGTAGTTTTCGTTCGTCGTTCGTCAACAGAAGTTCCTGGAATTTGTTGTATAAAGTAGGATGACCGAGAGAAGCAGAAGGTAGAGCCAACGTCGACGATTATTTAAGAATCGAGCCCGTACCCGATCAACTCTGCTATCTCCGGAAACCTTGGCACGATTCTGCATGAGAATGGCACAGGATGGCTTTTCGCAGACAGAGACTATGAATGGCAGTTGTCCAATTGATGACATGTCACGCACCTGGTCAATGTCGTTGTATATTTGACTTCCGGCATGATTGGCTTTCCATGCTCATCGAGCTCCGGGAGTATCTTGAAGAGCGCTAGAGTGGTCGATATAAGAAGGTAAGATAGATGGTTTGCTAGTTCAGTTCCAGGGCACCGCCTGAAAGACGACCTTCATCGAAAAGTGCACTTGCATGGTAAAGGGGAGCAATTACCTTCTGCCCATGCCGAATATATATAAACGGGGGTCAGGAGGGACCTCAGTTTGGCTGTCAACCTTGAACCGATGTGGTTTGAATTCAAAAGGCTCTGGATAGAACTTGGGGTCATGCGTGTAAGCCCTAACGGAGAGTTAGTGTCAAGTCTCTTATGCGAGGAGCGTTTGGGGTGTACCAGACGTTAGCGATCACGAACGACTTGGCAGGAAGGACGCAACCGTCAAAGATATCATCCTCCCGCAGGGAGCGTGCAACTGGAATGTTCTCAGTTCAATAATTGGGTGGATCACGACTTGACTTACTCAAAGGTGTTGGTGGATGCCACCGCAAGGATTCCTTGATGATGCACTCGATAAACGGAAGCCGTTCCCTATCTCCAAACGTTGGCAAGACACAGGTACCCAAGACGGAGTCGAGCTCCCTTTGAGCTTCGATTTGGAGCTCGGGGTGGAGCACCATTGCAAGAAAGAATGACGAAATAACACTCGCCGTCTGAAGGAAGAATTACTGTAATCAAGGGGGTCTGGACTGGCAGCTTCGAATAAGCTTACAGTATCTACACCGGCTAGATTGCTTTGAAGGTCAAGAAGTCAAAGAAGAGAAGACTATCCACAGTACCTGCGTTGATAATTCCCGCAGTCCATTTCAGCAGATGCAAATCGTTTTGACTCATGTTATCTACGTTTCCCTCCATATGGTTCGCCGTAAAAGAGGGTTCGGCCATGCCATTCACCTAAATCATACGGGTAACGACGGCCCGCTGAAGCATACAACAAGAGCATACCGCTTGTTCTTTCACCTTTAAAAATGGTATCGTGAAGAGGCTCTCAATCTTCTCGTTATTCTCCCTTGCAACTGCTTTGAAACCGGTCCCCGGGAAACCTTCGGGGAGTGAATTGACTAAGTTTCTTGCGAATCTTAATTTGCTGTATCCTTTGGAAATGTAATGGGGGACTCACGGAAAGGAAAGACGTCCACTGCATATCTGTTGGGAGATATTAGTTTGCCTGTTATATGCATCACCTCTTCCGCCAAAGGAACCAGAATGTCATGCTCGCTGTCCACTTTGTGACCGTAAGTGAATTGCAATAAGCACGTCGTAAGCGTTCTTTTCGCGATATGATTAATTTGGGATCAGAATGTAAATGACGAGAGTTTTAGACCTGCGAATATGTTGACGGAATCCTGAAGGATCGTCCAAGAGGCTTTTCGCAAACACATTTGCTTCTCCCATGAACATTGCGTAACATGCTTGCAGATCGCGAGGTCCCAGGCCAGCATGTATCAGTCTCCTACCCTTTTTCACGTCTTCTCCATAATTCTTGAAGAGCATCGCCTGACCGAACCCGCTCCTAAGAATGACGATGATTATTGCCTCGTCTAAAAACCCTTTGGAAAGGCGCACAATTCCGCCATAAACCGGTGTGGTCTATCCGCATAGTTCCCGGATCTTTTCTCGAATAACTCGACTGCTGATTCATATGAGTTGACGATAATCAGCCTTCTAGAGAACACTCTGGCAAAGATGATGCCACCTTGCCACGGATGAGTCGTATTCACGGTATCCAGACGTTACTCACCATAGATGGTTCCCCATTCAGTGAACTTCAGCCAGGGACTCTCTGTGGGAATCTGAAGTGCATTTCCAAACAAGAATGTTCCCGGAGGACCGGGAACATGATTCTGGGGTTTGAGAGTTCGTACAACTGTGTATAGCGCTCCAACGAATGCCGCGCACAACGCAAGCCAGTTGAAGATGATGAAGTCTGACATGGACCTAGATTGTTTCCTCAACAACACCCAAAACGTTCATCAACGTTCAACGTTCATCGCTTATGAGAGTAGCGGCTATCTCCCATAAGCACGTTGCCTATTGACGCTCTACTTATCGCTAGTTTGGAGCCGGAACAGAGAAGCAAGTGACATCAGTCGCCAACGACACGAGGTAATTTCGGTCGTCGTATGACCCGGTCGTCCTGATAACAAGGTTCAAGTTGCCGAGGAGAGACAAATAAGCATCAACATTGTAATTTCCCCAATTTCGACATCACCAAGCAACAGGCTGCAAATTTTTAGTCAGGCTTCAAATATAATATGTACGGTTCTCATGAGCATTGAATGCGCGAGGCAGCCCTCACCCCAGACAGCCCCAGAACCCCCAGGTGCCGATAATAGGTGTATAGGAATCAATGTTTCTTGTGGCACTTTCGAAACTCTGTCATGTGGCAAGTGGCCCCTCATGATGATCGATATCCTGAGCGCCCAACAAGACTTGATCGATTTTCGGCACTCGGCGTGGGGACTCGGAGTGTCTCCAATGCGCGGTGTACCTGGAAACGCTTCTAATCGCATGCAAAGTGGGACTGTACTGTATGTATGGATTTTGGCAGGAAGCGATTCCTTCGATTCACATGTAGAGTCAGGACGCCGGAGCGCGGCGATGCTTCTTTGCCGATCGGGCTGGTATACTTACTCATCCGTCTTGTTCCATTCGTCAATCGTTCAACACGGGCAGGATGAAAGTCACCCAATTCATTATACCCCACAACCCGGGAGGCAGGCCTCTGCAGCTATCCGTCAAGAGATATCAATTCGATGATTATGACCAGTGGCGCGGTGAACGTGGAACTATACTCCTCCTGGTCCATGGAGCGGGCTTCAGTGATTTCCCCTCTTGATGCTTGTGAACGCTTCCTGAATTCATCTTTGACTGTAGATAAGGAGGTTTGGGAACCTTTCCTTCAGGAAGTCGAGGAACTGCAAGCTTCGGACTCCAAGCTACCTTTCAGCCTCAACCGGGTCAAAGAAGCATGGGCAGTGGATTGTCCCAACCATGGCGATTCCGCGGTTTTGAATGAGGAATATCTCTTTCACGATACCAAGGACGTCCGTATGTCGCTTGCCTTTTCCCTACAAGACAAATCATGACATCATTTCTCCGTAGTGCTCGAAGAGTTTGCTCGGTCTCCCCTGCGCGTGCTCCGTTCCGGACTCATCGAAAATGTGCAGAAAGAGCGCATCATAGTTGTTGGACATTCTGTTGGATCACTGGCCGCGTGAGTGATTCCATAGCCTTCGTCCCAGATGGCCCGTTTCGACAGCTTTGAGTAGCGCATGGGCTACGTACCTCTACCATCAAGAGGATCACAAGCTCGTCGACTCTTGCATATTGATCGAACCACCGGGCGAGGCATTTGGACCACGCCCCATCCTCAAGCAGAAGAGCATTATTTTCCTCGAAGCCACCAGAACACGTCGCGATATCTGGTCTTCCAAGAAGGAAGCTTTGGACTGGCTTGGTGCGCGACGTCCCTGGAAGCTATGGGATAAGCGTGCATTACAAGCATACGTGGTAAGTTGACAAGGTCTGGGAGCGACCTATGTATGCTAACTCCTAGTCCTGTGTAAATTGAATTTGCATAGGACCACGGCCTGCGCCCCCTGCCAAGTAAATGGTATCCAGATAAACAAGGTGTCACCCTGAGCTGCCACAGGGAACACGAGTGTTTCGCGTACACAGATTTACCTGAGCTGAATGTCGTCGCCAATTTTCTGCCCTCCTTGGGCCAGGTAGTCCCATTACACCTTTTGGTCAGCGGGAAGAGTTTTTTACGGTAAATATTGACTTTTTTCTGGATATGCTCGGTTTCCTGACTTTCCATGCCCTGTGTGGTGCTCCAGTCCTTCGGACAAACTCTGCGAGAAGATCGCTTCCACTCCAGGAATGTCCGTGACAAAGATGCCCGAGAGCGATCACCTTGTGAGTGTAATTGTGTGATTCCCAAACCCAAAGGGTTCTCAAATTTTGATTGATCAAGGTTGTCCAAGAAACGCCAAAGCATCTGGCTCGCGTCATCCTTGAAACCATCAGAGCAGCGACGCCTCAGGGGACGAGACCCAAACTGTAATTTTTATTCGTCTGTATTCATCGACCGTTTCTTCGGTATACTGTAATGTACAACTGAAATATGAAGATCTGACCCCTTTCGACACTATTGGGTGAGGGCCGCTGCAGAGCACGGCAATTTCCGAGTTCGGCTAGTCAAAATCAGATCATGGTTCCAGATGGGGAAATCAGATGAGATCTGTGATTTTTCCCAGACAAGAACCTGCTGCTCCGAAAAAATTGAATGTGTTCATCCATGTCTAGGGGATGGCTTAGGAGCCTGTGAAAAGAACAGATATCTTGCCTAAAATATGTGGATGGATGGGGTCAAGTGGGTCAAAATCTGGGCAAGGTGTTGAAGTTCCACCTGGGCGCTAGCCGCAGATGTACTGAGCAACACAGCTACAGTGGAAGTACTCTACTCTACCGTTCTAGTCACTTACTTGGTTTGAGAAGGGTGGGGCTGGTGAGAGTGGTTGAGGCTGGTAAGAGCGATGGAGCTGGTTAAGAGTCAAGAGACAACTTGTTGATATTGACAGTTTCCTGGTCTTATATACCGTACTACTGTTTGTACCAACCAAATAAGTATGTAATCGAAGATGTGTAAAGGTCACATGATGTAATCTAATCTAATCTAATCTATGTGATGGAAAAGTTTCAACACCCCCCCATATTTAGTACATACTTCTAAATACATCTTACTTTTTTCCCATATAGGTACTCTTTCGTCTAGTTTTTAAGTAATCCGAAGTATGGGATAAACTTGCTAAAGAGGACTTTCCCCAGATTCTTAGTTAAAAGGTCTGCAGGGTTATTCACTCCTTCGATGAATTCGACCGTAATGATGCCTTTGGATACTTTTTCTCTGACGAAGTGGAATCACACGTCGATGTGCTTGGACCGCTTTTCAGTTACAGGGTTGGATGCGATAAAGACGGAGCCATTGTTATCTCCATAGATCAGGACTGATCCGATCTGCATTCCAAGTTCGGCAAGCATGCTTCTAAGCCATGTTACTGCGTGACTGCA
Organism: Entoloma clypeatum; assembly: GCA_963565915.1. Taxonomy (NCBI): domain Eukaryota; kingdom Fungi; phylum Basidiomycota; class Agaricomycetes; order Agaricales; family Entolomataceae; genus Entoloma; species Entoloma clypeatum. The sequence goes on along the minus strand of OY751486.1, from coordinate 4,849,838 downwards.
ATCTGATAGCGCCATATATTCTGCTTCCGTGGAAGAGAGGGCAATGGTTTTTTGCTCCGATGAAACCCATGTTACTGCTCCAGATGCCAGCAATACAAAGTAACCAGTGGTGGACTTCCTGGTGTTTTCGTCTGACGCCCAATCGGAGTCTGTGAATGCGTAGATCCCTTTCCCAGAATCACCATCGTACATGATCGCATAATTTCTCGTTGCCCTCAAATACCTGCAAATATCCCTAGCCACTTCTAAATGGCGTTTGGTAGGGTTTGCGGAGAATTGGGACATTTTGATCATGGCGAAACAAATGTCGGGTCTTGTCCCGATCATTAAGTACAATAATGATCCGATGACGGATTGGTACTTGGATCTAAGTTCCGCATTGGGTTCATCTTCAGACTTCATGGGTTTGTAGCCCGTCGGGAGTGTTACGGACTTACCGGTTTGTATGTTACGCACTTTTCCCTTGCATTGTACCTTCATTATTTCTTTGACTCATCGGACCGCTTATTCATTTACCTTTACTCTACCATTCTCCTTTAGTATACTTCGCTCCCGTGCTGACTCACACTCCGCAGTAGGGATTACTCAGTCCGCAGTTGTCTGACTCACTTCGCACTGCCTTTCCACAGTTACTGACTCATCCGCACTGCCTTCCGCAGCTACTGACTCACTCGCTACCGCTCGTAGCCAGTACTATATAAACCCCATGTACCATAGCTACATTCCTTAGATTTAGCAATCACTTTGCTCTTCGCCTTTCCACTTCCTGCATACTCTGCCCGAACCTTGGAACGGTTTGTTAAGCATAACAAGTTGCTAAATCTCGTTAGGTTCGCCCAGAGCGAAGAGAGCAACTACCAGACAAGTCAAGACGTCGCGCTTCTTTGAAGACTTCACCAGTAACCCATTCAGCACGCCAGAAGCCCGACAGGAGGAGCTAAGTCCTCAAGACAGTATCGATTTTACACTCATCCAACAGTACATCGAATCGGAGATCCGTCGCATCCTACAGCAGGTGCTTGACGAAGAACTAGACAATGACGAGCATTGCCCCCATGGCGAGATAGCAGAGAGCATCCATCTTGCTCGGCAACACCAGATCGCGCGTTACAACGCCCGACAGAACGAACTCGAAAGCTTTCGCGTTCAAGAAGGACCTCAGACAGGTCGGATCACAGAGATCAGAGAGTTTATCGGTGTCCAGACAACCATTATCAGAAGATTGATTAGGACGCTCACATCGAGACGTCCCAGAGCCACATCATCACGTCTTACTCGAAGCAGCAGATCTACGCCCACTTCACCATCGAAGAACAACAAACCGAGTACAACCGCTGGGCACGAAACGAGAGACTTGACCCCTTCTTGAGACTAACAGACGCGCAGGAACAGAGATTCCTTAGAGATTTACAGAGGAAATACTCTGAACGTTTTGCCACCGATTCCGCCGACGAGTCCCCTGACGAATTTACTTTTGACTCCGCGCAGTCAGATATCGAACAGATGCCTAGAACAGGGACTCATTTTCAATCCTTACCTGTATCCCGAACCCCATCTTCATCCCAACAACCCGACTCCTCTTCTCCTCCGCAGACTCTAAACATGGCAGAAGCTCCGGCTGTACAAACAATGGATACATCCAAGATCATCAAGGATCCTGGGATGTTCAAGGACAGATACACCTTCGACGAGTGGTGGAAAGCCACCAAACTATACATCAGGTTCCAAAAGAGCCTCACAGACGATCAGAAGATTCTTGCAGTATTATCCCACATGATGGAAGGGTCCGGCAGACACTGGGCCAGTAACAAGTTAGACGCTCTTGCCGTTGACAACAAGAACATCACCTGGCTAGGTTTTTCCGATGATATCGCCACACGATTCTCCATCGCCAACAAGTCGGTCGCTGCCAAAGCGAGACTCGAAGTCCTAAAACAAGAGAAACGCACTGTTGATGAATTCTTGGATGAATTTGAAGAACTCTTGAAACTGTCAAACCTTGGCGAAGAAACTGGGAAATACATCCTAGAGAAGAATGTCAACCGCAGAATCTCTGAACAAGTGGCCAGCGATGGCAAGACATACACCGATTACGCAAAGGAGATTCGAAACAAGGGACGACAGATGGAAGGACACGCACTGGTCATCCGAGGTGGCGGCGACATGCGCACCGGATCGGGTACCACTTATGGTGGTCAGGGCAAGGCCATGGAGATTGACAAAGCAGGAGTAGCCCGTTGCTACAACTGTCAACGCTTCGGTCATCTGGCTAAAGACTGTAGCGCTCCAAAGAAGAAAGATGGTCGCAAGTGTTTCAACTGTGACCAAGAAGGCCATATCGCGCGCAACTGCTGCAAGCCGAAGAAGAACTCCGGAAGGGTTAGGAAGGTGTCCGAGGAAGATGCCGAGAATGATGAAACCACAATCTTAGAAGCCGACGAGAAGGATTTTCCCGAAGGGTCTGATTAAACCACGCTAAGTCGCGACCCTTATCTATTAAACGGACTTGCTTGCCTTGTATGACTGCAGACAATAGAACCTATGTCATCCCTGCCAAGCGAGCCGCTGCGTCAACTAAGATTGTGAAGGGAGATAAACCTCCGAAAAGACGAGAAATCAGGCTGTTAGCTCAGCTCAGGACACGACGAGGACCAAAGGTTATCCGACCTGAGGTTGACAGCGGATGTGAACGCACATGCATTCATCCCAGAATAGTACGCGAACAGAACCTCCCCACGTGAGGAATACCACCCATAGCAATTGTAAATGCGGATGGATCACCAAATCGACAACAGAAAGCGAGCCAACTTGCCGAAGTCAAACTGGATTTGGGAGCACATCAGGAAACCATGGAAGCAATGGTACTGGACATTGGGAGGATGGACATGCTCTTGGGACATGACTGGTTGGTACACCACAACCCCACAATCAATTGGACAACCGGCGGGGTAACATTTAACCGGTGCCCAACAACATGTCGAACCAAACACTCGGATTTTAGGATTAACCTTAATGGTTGCAAACACCGGGTTCGCATGGTTGAGGTGCGCGACAAAGATGCACCCAAAAAGTCGGATCAGAAATGGAAGCCTGGAGACCCTATTTTGGAAGCCGTCACTCCCACACCACCTCCCACAACCAAATGACCCTCATATGTTGAACGATTTGCTCATCTTTTCGAGAAAGAGAACTTTGACAAGATCCCAAAGGAGAGGGAATGGGACCATGGTATCGAACTTACACCGGACGCACCAAAGGAACTAGGGGGAAATACATATCCTATGATGCAAAAGGAACAAGAAGAATTGGACGCATTCATTGATGAGGGTCTAGCAACGGGAAAGATCCGCCCATCCAAATCCCCTTATGCCTCCCCTTGCTTCTTCATCAACAAAAAGGATGGCTCCAAACGATTGGTACAAGATTACCGCATGGTCAATAAATTCACGGTCAAAGACAAGTTCCCACTCCCACGAATATCCGATCTCTTGGACGTACTGAAAGATGCGGTCTACTTCAATAAAATGGACATCATGTGGGGCTATAACAACGTCTGGATTAAGGAGGGCGATGAATGGAAAGCTGCCTTCCTCATCAGTCGAGGATTGTTCGAACCATTGGTCATGTTTTTCGGTCTTTGCAACTCCCCGGGAACATTCTCTCGAATGATGGCTAGTCTATTCCGGGACCAGATCCGCCGATGTATCTGTGTGATCTACATGGATGACATCGTGGTTATCGGTAAAACCAAGGAAGAACTCGCGCGAAACACTGAAGAAATCCTACAGATCCTATCGGACAATGATTTGTTCCTAAAGGAGAAGAAGTGTTTATGGGAAGTAACGAAATGTCCTATATTGGGATATGTGGTTGGTGAGGGACGTGTTGAGATGGAAACTGAGAAGGTGGATACAATTCGAAACTGGCGAGCACCCACATCAAAAAAGGAAGTTCAGAAGTTCCTTGGATTTGCTAACTTCTATCGACGATTTATTGAAGGGTACTCAAACATCGCAAAGCCTCTCACCGCGCTCACAGGCGGTATGGCATTTACTTGGGGACCAACAGAGCAGCAAGCCTTTGAAGGTCTCATACGGGCAATTACATCGGCACCGGTCTTGGCATTACCAAAACCAGAGGGACAGTTCAGGGTTGAAACCAATGCATCGGGCTATGCAATTGGAGCAGTACTCTCTCAGAAGCAAGACGACAAATGGCACCCCATCGTGTTCTTGTCGCGGACCATGTCCGCGGCCGAACAGAATTACGAGATATATGACAAGGAACTCCTGGCGGTCGTGGAATCATTAAAGGATTGGAGACACTATCTGCTCGAAGCCAGGGAACATTTTGAAATCTTGACTGATCACAAGAACCTGGAATATTTCCGTCGTCCTCAGGACCTGAATCAACGACAGCGACGCTGGAAAATGAAGTTACAAGACTACGACTTCGAATTACCGCATGTGCCTGGCAAGACCAATGCGAAAGCGGACATCCTGTCACGCTTACCCTGGTATGAAGCGGAACTCGAACCACAGGACAGTGACCAAATGCTCAAGGAGGGACTATTCTTGAAACGATTGGAATCAGAAGATGTGGTACAAATGGAGATGTTCACGGAGGAACAATTCTTTGAAGGAGGTGAAACATCTGATTCCATCAAAATTGGAAACATCACAACCATCGAAAATCCGTGGATCGCACGCATCAAGGGTTCAAACTGCATGGAGACAGAAGTAGCCCAGGGTCTAAAGAAGAATCCTCATTGGTATCAACAGGAAAACAGCATCACATATGCAGGCGAACGAGTCTATGTCCCGCCAGATCCGCAATTACGACAAGAATTGATGTTTGAGTCACACGATGCACCAGTGGCTGGACATCCAGGACAGTATCAGACACATGAACTCCTCACTTGCACCTACTGGTGGCCTACCATACTGCATGATGTGAAGAAGTACGTGAAGGGTTGCGACACTTGTCAATGCAACAAGATTAACCGACAAAAGCGACATGCTCCGCTACATCCCCATGCAGCACCAAGTCACCCATGGGAAGACATAGGAATCGATGTCGTGGGACCGATACCAGAATCTGATGGAAAAAACGCAATTCTGGTCATCACGGATAGACATTCAAAGATGCTTCACCTCATTCCAACAACCGTGGAACTATCGGCTGAAGGATTAGCCAAGATCTATCGGGATCAGATATGGAAGCTTCATGGGATCCCCAAGAAGATCATCAGCGATAGGGGACCACAGTTCGCTGTGAAGTTCATGGAGATACTCTGCCGCATGTTAGGGATCAAGAGGAACCTGTCCACCGCATACCACCCACAGACTGATGGACAGGCCGAGCGATCGCATCAGGAAACAGAAGCATTCTTACGAAACTTTGTCAACCATCTACAGGATGATTGGGCAGAATGGATCACAATCGCAGAGTTCCAGTACAATGACAAAGAACACCAGGCAACGAAGCACACCCCATTCTACCTCAACTACGGTTTACATCCGTGGAATGGAGAACTCGTGTTAGAAGATACCAATCCGGCTGCCAACGATTTCTTGAAAAAACTCAAACAGGCACGAGAAGAAGCCAATGCTGCGCTGAAACAAGCACAGGATCAGATGAAGAAGACAGTTGACACACAGCAAAGTCCGTCTCGGGACTACCGCATCGGAGACAAGGTGTGGCTGGAAGGGACTAACATCAGGACCGATCGACCCTCAAAGAAACTCGATGCACTCCGACATGGACCATTCAAAGTCCTAGAGAAGAAAGGAGCTAGTGCGTACCTTCTTGATCTTCCGAAGACTTGGAAGATGATTCACCCTGTGTTCAATGAGACCCTGTTGTCACCATATGAAACTCCGAAGTACGCCATCCAGAAAAAGAAACCAGCCCCTGATCCGATCATTGTCGAAGGACGAGAAGAGTACCATGTGTCTACGATCCTGGACTCTCGAAAGTTCCACGGAAAGATCCAGTACCTCGTCCAGTGGGAAGGATATGGCCCAGAAGAGAACACATGGGAACCGCGAGCTAATGTTCAGAACGCTCAAGATTTGATCTGTGATTTCCATCGGCAGAACCCGTCACGTCCACGATAAAAGACACCCGTTGAAATCAGCAACAGCATCGACCTCATCAGTCAAAAACCCACTGAGTTCTCTGCTCCGTCTTCAATATAGCTACTCCATTCTTCCTCTATCTCTCCAACATCCTCCGCACCATGTCCACCGCCACCACCACATCCACTGAAACCAACCCCGCCATCACTGCCCTCATGGGTGAAGCCCTCTCCATGAGCGACCAGATCCACGCGCTAGAAGCCTTGCTCGCCGACATCCTGCATTGACAGATGCACATCCGCCTCCATTCTTTATCTGACCTCCCCGTCGCACCAACCCCCGAAGAAAAACAAATCCTCGGGAACTACACCCGCACGTTGGTCATTGAAAACCGGCGCATCCGACTAGCCGTCTGGAGTCTCGAGCTCGCCGTCGCCATCAACGAAGAGCTAATAGACGATTGGAGCCTCAAGGAGAATGGCTCCTGGACAAACAACGACGATGCCGGAGGATGGGGACAATGACTCTGTGAGGACACAGAGCTTGAGGAGGGGAACATGTTACGGACTTACCAGTTTGTATGTTACGCACTTTTCCCTTGCATTGTACCTTCGTTATTTCTTTGACTCATTGGACCGCTTATTCATTTACCTTTACTCTACCATTCTCCTTTAGTATACTTCGCTCCCATGCTGACTCGCACTCCGCAGTAGGGATTACTCAGTCCGCAGTTGTCTGACTCACTTCGCACTGCCTTTCCGCAGTTACTGACTCATCCGCACTGCCTTCCGCAGCTACTGACTCACTCGCTACCGCTCGTAGCCAGTACTATATAAACCCCATGTACCATAGCTACATTCCTTAGATTTAGCAATCACTTTGCTCTTCGCCTTTCCACTTCCTGCATACTCTGCCCGAACCTTGGAACGGTTTGTTAAGCATAACAGGGAGTGGGGTATGGGTCGCGTTAGATTCACTCATCCCCATGTGTGCGAGAATTTTCTCAAGGTAGGGTACTTGATCAATGAAGATCCTCTTCCCACGCTGCCTTATTTGGATAGAGAGAAATTCTTTTGGTTCCCCATCAGGGACTAGGTGGCCTAGGTCCCTACATTCCCATGTTGTCATGAAGGCCTTCTTCTTTTCTAGCGTGTATTCCCGGTTTGTGCTGAGAAAAGCAGAGTCATCGACATAAATGACGGCAATTACAGTTTCCCCTTTGGTACTTGTGTGAATAAAAACTCCTGCATCGGAGTGAAGCCGGACAAAGCCGAGCTTTTTCATGGAGGAATCGAGTTCCCTCCACCAGGCTAATACGGCCTGCTTGAGTCTGTATAGGGCTTTGTATAGTCGGTACACGAAGTGTTCTTTCCCTTTTACTATGTAACCCTCAGGCTGTCGCATGTAAATTACCTCACGGAGTGTTCCATAGAGGAAGGCTGCTGAGACGTCCAAGAGTGTCATGAACCACCCTTCAAGGGCTGTCAATGCCAGAATTAACTGGACGGTCTCGTATCTCACTACTGGTGAGAAGATCTGATCGAAGTCAATCCCTTCTACCTGTGAGAAACCTTTTGCAACAAGGCGCGCTTTCAAACGCCCGTCGGATTTTTTGTTGTAAACCCATTTGTTCCTTAGAGCTTTCCTCCCTGTAGGTAGGGGTACTAACTCCGTGATCACCCCGCGGCTTTTGAGCATGTCTAGCTCTTTTCGTTCTGCCGCATACCAATCTTCTTTGTTCGGAAGAGAGTATATGTCTTTGTGTGACATTTCGATGATGCCCACATGGATAGAGATCGCCTCCATTAGGAGGTCGTTCATCCATGCCGTTTGACCGCCTAATCTTCGTCTTCAATCCATTTTTTCAAGATCAGAAGCAGGGGTGTCTTCTCCATAGATGCTGTCTGGCATTCTCCGAACTCGTCGTTCCCTGATTGGTCGATCTGGTACTTGCTCGGGCTCTGGAGTGGGTACTCGTGGCTCGTCATCGGGTTCGCTACCCGGCAAATCATCGTCTGATTCAGGGTGATCCTGTCCAGTGGGAACAGGGTCGTGAGGTTTTTCGTGATGACTCTCATTGTCATTGTTTCCAGGAATGAGGTCCTCAAACTCATCAGCCGGTTCTGGGTTTTCCATTTCTGGATGGTTTTCTGGCAAAGGGTTGATGTGGCATCTAGGGTACTTGCTTTCATCAAAGATAGCTTTCCCACCCATGAAAATTGTATTAGTCTCAGGATCCATGAAATGGTATCCTTTGACCCCTGGCTTTGATCCGAGATAAATCATCAATCGAGATCTAGACTCCAGGGAATTTCTACGTTTTTCCTTTGGGATATACACATATGCCTGACATCCAAAGACTCTGATGTTTGACATATCGGGGATCTCATTAGTCACCCTGAAGTAAGGGGTATTCCATTCAAGACGCTGCATGGGGGTTCTGTTGTAGAGAAAAGCTGCATGTTCCAAACAGAATTCCCACCACATAGGGGGTAAGCACACGTCGAAGCGCAAGGCCTGAGATTTCTCCCACAGGGTTCGATTTATCTGTTCTGCTCTACCGTTCTGCTGGTGCTGATATGGGAGCGTGACGTCGACCAGAATTCCATGATCGGCAAGTACATCCTTGTATTCGTTAAACTCTCCACCTCCATCAACTTGCCATTTCTTAGGGGTGGCAGCGAATTGATTCTGGATCATCGCAAGGAATTGTCGTAGTGCCGTGATGGCATCTGACTTCTTCCTAAGCAAGACGACCCAGACGTGGGATGAAAAGTCGTCCAAAAACGTAAGGAAATATTTATATTTGTGGTATGATGCCGTGGATATCTGTTTGAGATCGGAATGGATCAGATCAAAGGTTTTTGCTGCCCTTGTCATCGAATTGGGATATGATTGATTCGGCATTTTCCCTTTGAGGCAACCTGTGCAACTCATGTTTCGACAGTGATTTCGCTTGAGATCGCATGGATCTGGTCATAGCGTATTTCAGTGTCTAACCAGTAAATGGTTTGATGACCAAGGATGTGGGGCAAAAACTGGATTTTGTTCAGCCCTTTGGAGATGTTGATTTCTCCACGAGTCCTGTCTACTGTACTTTGTAACCATGGTTAAGAAAGACGCCTAGGGACAATAGGCATGTGTCCATATCGGGGATGTAGAATACCGGTCTGAGAAGATGGGTTTTAACTTCCCCATTTAGGGTGTGCCATACTGGAACGGCCCCAACTCCGAGTATTTCCAGTTTCTTTCCTTTAGCAGCAGTTTGGACGAATCGCTTGACCGTGAGAGGTCTATAGTATGCGAAGTCTTTGAACTCATGCGTAAAGTGTAGAGAAGCACCGGAATCTAATATCCATTGTGCGCGTTCTTTTTCCTTACAATGTGTACAAGAAGCAAAATGTTTTATATATTTTTTATGTAAATCACTGCTGAAGTAATCTACACATTCTGTACTGGTACTGGCTATTATATCATACGTCTGTTGAGAGGTATTGTTAGCTTTCCGCAATTGGTAAGGTTTAAGAAAGGGTTTCGACGAACCGTCAAGTTCTATCTCGTCCTCAAATACATCCGGCCCCATCCGTTCCTGGTTGATGTCCATCATTTTCAGCGATTCTTCTATCGACGGGGCTACGCGACGCTGTTTAGCCGGCCTTTCGTCGATGTCAGGAATGATGGTATCTAAGATACGGAGGTTTGACCCAGAGGGTTGAGCACCGATTTCTCGGGCGAGTGTTCGCACCCTCTCGTTCTTTTTCCACACAGACGGCTTTCCAGAGGGAAGCCCGGTGTACTGAGAAGGAGGCAGGTTCATGCGTTGCAGGAGTGACTGCATTTTCTCCGATTCAGGCTGTGTGGTACTCATAGTTTTCCTGCGGCCTGTTACAGTGGTGAAGGTCGGTGCATGACGAGGAGGGAGAGGGCAAGGGGCACATTGACAAGAAGGAAGGGGACAAGAAGCGGGATGATGAGGGGGTTGCTCAATGGCTGGTGCAATAAATTCGACCATTTCCTCAGCTTGGTCAGAGTCGTTTTCTGCGTTGTTGGCGCGCTTCTTCTGGTTGCGCCAGCGTCCCTTTCCCTTCTTCTTTTCAGAAGCGGTACTTGGGTCGGTTGAGTTAGGCTGCTTGTCAGCATTGTTCTGCGAGGTACTCGGCGCTGTCTGCTTTTCCCATTTGGGGTCTTGCCCCTTTCGCTTAGTCCCGGAGATTTTCCGGGCCTGCTCGGTGGATGCCCGAGTAGACCCAATCGCATACTTGCGCCTGTACTCTACCCAAACCTGACCCCATATCTCCGACACCTCGTCTCCAAACACCTCAGACACAAGGACCTCCGATTCCTGAAGAATTCTGTCCTTTTAAATCTCCGACCTCTCCTTTTGATGATAACAATCCTTTCCGTCGCGAGCAAACTCCAAACCTCGCCGAAGCAATTATGCTTATGATGCAGGAGCTCCGACGTAGAGAGACTCCGAAGACTCCGAAAAAGAAATCAAAGGAACCCAACACTTTTGACGGTTCTGACTCTCAGAAACTTACTAGTTTCCTCGCTCAATGCACACTATATTTCCCAAACAACCCCGCCTTTGACAACGATGATAACAAAGTCAGTTTTGCTCTGTCATACCTCTGAGGAACCGTGCTCGAATGGTTTGAGCCCACCCTCTTGGGAGAGTCCGATGACGACTCTGTCTGGTTGGACAACTGGTCCGCCTTTGTGCACATCCTCTGATCCGAATTTGGACCTATCGATCCGACCGGAGAAGCAGAGGATAGTCTGGATCACCTTCGGATGCGCGACAATCAGAAGATCCTACATTACAACGTGGACTTCAAACGTCTTTCTGCTCGCACGCAGTGGGATGATGGCGCGCTCCGATATCGGTACTATACCGGTTTAGCAGAATGCATCAAGGATGTTTTGGGGACTTTTCCCAAACCAAAGACTCTTGCCGAGTTGAAAGTAATGGCCCATAACATTGATGCTCGCTACTGGGAATGTCAACGCGAGAAATTGCGCTCCTCCAACAAATCTACTCCGAAATCCGACAAATCCGACAAAAAACAGACCCCCACTTCATCATCCTCCAACAACAACTCCTCATCGTCTAAACCCAACTCGCAACAACAACAAAAATCATCATCCACCTCTCCGAAATCCGCCCTCTCCAACAAACTTGGCAAAGATGGGAAATTAACTCCCCAAGAATGCCAACGACGATTTGACAATAATTTATGCATGTTTTGCGGCAACGTTGGTCATCGGGCTTCCGACTGCTCGAATAAATCGTCTTCTAATGCCAAAGCAAAGGCCCGCGCGGCCCAAGCTGAGGACAAATCGGAGAAGACGACCGAGTCAAAAAAATAGTAAGCAGTCCTCAGATTCCAGCACATACTGGGGATTGCGTTGACTCCTTTCGTGCACCTTTGGAAACCCTCCGACTCAATGTGTCCACTCTCTCAAATCCGAACTCTCTATGTATTGATTTGATATCTCCGACCTTTTCTGATTCTCTTCCGATAAAGACTCTTATTGATTCTTGTTCTACACATTGCTTCGCAGATACCAGATTTATTTCTTCTTTAAACTTATCTCCAACTCCAATTCCTTCACCTATGGTTTTGAAACTTTTTGACAGTTCTTCAAATACTTATATCATGCAATCTATCAATCTTCCTCTCTGATTCCCTTCCGGTGAACTTCTGACCATCGCGTTTTGCATGACAACCCTTGATTCATCTTGTAATTTGGTTCTAGGACACAACTGGCTCACCTGCTACAATCCATTGATTGACTGGGTATTGGGCAGTATCTTATTCCGTTCTACGTTACCCGACACTCCGAGTCCAACTCCGACGTTGACTGCTGAGGCAGCTCCGCCACCTCTGCAGTATCCGCCCTCTCCGATGGGCACCTCCAATCCGCTCACTCCGAACACCTCCGACCCACCACAGATTACCATGGTCAATGCAGCCGCATATCTCCATGCTTGTAAAGCTCCTGGGGCATACACTTTCCGTGTTCACCTCTCCGACATCTCCGCCAATTCCACATCCATCTCCGACAACGCTCCCGACCTCTCTGGCATATCCGAGGAATACCACGATTTTGCTGATGTATTCAGTAAGAAAAAAGCCGACACCCTTGCACCCCACCGACCTTATGACCTCAAGATCAATTTGGAGGAAGGTACTTCCCCTCCGATTGGTCCAATGTACTCACTCTCGCAATCCGAACTTGGATCCCTCCGAGACTTCATCAATGAGCATCTCAATATTGGTTTTATTAAACCTTCAAGTTCACCTCACGGCGCTCCAATCCTCTTCGTCTGAAAGAAAGATGGATCACTCCAACTATGCATCGACTACCGAGGCCTGAACAAAATCACAAAGAAGGACCAATACCCACTTCTGCTCATCTCCGACCTCTTAGCCACTGCCGGAAAAGCATGTGTTTATACCACAATAGACCTCCGACACGCATACCACCTAGTCCGCATCGCTGAAGGTGATGAATGGAAAACTGCTTTCCGCACTCGCTATGGATCATTTGAATGGTTAGTCATGCCATTCGGATTGTCTAACGCACCTGCAGCCTTCCAATGTTTTATGAACGACATCTTCTCCAACCTTCTGGACAACTGCGTTACTGTTTACCTCGACGACATCCTGATCTACTCCGACAACCCCGAGGAACACAAAAAACATGTCCGAGAAGTCCTCCGACGACTCCAACAACATGGTCTTTACGCCCGCGCCGACAAGTGCGACTTCTCTGCCGAAACTGTAGAATATCTTGGATTTATCCTTTCTCCCGATGGACTCAAAATGTCAGAAGCAAAAGTCAAGATTATTCAGGATTGGCCTGAACCGTGCAGAGTGAAGGACGTCCAGTCCTTTTTAGGTTTTGCAAACTTTTACCAACGTTTCATTCCATTCTATTCCAACATCACTATTCCACTCACTCGTTTAACCAGGAAACATGCCACTTGGCTGTTCTCCAACGATGCTCGAACCGCTTTTAATGACCTGAAAAAGGCATTTACCACCGCTCCGATCCTGACACACTGGATCCCCGACTCTCCAATAATTGTTGAAACCAACGCATCTGACTATGCCCTAGCGGCTATTCTGTCGATAGTCACCTCCGACAATGAAGTCCACCCCGTTGCATTCCATTCCCGCACCTTTACGGCCCCTGAAGTAAACTATGACACCCACGATAAGGAACTTCTTGCCATCTACGAAGCATTTAAAATTGGCGCCATTACCTCGAAGGCTCCGGTACTCCGATTGACGTCGTTACAACCACAAAAATCTCGAGTATTTTGCCACCACCAAAGTTCTTTCACGCCGACAAGTCCAATGGTCGGAATACCTTTCTCAGTTCAACCTCATCATCCGATTCCGCCCTGGCCGATTGGGAACTAAACCTGACTCTCTAACCAGACGTTGGGATGTCTACCCTAAAGGGGGAAATAGCGACTACGTCGACATCAATCCGACCAACCTCCGACCAGTCTTTTCGCAAGAACAGCTCTCTGCTTCAGTTCGCGTGACTCAACTCCTTGAGCCCGTCCTCCGTGCAACCATTATCATGGACACAGAAAAGCTTCACCACGACATACTCACAGCACTCCCTTCCGACACTCTTTACAACACTCTCTCTAAGATCCTAAACCCCGCTGGTCTCTCGACCCCAATGGTTTCCTCTGACATGACGATCGGATATATGTTCCCGACTCCGACGACCTCCGACTCCGAGTCTACAGCACAAGCATGATCATATGCTTGCTGGACACCCAGGTCAGAACAAGACACTCAGTCTCATTCAG
>OY751486.1:4788164-4835721 GCA_963565915.1 Entoloma clypeatum | reverse complement strand
TGAAAATACTTTGTTTCGTTAATCGGTCAATGATAACGAGGATTGAATCAAAGTTGTTGGAGGTTGGAAGGGTCTCGATGAAATCCATTGAGATAGAATTCCAAGGACGTTCGGGGATCAGAAGCTGTTTGAGTAGGCTGTAAGGCTTGAGTCTTTGTGATTCCGGGCCAGGTGTAATCACGCTGAATGAGACTGAGTGTCTTGTTCTGACCTGGGTGTCCAGCAAGCATATGATCATGCTTGTGCTGTAGGACTCGGAGTCGGAGGTCGTCGGAGTCGGGAACATATATCTGATCGTCATGTCAGAGGAAACCATTGGGGTCGAGAGACCAGCGGGGTTTAGGATCTTTAGAGAGAGTGTTGTAAAGAGTGTCGGAAGGGAGTGCTGTGAGTATGTCATGGTGAAGCTTTTCTGTGTCCATGATAATGGTTGCACGGAGGACGGGCTCAAGGAGTTGAGTCACGCGAACTGAAGCAGAGAGCTGTTCTTGCGAAAAGACTGGTCGGAGGTTGGTCGGATTGATGTCGACGTAGTCGCTATTTCCCCCTTTAGGGTAGACATCCCAACGTCTGGTTAGAGAGTCAGGTTTAGTTCCCAATCGGCCAGGGCGGAATCGGATGATGAGGTTGAACTGAGAAAGGTATTCCGACCATTGGACTTGTCGGCGTGAAAGAACTTTGGTGGTGGCAAAATACTCGAGATTTTTGTGGTTGTAACGACGTCAATCGGAGTACCGGAGCCTTCGAGGTAATGGCGCCAAATTTTAAATGCTTCGTAGATGGCAAGAAGTTCCTTATCGTGGGTGTCATAGTTTACTTCAGGGGCCGTAAAGGTGCGGGAATGGAATGCAACGGGGTGGACTTCATTGTCGGAGGTGACTATCGACAGAATAGCCGCTAGGGCATAGTCAGATGCGTTGGTTTCGACAATTATCGGAGAGTCGGGGATCCAGTGTGTCAGGATCGGAGCGGTGGTAAATGCCTTTTTCAGGTCATTAAAAGTGGTTCGAGCATCGTTGGAGAACAGCCAAGTGGCATGTTTCCTGGTTAAACGAGTGAGTGGAATAGTGATGTTGGAATAGAATGGAATGAAACGTCGGTAAAAGTTTGCAAAACCTAAAAAGGACTGGACGTCCTTCACTCTGCACGGTTCAGGCCAATCCTGAATAATCTTGACTTTTGCTTCTGACATTTTGAGTCCATCAGGAGAAAGGATAAATCCAAGATATTCTACAGTTTCGGCAGAGAAGTCGCACTTGTCGGCGCGGGCGTAAAGACCATGTTGTTGGAGTCGTCGGAGGACTTCTCGGACATGTTTTTTGTGTTCCTCGGGGTTGTCGGAGTAGATCAGGATGTCGTCGAGGTAAACGGTAACGCAGTTGTCCAGAAGGTTGGAGAAGATGTCGTTCATAAAACATTGGAAGGCTGCAGGTGTGTTAGACAATCCGAATGGCATGACTAACCATTCAAATGATCCATAGCGAGTGCGGAAAGCAGTTTTCCATTCATCACCTTCAGCGATGCGGACTAGGTGGTATGCGTGTCGGAGGTCTATTGTGGTATAAACACGTGCTTTTCCGGCAGTGGCTAAGAGGTCGGAGATGAGCAGAAGTGGGTATTGGTCCTTCTTTGTGATTTTGTTCAGGCCTCGGTAGTCGATGCATAGTCGGAGTGATCCATCTTTCTTTCAGACGAAGAGGATTGGAGCGCCGTGAGGTGAACTTGAAGGTTTAATAAAACCAATATTGAGATGCTCATTGATGAAGTCTCGGAGGGATCCAAGTTCGGATTGCGAGAGTGAGTACATTGGACCAATCGGAGGGGAAGTACCTTCCTCCAAATTGATCTTGAGGTCATAAGGTCGGTGGGGTGCAAGGGTGTCAGCTTTTTTCTTACTGAATACATCAGCAAAATCGTGGTATTCCTCGGATATGCCAGAGAGGTCGGGAGCGTTGTCGGAGATGGATGTGGAATTGGCGGAGATGTCGGAGAGGTGAACACGGAAAGTGTATGCCCCAGGAGCTTTACAAGCATGGAGATATGCGGCTGCATTGACCATGGTAATCTGTGGTGGGTCGGAGGTGTTCGGAGTGAGCGGATTGGAGGTGCCCATCGGAGAGGGCGGATACTGCAGAGGTGGCGGAGCTGCCTCAGCAGTCAACATTGGAGTTGGACTCGGAGTGTCGGGTAACGTAGAACGGAATAAGATACTGCCCAATACCCAGTCAATCAATGGATTGTAGCAGGTGAGCCAGTTGTGTCCTAGAACCAAATTACAAGATGAATCAAGGGTTGTCATGCAAAACGCGATGGTCAGAAGTTCACCGGAAGGGAATCAGAGAGGAAGATTGATAGATTGCGTGATATAAGTATTTGAAGAACTGTCAAAAAGTTTCAAAACCATAGGTGAAGGAATCGGAGTTGGAGATAAGTTTAAAGAAGAAATAAATCTGGTATCTGCGAAGCAATGTGTAGAACAAGAATCAATAAGAGTCTTTATCGGAAGAGAATCAGAAAAGGTCGGAGATATCAAATCAATACATAGAGAGTTCGGATTTGAGAGAGTGGATGCATTGAGTCGGAGGGTTTCCAAAGGTGCATGAAAGGAGTCAACGCAATCCCCAGTACGTGCTGGAATCTGAGGACTGCTTACTATTTTTTTGACTCGGTCGTCTTCTCCGATTTGTCCTCAGCTTGGGCCGCGCGGGCCTTTGCTTTGGCATTAGAAGACGATTTCTTCGAGCAGTCGGAAGCCCGATGACCAACGTTGCCGCAAAACATGCATAAATTATTGTCAAATCGTCGTTGGCATTCTTGGGGAGTTAATTTCCCATCTTTGCCAAGTTTGTTGGAGAGGGCGGATTTCGGAGAGGTGGATGATGATTTTTGTTGTTGTTGCGAGTTGGGTTTAGACGATGAGGAGTTGTTGTTGGAGGATGATGAAGCGGGGGTCTGTTTTTTGTCGGATTTGTCGGATTTCGGAGTAGATTTGTTGGAGGAGCACAATTTCTCGCGTTGACATTCCCAGTAGCGAGCATCAATGTTATGGGCCATTACTTTCAACTCGGCAAGAGTCTTTGGTTTGGGAAAAGTCCCCAAAACATCCTTGATGCATTCTGCTAAACCGGTATAGTACCGATATCGGAGCGCGCCATCATCCCACTGCGTGCGAGCAGAAAGACGTTTGAAGTCCACGTTGTAATGTAGGATCTTCTGATTGTCGCGCATCCGAAGGTGATCCAGACTATCCTCTGCTTCTCCGGTCGGATCGATAGGTCCAAATTCGGATCAGAGGATGTGCACAAAGGCGGACCAGTTGTCCAACCAGACAGAGTCGTCATCGGACTCTCCCAAGAGGGTGGGCTCAAACCATTCGAGCACGGTTCCTCAGAGGTATGACAGAGCAAAACTGACTTTGTTATCATCGTCGTCAAAGGCGGGGTTGTTTGGGAAATATAGTGTGCATTGAGCGAGGAAACTAGTAAGTTTCTGAGAGTCAGAACCGTCAAAAGTGTTGGGTTCCTTTGATTTCTTTTTCGGAGTCTTCGGAGTCTCTCTACGTCGGAGCTCCTGCATCATAAGCATAATTGCTTCGGCGAGGTTTGGAGTTTGCTTGCGACGGAAAGGATTGTTATCATCAAAAGGAGAGGTCGGAGATTTAAAAGGACAGAATTCTTCAGGAATCGGAGGTCCTTGTGTCTGAGGTGTTCGGAGACGAGGTGTCGGAGATATGGGGTCAGGTTTGGGTGCAGATTCTTCTGCAGGAATATCTTGGAACATATGTAGAAATGTTGCTCTGGTGTCCTGCAGGTTTGATGTTGAGGCGACGCTAAGTCAAACGACGTCGCGAGCCCAAACTTAAGAACGAAGTGGAAAATGTGAAGTGAACTGAATTGCCCAGAGACCCAGCGGGAATCTCAAGAGAACAAGCTATCGAATACAAGTGAAAGTACTCTACTTATATATGTAAATTCCATGAGGCTGCGTTGCGGCAGCGTCATGCTGCGTGATAATAATAAGATGTCCTCATGTGCGATATGATGTAGATAAGATAAGATCGAGATAAGATAAGATAAAGTAAAAAGTGAAAATACGATCATAACATTACCCCCTTTCTAGATCTCGACTTCCAGGCGAGATATGATGTCGTCCGGGGTGTTCGTGAAATTTTCATATGGTTTAAATTCCAATCCTTCAAAGATGTTTGCGCGTAAGCGCCGAGGTGCATTCGGGTTTAATTTAAAGAAGTCCTCCACCGCTTCCTTGGCATGTTCTAGGTGATCCTCGGGTTCCCACGTGTTGTGGTCCTGAGTCAGACCCTCCCATTGCACTAAATATTCCAGCTTTCCTCTCTTCAACCTTGAGTCAATAACTTTTGCGACATCGTACTCCTCTTCGCCATTGATAACTATCGGGTTTGGTGCCTGCACCCTTTGTGACATAAATAGTGGTTCCTTAAATAATCGGACTCGTGATACATTGATGACCGGGTGGATTTTCCAGGTTTTCGGTAATTTAAGTTCTACGGCGTGTGACGAAATGATTTTGGTTATGGTATAGGGTCCAATCCATCGTTCGGCAAGTTTCTTTAAGGGTCGGTTCAACTTCAGGTCTTTAGTCGATAACCAAACTTTGTCGCCAACTTTGTAAACTGGTGCATCACCCCGTTTCAGGTTCGCATACCGTTCCATCTCTTCTCGTGCTTTTACTAGCGCCGCTTCCGCCTCCTCATGAATCTTCTTCATTCGCTCTGCGAATTCTTTTGCCGGTTCTGACTTTTCTGCCCTCCGAGGTTCTACGCCCATCCTAGGGTTAAACCCATAATTTACATAGAACGGCGAGAACTGAGTTGCCGTGTGAATTTTATTATTATAGGCGAACTCCGCGGTTGCCATCCATTCAGGCCAATCTGTTTGCCGATGGGAAATAAATGATCTTAGATATTGTTCCAACTCCTGGTTGATGCGTTCCGTCTGTCCGTCTGTTTGCGGATGATACGCCGTTGATAATTTAGTTGTGATCCCCAATATTTTATTTAGTTCCTTCATAAATATTGCCGCAAATTGTGGTCCTCGGTCTGACGTTAACGATTCTGGCAGTCCATGAAGTTTCCAGACTTCGTCCCGATATAGTTTAGCTAATCCTTCTGCTGAGACTTCATCGCGTGTTTTGATAAAGTGTGATTGCTTTGTTGATCTGCAAGCCACGACTAATACTGCGTTGTACCCCTGAGCTTCTGGGAGTCCTACAATAAAATCTGCTGTAACATGTTTCCATGGTCCTGCATGTTCCGTGTTTGCTTTTAATTTACCGGCTAGCGGTTGAGGCACGTTTTTTGATCGTTGACATCTGTCGCAGCCCTCGACGTATGCTTTGACCATGTTTGTAATACTAGGCCACCAATAATTACGTGTAACCAATTCCAGGGTCTTCCACTGCCCTGGGTGTCCTGCAACTGGGTTGTCGTGGTGTAATTTAATTATTTCCTCCCTGAGTTCCTGACTTTTCGGAACATAAACCTTTCCTCTATGTAACCAGAGTCCCTGCTCTTCATGCCATTCATCTGCGCACAATGTTTTGGTATTTGTTTTCTTTAACTCTTCCACTGCTTTCAACACTTGTTCGTCAAACTCCTTGGCATCCCTGATGCGTTTTAATAGTTTACTTTCTTCTCCATCAATAAGTATGTGACCTCGATCCATTGCTCGCAAGTGGAAGTATTCCGGTTTTAATAATGTTACGTCTTCGTTGTCATTTTCCACCCCCTTTCTATGATCGACCCTTCTCGAAAGAGCGTCCGCCTTTCCCATTGAGGTGCCAGCTTTGTGTATTAATTTAAAGTTGAAGCGTGTTAGATACAACGCCCAGCGTGCTTGTCTGCGATTAAGCTTTCGTCCCTGCATGAAGTACTCGAGGTTTTTATGATCGGTCCAGATCTCGACCTCATGTTTGGCTCCTTCAAGGTGGTGTCTCCATGCTTCCAGCGCTCGAATTATGCCCAGCATTTCTTTATCGTGTACGTCGTAATTTCGTTCCACATCATTTAATCCTTTAGATAGAAAGGCACATGGCCTCCATTTCTCATCCTCGCATTCCATAGATAGAATTGCTCCTGTAGCAAAGTCCGATGCGTCTGATTCTACTCTCAACTTCCGATCCGGATCGGGAGATACTAATATAGGTGCTTCCGTAAATAATTTCTTTAGCATATCAAACGCTTCCTCCTGTTCCTCTTTCCAATTCCAGATTGTTTCTTTCCTTGTTAATTTATGTAAGGGCCCTGCCACTTTAGAGAAGTCCTTGACAAATCTTCGATAGAAATTGGCCAATCCTAGAAACGACTGAACTTCTTTGACTTTTGTTGGTTTCGGCCATTGTTTGATGGCGTCTACTTTTGAAGGATCCATTCGAATTCCGTCTTTCCCAATAATTAACCCTAAGAACTCTATTTCGTCTCGGTCAAAGAAACATTTTCCTGGTTTTAAGAATAAGTCGTTTTCTCGTAATCTTTTTAGAATTTCCTCCACGATTTCACTGTGTCCTTTTTCTCCTTCAGTTGCTACCAATATATCATCGATATAGACAACTACGTCTCCTTGATCAATCAAGTCTCTAAATATGTCGTTCATCATAGTTTGAAACGTGCTTGGGGAATTATTTAATCCGAAGAACATAACTGTTGGTTCGAAAGCTCCATCTGGGGTTGTGAATGCCGCTTTCCACTCGTCTCCTTCTTTGATGCGTACATTGTTATACCCCCATCTGAGGTCCATTTTGGTAAACCTTTTCTTTCCCTTTAATTTATCGATCAATTCCGGAATCAACGGGAGTGGATAATTATTGCGAACGGTCCAGCTGTTAATGTGTCGGTAATCCTGTACCATTCGTTTCTTTCCGTCTTTTTTGGGTATAAAGAATACTGGCGAAGTTTGTGGTGACTTGGTAGGTCGAATATATCCTTTGCGTAATTGATCGTTTACAAATTCGGATACTTCTTTCCTTTCATCCGGTGACAGGGGATAGACTTTGGCCTTCTTTGGTACGAAATCCGGTTTTAAGTCTATAGCGTGGTCCCATGGTTTCCTGACTGGTAATCTCTCCGATGCTTTCTTTTCAAAGACTGATAGATATTTGTGATATTTCCGGGGGACAACCTGTTCTGCCGGTACTTCATCTGAGGGTTCTCCTTTAGCTGCCCTGAGCGTGTGGATTACTTCCTCCTCCATTTCTTCCTCATTTCCTTCTACTACTTCTTCCATTCTTCCGCCCCATCTGGTTCTTGCAGTTTTATTTAAATAACGTGTTCGACGCATGCCACATTCTTCTGGACATCTTGATAGTTTAATTTCCGCCTTTTCCCAATCGATTTCTGGATTATGGCGTTTCAGCCAGGTATGTCCAACAATAATTTTAGCTTTCCCTAGGTTGCATGCCTCAAACACGGCTATCTCCACATGTCCTTTATACCGCATAGCCATGACTGCTTCATGCGTGATCGAACCTCCTTGGTTAAGCGTGCCATCAACGTTGTAGACCCGAATGGGGAAAGGTAGTTCCCTTAATTTAATGTTGTTCCTTTTGGCGAAGTCCAGATCTATGAACATCCCTGTCGCCCCTGAGTCTAATAATGCTTCAACATCAAATGTGCGTTTGTCCTGCAACGTTTCCAGCGTGATTTTCATCATAAGCTCCTTTTCCAAAGAAGCGGATCGAATAAAAGATGGTTCCCCCATAGAGTCCGTTTGCCTAGTTAAATTATCTGATTCTTTGCAACAGGGAATTAAGCATTCATCCGTAGGGGACGAACCAAGCCTCGTTTCTGAGGGCTCCCCAATGATATAGTTTACAAGTGTATCTAAGTCCGATTCATCTTTTTTTGGTTTTTCTTTCCTACTAGGTTTATCTAATAGTATTTTATTGTACGTAACTGCAGCATCCGTAAGTTTCTGAAACCAAGATTTTACAATGTCCTTATGTACGTAAGAGTCTATAGGCAAACATTCATATCGATTTGTCAGAGCCAGCGGGGGATTTACTGGTTGACGTTCACAAAACCCTGCTGCCCAGCAGCTTGTCCATTGTTCTGACCATTGGGATTCGGCGCAGGCGCGCCAATCACACCCCTTGGTCCATTTGCGGCTTGTCGTGCTTGACGCCTTGCCGTGATTTGTCGTAAGATTTCTTCTTCCTCATGTTCGTCGATTTGTTCAATCACAGCCGCTCGCACCTTGCGTTGTGGCCGTCTGCATTCCCGGGCGAAATGCCCCTGTCCTCCGCAATTGTAACAATTACCAGGCGCGCGGCGCTGGTTTCTATCGACCTCCATAGCATTGGGATCTCGGCGTCCCTGACCTTGCTGTCCGTTTTGCTGCGGGGCTCGGTACCCCCCGTACTGTTGTTGTCCGAATGGTCGCTGCTGATTCTGCTGGTTTGCGGGCCGATTGCCCCAACCGGTTCTCTGCTGTCCAAAATTGTTGCCGGTCCTCATGCCCGGTCTTGCCGCATAAGTTTCCTCTGCTCTTCCGATTGCTAAAATTTCCTCACACGTGTCTTGCACGGTGGTCTGTCGTCTTCCCTGCTGAAACATTTGTTGTGTGATCGAATCCTTGGTGTTCCTTTCTAGCAGAGATATCCCGTGCATTTCCTCAATTTGGCCTTTGATGACCAACGTTCCAAATTGTGTAATAAAATCGTCCACCCGCATGTTTCCTTGTTTAAAGGTTTCGATTTTGGCATGTGCCCATTCTATTTCTGTTGCTGATTGGAATCTTGATGTCACCTCTCTCATTAATTGCTGGAACGTGGGCCATTGTTCTGATTCCATGCACTGCCTCAAGCGTGTTTCCCCATAGGTGCCGGCTGTAGCGCCTTCCAGGCGAGACCATACTGCAATGCAAATTTCTTCCTGTCCTTGGAACAGGTCCCGATTGACCCTGATCCATGCCAGCATCTTTGTCCACCATACTCCGAACGTTGCCTTGGCCCCATTGTACTTGCCGGGGTCTGCAGCGATTTCTAGTCGTCTTCCATTGGGACGCGGGGCGGCGGGATTATGAGCGGGAGGAGGGAGAGGGGGATTGGGAAGGGGATTGTCGAACTCGTCGTCGTTGTTGTCGGCCATGTTGTGTGAGCAATAGTGCTTTGTAGCGGGCGCGCGACCCTGTTCTGCTACTTAAGCAAAAAAGAAAACCTAAAAAAAGAAAACCCAAAGAACGATCTGTTTACCCAGGCAGCCGAAATGCCCGAATAAAGGAAGATCTGGGAAAAATGAAAACCACGCGGTCAACACCCCTACGCGCGCTGGTTCTGTCGAATCCGGGAAAAGATCGGGGTTTGGAACACCTTTTGAGAACTAAACGTGCGCGACCTTCTTTTCCAAGTCGCCACACGCGCCAGCAGCTTTCCCGAAGGTCAGTTGCGTCGGCCTTTGGTCACCTCGACACGGGACGGGCTCAACGTTTCCCTGTGTGTCTCGAACGGCAACGCTAGTTATAGTGGGTGCACCAAGCGTTTCTCTTCTTATCCCTGAAGTCCGGGAGGTCCCCCTTAACGCTAGGGTCCGCGTGTAATGGCGAGGTGTGACTTTTAACGCAAAAGCACGAAACGGCGGGGATAGTGATGGTGATGTGGGAAGTGTGTGTGTTTGGGCGGGCGATGATGATAAGAGCTTGTTCTTCTGTTGAGGCGACGCTAAGTCAAACGACGTCGCGAGCCCAAACTTAAGAACGAAGTGGAAAATGTGAAGTGAACTGAATTGCCCAGAGACCCAGCGGGAATCTCAAGAGAACAAGCTATCGAATACAAGTGAAAGTACTCTACTTATATATGTAAATTCCATGAGGCTGCGTTGCGGCAGCGTCATGCTGCGTGATAATAATAAGATGTCCTCATGTGCGATATGATGTAGATAAGATAAGATCGAGATAAGATAAGATAAAGTGAAAAGTGAAAATACGATCATAACATTTGAAGCTTCCGCTGCTGCTGCTGCTGCACGGGAGTTCTGAGTGGTGCGGGCTGCCATAACTGGAATTTGAAATACAGATAAGCGAGTGGCAGTTTGAATATACTGTTAAGAACTGATCGACAAAACATCGGAGCTACGTCGGACGTGTCGGAAGGTCGGAACATCGGAGCGCATGCAACATAGGGGCAAGGACTTGGCTTCAACTTGTGTGTTGCGCCCTCGCTAATATGTCGGTGTCCTTATTTTGGAAGATCGGAGGATCAGAGGATTGGAGGTCGGACTCAAGTTAAGAGTCGGAAAGAGGATGGGAGGTGTGATGTCGAATCTAAGTTGATATTCAAACTGAAGCTAATACATGATTCTACATAAGTTTAAATACTATGTCGGAGGACGTGTGGCTTTGTCGGAGTCGGATAACGAGTGGCTGTCGGAGATGCTTAACATGGTCGGATGTAAGTGATGGACGTAGTAATGAGATTCATAACAGTAAGTATGCATAATAAGTATTAGTCAAAATGTCGGAGGTGTCGGAGGTGTCGGGATTGGTCGGAAATCATCGGAATTGATCGGAATGTAACATCTCGTTACTACGTCCATTACTTACATCTGACCATGTTAAGCATCTCCGACAGCCACTCGTTATCCGACTCCGACAAAGCCACATGTCCTCCGACATAGTATTTAAACTTATGTAGAATCATGTATTAGCTTCAGTTTGAATATCAACTTAGATTCGACATCACACCTCCCATCCTCTTTCCGACTCTTAACTTGAGTCCGACCTCCAATCCTCCGATCCTCCGATCTTCCAAAATAAGGACACCGATGTATTAGCGAGGGCGCAACACACAAGTTGAAGCCAAGTCCTTGCCCCTACGTTGCATGTGCTCCGACGTTCCGACGTTCCGACACGTCCGACATAGCTCCGACGTTTTGTTGATCAGTTCTTAACAGGCTCATCCAATGATTGTTCTTCGTCCTCGCTTACGTCTTCCACCCAAGGGCCTCGCGGGGCTCCTCCGCTTATCCAGCATCTGGCGTCGGACCCATCCAACAAGTGCGGATGCGTGCCTGCTCAAATT
Organism: Entoloma clypeatum; assembly: GCA_963565915.1. NCBI lineage: Eukaryota > Fungi > Basidiomycota > Agaricomycetes > Agaricales > Entolomataceae > Entoloma > Entoloma clypeatum. Next base: position 4,824,672 of record OY751486.1, on the reverse strand, counting down.
TGCGGACCTTCCGCTCCTGAATGGCCTCCTGATGGCAAGTCCGACAGCGAGTGGGACAGCGACTCATTCTTACCTCCCCGGAGGTCCAATCTACCTCAGGATTGTGCTCCTTGAGCCACATGAATCCAAGTACAATATCCTGCTTTCCCAGTCCAGTTACAGCAAGCTGGGTCCGCTCTGTGTGATCCTGATATTGGAGTATAATGTCCAGGACCTCTGATATTGCTCCGGTGTCGTTTGGAGTACTGTCAACATTGTAGACAGGGATTGCACATTGTAGCCTTCGGGTACTGAGTCAATGTTTCTCTACCAGGGAGCGGTCAATGAAGGAGCCAGTTGCTCCGCTATTGAGAAGAGCTTTTTGTAAAAGGGTATCCTTGGTGTCTGTTGTCTCCAGAACAACATCTAGTTCAATAGCATTGTTGGAGCCGTCAGAGGCCAGGATGTATTTTTTCGGAAGTCGTCGTTCCCATTTTCGGAGTCGGGGTCGGACGACTTTCAGAGTCGGGGTAGGTGTGACTGAGGGTTCATTCTGCACCGAGTCATAGGGAGAAGAAGTAAAATCTGATTCATCTATAGACAAGGAAGCATAACGATTGCTAGTGGACAATGAGGGCACACCATTCACTCATTGTCAGGGGAAAAATCCTCTTGTTTGTCTTCCGCTTGCTCCGACGCTTTGGCCACGTCGGAGGTAGACATCACTGCATCTTTAGCGGCTAGTTGGTCCATCATGTACTCCTCCTGTTCGTCCAACGTCATGAATTGGACGTTGAATCAGAGCCGATACTCGCGACTGAAATGACCAGTTTTACCACATCTGAAGCATACATTGGCGTTCTTACCCCTGACGCGAGAGGCATTGATATCCATCGCATTGGGGTCACGGATGGTCGGAGTCGGAGCAATGACTGTCGGAGGTGCACACGGAATATAGGGGATGAAAGGTCAGGGAAATACAGATCCTGCCGCTGCCTTCGGTGCGGTCGGAGCAGTGCAGAAAGGGTTCGGGCGTGTCGGAACTGTGGACTTGAAAGCTTCATTGGCAATTCGATTATCATCGTTGACTCATGCGGCTGCATACCAGGCATCCGGATTGTCATCTGCGGGTCGTCCAAAAGTTAGTGTCGCAATTTCAGATTGGATGTCGGATCGGAGGCCATGTCGGGACTTAAGTACTATGTTCGTTCCTTCGGTGTACCCAGCCTTTTCGACATAATCCTTGAAGTCGTCGATGTAAGCCTCCACATCCTGACTACCTTGGTAATAGGCTTCTCCCTCAAGAATGAGCCGTGCATCTTGTTCTTCGTTTTTTGGAGTGAACTCCGCGATGAAGGCAGTTCGGAACTGCACCCAGGTCTGGTGACACGGAGCTCCGGTCCGACGCTCTTGTCGGATGACGCGGTCGGCAAAGCGCGCAGCACGTCCACTCTTCATGAAGGAAAGCGCCCAATAGATCCTAGCATGATCATCTGCAAACTGTTCCGGAACCAGTCCCATATACAGTTCGCAAGAATTAAGAAAAGTCCAACCAGTGGTACGTGCTCCATCGAAGTCCGACGGAGTTGCGGGTTTGGCCCAACGCACACCTGGATTAGCAGGTGTGATCGGGGCTGGCCGGAAGGCCGGAACTGGGGCCTCCGCTGGAGGGGGAATCGGGTCGGGGTTGGGAATGGGAACAGGTGGAATAGCGGCATGGATAAGTTGTTCGAGTTGAGCGGTAATGTTGGTGAGGGTCTGGTGGTGTTCCTGGAACTTGTGTTCAAGTGCAGTAAGACATTCGGGATCGTCCATTTCTACGTGCGATACGGAGTCACCAGTTACAGAGTGGTAGGCAGAATGGTGGGAAGAGGGATCGGAAGGGGAGTCAGATGTACCGGAATCGGAGGAGGGCGGACTCGAGTCCATGTCATCAACTCCGAAGCGCGGAATGGCTTCAATGGTACAATTCATACCCAGTCTGTTTAGAGAGAACTTTCTACTGTAAGGGCGACCTTATGATCCAACAACTCCGAAGTGCTCCGAAGCGACTCCGACGTCAGACGACTTGCAAGGGAAATCCAAAGTTAAATTAGACTCTACAAAGTACAATACGAGGCGTACCTTGCAAGGGAAATCCAAAGAGAAGGTTCTGAGGATTCCCTTGCAGGCTAGACAGCTATATAGACGACGAGAATTGGAAATGAGGAGAGGAATGTTGAAATATGACAAAGATCGGGAGTAGGGATGGGAATGGAATATGTAAATTGGAAGCGTGCATGTGGTGGTATAAATCATTGCTCCGACGTGCACTCCGACACAGAGGACGGGTCGGAAGTGTTGGAGGTCGGAGGTGTTGAAGGATAGATGGAAACGAAAAGTATAGTAATATAAATAATAGACGTACCACAACAGTCGGAGGGTCGGAGGATGGGTCGGAGGTGTCGGAGGTGTCGGATTGAGGAAATCGGATGGTTGCCCTTACAGGCGTGCCAAGAGATCACGGAATTTAGAGAATTCCAGACGGGGGTCACCCTCAGACAGGTGGCAATCGAGAGTCAAGGCGAAGTCCTTGAACATCTCGTCGGGGCCTTTGTTCTCAAAGAGAGTTTTCAGCTGATCCCAAACCTCTTTCAAAGTCTGGAATGCTGTAACCTCATGCTTTACAGATTCCACCAGAGACAAGATGATCGCACCACGTGCTTTCAAGTCTTTCTCCTTCCACTTGCAGAACTCCTTTCATTGTTCAGACGTCGAAGCAACTGTCAGGGAGGTTGGCTGTAACCAGTCCCCGGATATGAGCATCCAGGTCCCTTCAAACTGTGAAAACCCTGTCATCTTATCGCTCCACTCCTTCCAGTTAGAGCCAGTCATCTTGACAACAGCAGATTTGTAATCAAAAGAAGACATGATTTGATGCGAAGGGTGAGAGTGCAAAAGACTGGAAATAGACTGTGTCAGTCACATGTCAAATCGCTGGATCTTAGATGAAACAGGGACACAGCAACATGTGTTTTACTCCACTAGGGTCCATCAGACCCCTATTCTATGTTTAACGTCGTACACAGAGTTAACTGGTAGACACATGTATGGAGGCGGATGGGCATCGCGATCATTGGAGTATTATCGCCCGGATCTGCTAGCTCATCGCGCTACACGATGATGTGGGATTAAACATCCACATAATCATTAATGTTGTATGTACAGATCAAGGTGCACTTGATCCATCACGTTCGCGATGTAGCGGCATCGAGTCTACTAAGACTGCCAGCGACGAGCACAATGGCGAGTCTCACATCAACGCTGGAGGTGATCACAGCGGGTGTGTCGTCTTGCAGTCCTAGTGTACTCTATGCTACATGCTACGGATCGTGTATCTACGATAGAGAGAGAATCCTACTACTAACCTTCAGAGGTGTTTACAGGTGGGGGTTACTCGGTAAGAGCGTTATATTGCACAGAGAATAAGGACAGTCTTATATACTAGTCTACTTATTTGTACACTATTTGTACGTCATGGGGTTGAGCACATGGCGCATCTAATGGAAGCAGAACTCGTTCAACAGACCGGTTTAAACCGGTCTTTTTCACAGAATGCTCCAAGGGCCCAGCACCAAGCAAAATTTGTGCCATCAATAAGACTTGAACTCTCAGCCTCTATAATATATACTATTATTCTAACAACTTAACCAACTAAGCCACAGAACTATGGTAATTTCTTGCTCACTCACTCTACATACCCACCTTTTCACTTCCCAAAAAGGCCACTTCCAAAATAGGCACAACCAGCCAAAAAAGACAAAAGGTGTGTGTGCACCCCCCCTGCCCCAATCACATGTAGACACAGGCTTTCAATAAAATCTATAAATATATTTTAACCTTTTCAACATGTGTGCCCCTCATTGCAAGGTCAGGAATGGGTGGATGTGTCGTTTCGACATTGGATGACACACATCAAGCATGCATCAAATGTGTCAAATACATATAAACAAATCCCCAAAAACATCGCACATCTGCTTATTATATCTACACAGAAACAAGTAAGGGTTTCTACTATATCAATTATGTAGGAGGGGATTATATCTCACTCAATATGTATTGTTTTTCTGAAATTTTGCCACGGATTTCAAGTTATAGAGGTGCCATGCTCTGCAACAAATAATAGTAAACAATGTGCAAAATGCATTGCACAGGCACGCGCAGTGCCTTCCTCATAGCCTGATAATAGCTTAAAGTGATAGAACTACTTATGGGATATGTATTCACCTTCTGACACACTTTGTATAATTTTTAGAAGTCTAGATATGATAGAAATGATGAAATGTGCAGATTTCAGTAAAAGTGTTATATCTCCATAATGAATCAACCAAATTTGAAAAACAAATGTGCTATAAGATCCCCTGAATGTGGAGAATCCAAATCTGAAATAAAAAATTTTGGTCAAATTTTCGACCTATTCTGCTCATATTCACCTTATGAAGTCCTTGAATTGTGTTTGAATGGTCTCAATAGGTTCACATGCAATGGTTAAATAGTATATATATATTACATATAATCTAATGTGGTTGTGGAAAGGAGGAAGTAAGAAATGTTGCTTTTTGTATTTAAGGGAACTCATGCTGCACTGTTTATCACAATTTACAGGGTGTTTTGATACGTCATTCTGCTACATAGACTCTCTACCAGACATAGCTAATGTATGTAACTGTATATATACTTACTATTGGTTTCAAGTATCTCTACATAAGTTATGAATAATTTTTGGGACTGGTGGTGCCACGGTTTGGGCATCGAGAGTACAAGATGATGTGCATCATTCGGCATTGACTGCCGAGCATTTTCGGCAATTGCCGAAACTCAAACCATAAGTCGATTGCCAGCTAAACGTTCCCACAGTTTTCTTTTCCCCCACCTCCACTCCATCTGGCCACCACCCCCGCCCAACAGCCACCACTCATGCCCAATGGCCCACACTCATGCCCAACGGCCCCTCTAGTGCCCAATGGCCCGCTCTCATGCCCACTGGCAGCCTCTAATGCCCAACGCCGTCCCTTCGAGCCCAACAGCCTCCACTCGTGCCCAACGGCCCCCTCTAGCGCCCAATGGCGTCGTCTCACGCCCAATGGCCTCTTTTCATGCCCAATGCCATCCCTTTGAGCCCAACGGCCCCCACTCGTGCCCAATGGCCCCCTCTACTCCCCAACGGCCCCTTTTTGCGTCCAACGGTGTCCTCTCATGCCCAATGCCCTCCCTTCGAGCCCAACGGCCTCGACTCATGCCTAACACCCTGCCTTTGAGCCCAACAGCCCCCCACTTGTCTCACTCATGCCCAACAGCCCCCTCTAGCACCCAACGGCCCCTTTTCATGCCCAACGGCATCCTCTCATGCCCAATGCCCTTCCTTCGAGCCCAACGGCCTCGACTCATGCCTAACACCCTGCCTTTGAGCCCAACAGCCCCCCACTTGTCTCACTCATGCCCAACAGCCCCCTCTAGCACCCAACGGCCCCTTTTCATGCCCAACGGCATCCTCTCATGCCCAATGCCCTCCCTTCGAGCCCAACGGCCTCGACTCATGCCTAACACCCTGCCTTTGAGCCCAACAGCCCCCCACTTGTCTCACTCATGCCCAACAGCCCCCTCTAGCACCCAACGGCCCCTTTTCATGCCCAACGGCATCCTCTCATGCCCAATGCCCTTCCTTCGAGCCCAACGGCCTCGACTCATGCCTAACACCCTGCCTTTGAGCCCAACAGCCCCCCACTTGTCTCACTCATGCCCAACAGCCCCCTCTAGCACCCAACGGCCCCTTTTCATGCCCAACGGCATCCTCTCATGCCCAATGCCCTTCCTTCGAGCCCAACGGCCTCGACTCATGCCTAACACCCTGCCTTCGAGTCCAACAGCCCCTGGCCACTTGTCTCACTCATGCCCAACAGCGTCCACTCATGCCCAACGACGCCCAACGTGTCACGTCCACTCATGTCCAATGCGTCCACTCACTCCCAATGCGTCCACTCATGCCCAACACATCCACTCAGACTCAGATGATACGCACATGCACCGTCCAGTAGCACACTCATAGCCTAGTACAGTACATATTACGAGTCTAGACCAGTTTAAACTGGTCCAGTCTCATCAGACCTGAATACATGGACTGGTCAGACCAGTCTCTCACCAGTCTGGTCCGGTTTTCCAAGGTGACTATGTAAAATTGAGACCAGTGCGGTCCCTGGTCCTTCCATTTTGGGGGTCAAAAATGAGACCAAACCAAACTTTCAATCACTAATCATGTCCGCCCTCCGTCACCTTGGATCCAATGACAGCCGCTTTTAGCTTCCACTTGCCATCTTCCACCGCAATCCAATGTGCTGTCATGCCTAGGAACCCAGTCTTCATTGTATCTGCTGTCCAGCCATCTGCCATGATCGATATCTTGCCCTCTGAGAAATATTTTGATTAACCTCTCCTAACCAGCTTTAACCAGTTTTAACCAGTTAATTGTGGCAGAAACTAGTTGCAGAAAGCCCTGGAATCTGGCTCATATTCACATTGTCACCACAGTCCATCATGGCTTCAAAACATGTTACAAGACCACACTGCAACCCCTTAATTCATCTACAAAAATTCTACATGGTATAAACTATTTTGATTACATGTAAAGAAAAACTTTGGTTGGAGACATAATCTTGTGGGCAAAGGTATACAGTGGCTTACAAAACTGCCCCAATATTACCTCATTTTTGAATGTTTTATATATAGCTTGGGAATGAAACCAAATAAAACCAAAGTGCAAGTTAATGACTAATACTAATTAATCCTGGCTATCCACCAAAAAAAGAATTATATAAGTCCATTAAAAAACGATGGAGATATAATCAAAATAAGACAGGGACTCATTGGGGCAGTTTTGTAACTCAGTAAAGTTTTCTGATTTTATTCCTATTGTGCAGTAATAAAGCATGAAAGTACACTGTGGGAGTAATAAACAATGTCATGTGACCTTGTTTGTATCAATTTGACATGTTGAACTTGGTTCAACTCCCTCCTTCACTTCTTACCACCACCATGAGACCTACCTCCGCTGCTAAGCACTCTTCTGTGGTTTCTCTTCTTGCTGAAGGCTACTCTCATTGCCAAATCGAGTCCAGAACTGGTGTGGGGAAGGGTACTATTGGGAGAATCAGCAAGGAAGTGGAGGGAGACAAGAAAAACCATCCTGGAGGTCGTCCATCCAAGCTCTCTGCATGCGACAAACAGACTGTTATTCGCCAAATCACTACTGGCAAGCTCGATAATGCTGTTCAAGCTGCACAGTTCATCAATTCCATCATTCCCAATTCTGTCAATCCTCAAACAGTCCGAAGAGGACTTAAAGAGGCTGATCTTCGCTCAGCAACCAAGAGGAAAGTTCCTCTTCTCAAGGCTGCACATCGTGCATCTCATCTCAAGTTCACTAGATATTATCAAAACTGGACTGTGGAGGACTGGAAGAGGGTATTGTGGAGTGATGAGACAAAGATTAATTGGATTGGATGTGATGGAAAGGTTTATGTGTGGAAAACACTAGGTGAGCCAGTATCTGATTGCACCACCACACCGACTGTCAAGCATGGAGGGGGAAACAATCTAATGGTATGGGGTTGCATAGGCTGGAATGGGGTGGGAAAGCTTGTGGAGCTTCAGGGAAAGATGGATGCAAAGCAGTATTGCGAGATTTTGGATGAGGGAATGGTGGAAAGCTTTGAGAAGTTGGAGATGAATGAGGGCGAGTGGTATTTCCAGCAGGACAACGACCCAAAACATGCCTCCAAACTGGCTGACAAGTCCTTTGGGTTCACATCAAGCGCAAACTTCTGGAGTACAAGATACCACCAAAAGGAGTGCATGAGTTATGGGACAGAGTGATGAAGGAGTGAAATGAAATACCACCAGAGGTATGCCAAAGGCTAATAGAAAGCATGCCTAGAAGGATTGAGGCAGTTATCAAGGCAAAAGGAGGTCATACCAAATATTAGATAGTAAAAATTTGCTAGTTACAAAACTGCCCCAATGAGTCCCTGTCTTATTTTGATTATATCTCCATCATTTTTGATCGGACTTATATAATTCTTTTTTTGGTGGATAGCCAGGATTTATTAGTATTAGTCATTAACTTACACTTTGGTTTTACTTGTTCTCATTCCCAAGCTATATATAAGACATTCAAAAATGAGGTAACATTGGGGCAGTTTTGTAAGCCACTGTAAGTACTGGGCCAGATGATGACGAGGAAAGTATCCTCCTACCTTCCCTTTCCCATGGTTAAAGGAAACACTATGAAAGGAGCACCCTCTCATGGTCAACCTCAGGCCTCATCTTCAACTGCTTGGTGGTTGCAATATTGCAATCAAACTCAGGTAAGTGTGTCTTCGAAAGCTCAAAGGACACAACTCTAAGTCAAACTCAGGGATCAGACAATGATGATGACCCCGCCGCTGCTGAGAGCGATTTCTATCATCATCATTCAAAGAGAGCAACAAAACCAGCAGCAAAACATAAACGACATTGATCGGAAGATGACAACGACAACTCTGAAAAGGAGTGTGGGCCGCGAAAGAAGACAGCACATGGCAAGGCTGCTGGCCACAAGGCAATGGCTGCAAAGCCTCCAAAGACCCTGAAAGGCAACCAGAGGGCTGTGGTTGTTGAGGAATCCTCCAAAGGAACTACAGGTAAGGATGGGGGCAACGACGAGAATGAGGGCAACAGTGAGGATGATGGCAACAGTGAGGATGAGGGTGAGAATGAGGGCGAGGACAAAGCCAGGGCTAGACAAAATGTGAGTCAGATATCAGAAACAAAATACTTTGCTCATCATATATAGGATGATGATGATAGCCTCACTGATAAGCATCAACTCATAATCCCAGCTCAGTACACTACGAAGAGGGAGATGACGGCCAACATTGACTTGATGTTTCATCCCTTGGAAACGGTCCAGTTCATCTATGAGAACAGAGACGAGGAAAATTTGACGGGGTGTTACTGTAAGGTCTGCAAGTAAGTTGAAACTCTTCATATCGGAGATCAAGAGAACTTACATGTGTAAAGGGAGGACAATGCTTTCATCGCAAGACATAGCTTGCGGAAGGCTTTCCTTTTGAACCATAATTCGTCGACGCTACAATATCACATCTGCAGTCACTGGACCATTTATCAGGAGAAATGCAAGGAAGCCGGTATCAGCATGGTGTATCATGCACTTCTGCCCACAGTTGTAAGTAAGCTGCTCAATGTGAAACAGAAGGGGAAGCAGCAGAGTACTCTTGATCAGATGCTGGTGAATGTTGTGCTACCAAAAGAATTCACATGAGCACGAATCTTGCACGTGGTAGCCCGATTCGTTGTCTGCAATTATCAGGTTAGTTCAAAGAAAAAGAGTGAGACCTATCTAATTGATTCCATCCATAGGCACTTGCTGTTAGTGTTTCAAGGTTCAGTCTTAGTCAACCAGAACCGGACTGGAACAGACCAAAAATGAGACTGAAAAAGACTAAACTTCGGTCTCAGTCTCTCACATTTGGAGACCCCCCGGTCTCTGGTTTCAATGAAAAAAAAAATTATGAGAGACTGGCCAGAAACTGGTCTCAAACTGGTCTTTCATATACTATGAGCCATCAACCCACAGGTCGATGTAGCATGGGTATGTGCAGGTAGTGACAGGTTTGAGTTCCCACATGCATTTTTGCATTAGAGAAAACATGTAATAAAACTACAAAAAATAACTACAAGATGCACATGTCATACTACATCCTGCTAGGGAGCCCCCAGCCCCATCCTCACAGCTGGGCATGAGTGGATGCCATTGGGCAGCCGTTGGGCACAAGAGAAGGCCATTTGGCTCAAAGGGACACTGTTGGATGCAAGTGGATGCCATTGGGCATGACTCATGGCAGTTGGGCATGACTCATGGCAGTTGGGCATGAGAGGGGGCCGTTGGACATGCAGGGAGGCGTTATGGATGAGAGGCCGCTATTGGGCATGAGAGGGGGCCGTTGGGCTCAAAGGGACGCCGTTGGATGTGAGTGGATGCCATTGGGCATGACTTGTGGCAGTTGGGCATGAGAGGCAGCTGTTGGACATGCAGGAACACCGTTACGGATGGGAGGCAGCCATTGGGCACACAAAGAGGCAAAAAATAGATGTTGGATGGTGGGAGAGAGGTGGTGAAAGTGGGGCATGAATGCATGACACATCAGAAGGTGATGTGTGATGAAAAAACCAGTTGAGACCAGTTCAGACTGGTTTGGTCTTTGTGTGGCAGCCGGGAAAGACCAGTTTCACATGGTCTGGTCCGGTTTTTCCAAAATTAGTGGTGCCAAAAGACTGGTCTCAGTCTCGGTCTTTCCTTTTTTGGCCAAAATATTGGACCAACGGCGGCCTCTCATCCATAACGCCTCCCTGCATGTCCAATGGCCCCCTCTCGTGCCCAACTTCCATGAGTCATGCCCAACGGTGTCCACTCACATCCAATGGTGTCCCTTCGAGCCCAACGGCCCCCTCTCATGCCCAACGGCAGCCTCTCATCCATAACGCCTCCCTGCATGTCCAACGGCCCCCTCTTGTGCCCAACTGCCACAAGTCACATCCAACGGCATCCACTCACGTCCAATGGCATCCCTTCGAGCCCAACGGCTGCCCAATGGCGTCCACTCACACCCAGCTGCGAGGATGGGGCTGGGGGCTCTCTAGCAGGGTGTAGTATGATGTGTGCATGCCGCACACGTGCATCTCGTAGTTATTTTTTGTAGTTTTATTACACATTTTCTCTACTGTGAAAACATGTGCAGGAACTCAAACCTGTTGCTACCTGCACGTACCTGTGCTACATCAACCCATGGGTCGATGGCTCATAGTATATGAAAGACTGGTTTGAGACCGGTTTAAACCGGTCTCTGGCCAGTCTCTCATAATTTTTTTTTTCATTGAAACCAGAGACCCGGGGATCTCCAAACATGAGACACCAAGACTGAAGTTTGGTCTTTTTCGGTCTCATTTTTGGTCTGGTCCAGCCGTCCGGTTCTGGTTCACTAAGACTGAACCTTGAAACACTATTTCCTGACTTAGAGATAACAAGTGAAAAAGTATACAAATGGAGAAATGTCCAAGTCAAGGTGAGTCATAGCACTTGTTAGAGAGGACACATGTCCTAGGATTGAATGGGGTCTGATAAGGATCCAGAATTGAGGGGTCATGTGAAGGTGCATAAGAAAGGGGTAAAAAAGTGTAACAGGCGGGATCCTACTGAGAGACAGTGGATCAACCTTTTTTTTCAGCCAAGTGAGACCCTCCCGGCCCCCCCACTTTTCTAATATAGTTTGTTGGTCTCATGTGTTTTGTTTTTCAAGAAATTTGTGTGTTAACTGTAGCTTTGTTCAACAACCATGGGAAAGGGGCTTCTTCATCTGGTGGCTGGGCTTCATAACTTTCATTTGAAGACTGTAGATTAACACTTAGGCTTTTGTATGCACCTAAGGGTGGTTGGACGTGAGTGGGGGGGCCATTGGGCATGAGTCGAGGCTGTGGGGCGTGAGTGAGGGGCCGTTGGTCGTGAGAGGAGGCCGTTGCGCATGAGTGGGGAGCGTTGGGCGCAAGAAGGTGCCGTTGGGTGTTAGAGAGGGCCATTGCGCACGACTCATGGCAGTTGGGCACGAGGGGCGGCCATTGCGCACGCGAGGGGGACCTTGGGCGTTAGAGGTGGCTGTTGGGCATGATGGGCGGCCGTTCGGCACAAAGAGAGGGCGCTGGGCATTAAAGGGCGCCGTTCGGCACAAGAGGGGGCGTTGGGCATGCAGGAAGGCCGTTGGGCGGTAGAGGGGGCCGTTGGGCATGATGGGCGGCTGTTGGGCGTGCAAAGGGTCCATTGGGCGCGAAGGGAGGCCATTGGGCACGAGGGGCAGCCGTTGGGCGCGCAGGGAGGCCGTTGGGCATTAGAGGGGGCTGTTGGGCGTGAAGGGGCATTAGAGGGGGGCGTTGGATATGAAGGGAGGCCATTGGGCATTAGAGGGGGCTATTGGGTGCTAGTAGGGGCCGTTGGGCACACGAGGGGGCCATTGGGCATGAAGGGGCATTAGAGGGGGGCGTTGGGCAGCGGTAGTGGCCATTGGACGGAAGTGGAGCCAGGTGGAGTGGAGGTGGGGGGATAAAAGAAGTGTGGGAACGTTTTGTTGGCTGTCTGTCGAATTATGGTTCGAGTTTCGGCGATTGCCAAAAGTGCTTGGCAGTCGATGCCGAGCGATGAGCATCAATGAAACATAAGGCCTCGATGCCCAAACCTTGGCATCACAGGCCTCAAGATAGCTTTGAACTTATGGATAGATGTATATAGAGTCATAAAAAGTATATATATAGTTGGGAACTCAAGCTATGTATACTAGAGAATCTGTATTCTAAAATGATGCATCAAAACACACTGTAAATCATGATAAACAGTGCATCACCATGGGTTTTCTCAAACACAAAAACAACCTTTTGTTACTTCCTCCCTTCCACAACCACTGTAGTCTATATGTACTGTATATATACCATTGTAACATTGTATGTAAATCTACTCAGACCATTCAAATCAAGCCCAAGGACTTAATAAGGTGAATAGAAGCAAAATAGGTCGAAAATTTGACCAAAAAATTTTGTTTCAGCTTTGGATTCTTCTCATTCAGGGGACCTCACAGCACATCTGTTTTTCAAATTTGGTGCATTCATTATGGAGATATAACACTTTTACTGAAATATGCACATTTCATCATTTCTATCTTATCTAGAGATCTAAAGATTATACAAGATGTTTCAGAAGGTGAATACATATATATTGATGAGTTCTATCATGTTAAACTATTATTAGATCATGAGGAAGGCACCGCGCGCGCCTGCGCGATGCATTTGCACATTGTTTACTGTTGTTTGGTGTAAAGCGTCGCATCGCTATATGCTCAAATCTGTGGCAAAAATTCATAAAATAAATACATATTTATTGACATATGATACTCTGGTACATAATTGATATTGTCTGTAAGCTTACTTCCTCCTGTGTAGCCATATTAAGGAGAAATGCGATGTTTTTTGAGTTTGTTTACATATATTTGACATGATACGCGCATGTCGCGCATCATCCAATGTTGAATCGACGCATCCACCCATTGCTCGCTCCGCAATGAGAGGCACACAGATATAACAAAAATAACACAGTAATAATAGTACAGATACAACAAAAATAGCACTGTAAACACAGATACAAAAAAATAACACTGTAATCATATGTTTTAGCTATGTTTTCACCATGTTTCACTCAATTCTTAACCTTTGTGACTCTGAGCAAAAGTTTATATACAAGCTAGAAATGTATTTCACTCAGTTGTAGCTTCAAAACAAGCCTTAGACCAATGAAATTGGACTAAAAATATCTAGAATATTATGCAGATTACTGAAAAATCTCCAAAAATTGTAGAATATTAGGGGGGGGGGGGGTGGGAGGTGTATCCCAAAGGGCAAAAAGACCGGTCTAGACCTGTTTGGACTGGTCTTTTTGCGGTCTAAGTCAAAAAAAAAATCTAGACTGAACTGCAGTCTAAATTTTCTAAAATGTATAGATCTTAGACCGCGGTTCAGTCCAACGTGGTCTATTTTTCAGTTCAGTTCAGTCTGGTTCAGGTCTATGTAGACTGAACCTTCGAACACTAGTCTCATCCCCTACAGTCTCCTCACATCTCCAATGGCTCCTTCTCGTCCCCTATGGCCTCCTCTCATGCCCTGCGGCTGCCTCTCACCCCCAATGCCCTCTCATGTCCAACGGGGGTCTCTCATCACCAACAGTCGTCTCTCACGTCCAACAGCCGTGTCCTGTCCCCTATGGCCTACTCTCATCCCCAACGGCTCCCTCTCATCCCCTACAGCCTCCCCGCATGCCCAACACCATCTCTTGTTGCCCACAGCTGCCTCTCGCGTCCAAGGGCCATTTTTTAACATTTTTTCATGTTGAACTGTTGAAACCAAACCAGACTGCAGCCAGTCTACCCCCTCCCCAAGGACCCATGTCCCCACATATCAGGGTGGTGACGACGCCAGCGACGACAAGCAACTGGACCAAAAGAAAAAAATGACGAGAGACCACAGCAACGGCCGCGGCCGCTCAAAGACCACACCACCAGGCGACGAACAGGTCGTGAATGATGGACCAGCAATGAAAAGGAGACAGTGGGAGGAGGGGGGGGTGTGTTATTTGGTTGAGGAGAACCTGACAGTGGTTGCTTGAGTGGTTGTAGCAATGGTACTAGTAATACAGATTTCAATATGACCTTTTCTCAAGAGTTTGTTATCAAGATGTAGTAGTACATTCAACGATATTTTTTCATAATGACTATTTGTGTGAAATGAATTGAATAGACTGACATATAAACCTATTCTACAGCAGCCTCCTGAAGGCTCCATAGTGCTCTGTAAAATTCTATACACTATGATGGTATAGGAATTTGACTAGGTTTAAAGAGCTCAGAGATTGCTATGAAGTGCTCTGGAATGCTATGGAGTTCCTACATGATACTATGGAATGCTCCATACCTCACAGTGGGCGCTCTAAACAAGAGAACCTTTGCTATGGTGCTATGATGCTATAGGATGTTATAGACTGGTCTCGACTGCTTCAGAACAGATCCCCAGATTGCTGATGCTGTTGCTCAAGATTCTTGAAGGTTCTTGACAGCATGCTTTTTGACTCATATTATCTCTGACTTGCTCTTGATATACAACTCTAATGCCTTAATATAGAACATGGTGCATTAAATGAATTCATTTGCGTGACAATCCTGCCAGTGTCACAACACAATAACAACACGTGATGCCATTAGTTTGTGCATGTTATCTTACAAACTCCGAATTTTATATATTGAGTTTTTGATTACGCAAACGCACCTCAGGGTTGTTCATGTGACGAGGCAAGTGACAGGAGAAATGAACGCCCCGCAAAACCGGCGCATATCATTAACTCGGTTCTAGTGCTTGTCGAGAAAGTCCCATGGCAGTCATACCCAACCATCCCCTCCCAACGCTTGAACAACTTGGAGCGACAATACCTCTAGATCTCGACGCCAAACAAGTAGCCAAAGCATGGTTTGACGCCTTCTCCACATCTGCATCATCTGGAGATGGGCGAGGTGTATCCCAGCTCTTCGTGGAGGATGCCTGGTGGAGAGACATCCTATCTCTCACCTGGGATTTTCGTACATTCTCAGGCCTTCCGAAGATCACTCAGTTCCTGACCGATCGCCTTGGGATCGCGCATCCACGGGCATTCAAGTTGCGTGAAGACGAGTATCTCGGGTTACAGCAGCCCTTCCCAGACCTAGCATGGGTAGCGTTCATGTTTGATTTTGAAACGGACGTGGGGATCGCGTCTGGCATCGCGCGTCTTGTCCCCACCGCGAACGGAGACTGGAAGGCTCACACTTTGTTCACGAATCTTGAAGACTTGAAGGGGTTCCCCGAGAACTTGGGACCTCTCAGGAACTCGGCGCCGAACCACGGAAAATGGGAACAAGATCGAAAGAAGGAAGTGGAATTCGAAGGCAAGGAGCCGACCGTGCTTATTGTTGGTGGTGGACAGAGCGGATTGGGCCTTGCCGCGCGTTTGAAGGCGTTAGATGTATCGGTTCTTGTCATAGAGAAGAATGCGAGGATCGGTGATAACTGGCGTAACCGTTATGAGGCGTTGTGCCTTCACGATCCCGTCTGTAAGTTGACTACATCGGTTTTCACTTTCTTCAGCTCATCTTTATGGTGAAGGGTATGATCACATGCCTTACATGCCGTATGTTGGTTATGTTCCTTTGACGCAGATATTTGAATTTTTAAATCACAGGTTCCCATCGACCTGGCCTGTTTATACTCCCGCTCGAAAGGTACTCCCTTTTGGTGAAGCTGTGATGCATTTTCTGATTTAACCGAAGCTTGCGAACTGGTTCGAACACTACGCAGAAGCACTGGAATTGAACGTGTGGACTTCTGCCCATGTTACGAAAGCCACCCAAGACGAGACGACGTCGAAGTGGAATGTCACTATCAAGCGCGGTGATGGAACAGAACGTTCTTTCATAACCAATCACCTGGTATTCGCCACAGGACTGGGGAGCCCTGATCCTCAATTGCCATCTTACCCAGGAATGGTGAGCCGGGCGCTGTATGATCCAGTGATTTCGTCCTTACCTCCGACGACAGGAAGAGTTCAAGGGCCAGATTCTCCATTCCACAAGGCACAAGAAAGCCACTGATCATCTTGGGAAGAAGGTTGTCGTCGTTGGGGCCTGTACCTCTGGTGAAAATTTTTCCTTGCGTAGTTCCATCAAGGCTAATCCAAAATAATCCTAGCCCATGACATTGCCGTAGACTATTATGAGCACGGAATCGGTTAGCCACCGTCATTAACTCTTTATTCCATCCTCATGTGAAGCCTAGACGTGACTATGTATCAACGAAGCTCAACCTACATTATGACCTGCAAGAACGGATGGGACACCCTTTTCAGAGGTGAAAGACTTTCATTTCATCCTCAGGTTGTTTCAACTGTATATCATTTCATAGGCTTATACTGGGAGAATGGGCCTCCGACTGACATCGCTGACAGGGTGAACGCATCATTCCCTCTCCACTCCAGTCTTGGTATCGGGCAACGTTCTGCCAAGATAATCGCCCAGCGTGACAAGTAGGCTCCATTACTTACTTCTGGTATCGATCTATCAATCCGCCGCATAGGGACCTCCTCGACGGTCTTCGCAAGGTCGGCTTCCAAGTTAATGATGGCATCCAAGGTTCAGGCTTCGGCTTACTTGCATGGAGCCGTGCTGGTGGTTATTACCTCGGTACAATCACATCTCTGTTCCGTTACTAGAGAAACTCACCCTCTACCTTTAGATACTGGAGCAAGTCAGTTGATCGCTGACGGCAAAATCAAGCTGAAGAGCGGAAGTTCCATCGAACGGTTTACTGAGAATGGAATCAAGTTCGCGGATGGAACAGAGGTTGCAGCCGACGTTGTCGTCTTTGCTGTCGGGTGAGGTCGTCCTTGCTAATATTCGGCTTTTACTAAACCGCTTGCAGACTGGGCGATTCTAGAGCCCATATTAGCAAAGTTTGCGGTGATGCAATTGCTAGCAAGTGCAAACCACTCTGGGGGCTTGACATGGAGGGCGAGATCAACGGCGTGTGGCGTGATTTGGGTGTCAAAGGACTATGGTCCATGCTTGGTATGCTCATGACTTCCTTGAAGTTGCGTTGGTGTGCGATGTTGAATATTCAATCAGGCAATCTTGCCTTGTGTAGGTTTCACTCGAAGCATGTCGCGTTGCGTACGTTTTCGCTTTACGTATATCTATTCGCGCGAATTCTCTGAAACCGTTCTAGAAATCAAGGCGATCGAGGAGGACGTTGTAGGAGAAAGGTACAGCGCGACCGAGTAGCTATAAAAAGCTGTCACTACCGCCACGGTAAGGTTGGGAAGAGTTTGTTCGTATATCTGCTCATATTGTATGTGTGGGGGCACTAGGACTCGGAATTGGAATTCGAGAACAATCACAAGAGGCTTCCCATAGTGTCAAAAACTTTCAGATCGTCAAGTTGTATATCGAAGAAACGGTCGATGAATACAAAAGAATAAAGTGTACGTTTAGGTCTCGTCCCCTGAGGTTTCGTGTTCTGTTGGTTTCAAGGATGTGTGAGGGGCTCGTTGGGAGATGCTACCCTAACTGCGCTGGAGCACATCCCACTTCGTGAGAGTCTTGTGGCAAGACAGTGCTGCTCGAAGGAATTGACGCCTCAGACTCGTCAAGAGTCCGACCTAGACCGACAGGTCGGACTCGGAAGCCCACGGATACCACGGGTCACGGCATTCTCTCTTCAACCTTGAACCCCATGTATTCACAGGGTATTCAAATAAGTACTGCCATCATCATTGCCAGCGGTATACAAAGGACGCAGTGGCAATCCTCACCTTCAACACAACAAGCGTTCGAGTCACACATACTCCATCAACAAATCCTCGCGATATGCATTTCAAGTTCTCGCCTACTCTCATCTTTTTCATGGCTCTCAGTGCTATGATCACCGTCGCAGCTCCTCGCACTGTCGTACATCATCCACCTACCAGATCTGCCAATAACGCTGAATTTTGAATAGTGTCACGCCTGCCGTCCCCCGTCCCCGGACTGCAAGATCTGTCACACCCGTCGATGTCAGATCACCGCGCTTATGCAATTCCTGCACAATGTATTCCTCTGACCTCGAACGCTGAACGATATTTTGAATAGATCGAATGGTTGGTTCTGCAGATAGAAGGAGCCTGATCATTCTCACCCGTTTCCTGCGCTCTTGCTTCAAGTACGCGATGACTCCGACTCTTCGTGTCTCTAATAAACATTCATGGATCATCCCCGAAACACCCACCACACAGCTCGGTCGTTTCTCTGTCCAATTTATCAAGCCTCTGGTCTTCTTTCATCTACATTGTATCACGACTCCTTCGGTACTGGCGGCGAGAGGACCCCCACAGAGGTATGTCCAGATGACGATACAAAAAAAAACTCAATACCCGAGTCGCTCTCTCTGGTATCTATCAATTGCAGCGACCGTGACGGAGTGCATCAATTCGGTAGCACAGAAAGTGGAAGATAATGCCTGCTGAACATTCTGTGTCGACCTAGGACACAAGATCGGACAAAATATCTAAGAGGGTGGAGAAAAACGAGCTCAAGTTGGTTCCCTTTTCTTAATATCGTGTTATTATCGTGTTGAGTGCCACAAAACGCATATATGCTACTCCCCGTTGACGTCAGCCGACCTGACGGCAGTGACATAATTAGGGGGCGTTCGACAACTCAGGAAGGCGACATCGAAGTCATTGCGTCGATCAGGGGATCTGTCATACAACATGCGCAAGGTGTGATACACTCTGGACGTCATGTATACAAGATTCATCGTGGTTCGAGAGATTCGAAAGGAATATATCATGATGACAGGAAGACGTCCAAAGAAGCAGTCCAGATCGAAGTGCACACGGTCTGGCGGAAAGTAACTAACCGACCCCCTTCTCTCCAATGGGCTGATTCAACACAGGGTCCTACGCCTGGAAGAAACGCGAATGCGCTAAGTTCAACTGCTCTTTCGTGGAAAGTATCCACCCCGCTAAGTTGACAGACGATCCAATAACCTGGGTTGATCGGGATCGACGCTCTCTCCAGGTCTTGGTTGGTGAACACAAATTGATTGACAAATACAAAATTCCGAAAGGCGGTGCTTGCGTGCTTGGACGATGTAGACGATGGGGCGAGGTAGATAAGGAGGACATGGATTTCGCACTGCTCTGGCGTAACATGGGGAGTAGGAGCGTTGACGACATCCTTCTGATGAACCTGGGAACAAGATAAGGAAGAAAAGGGTTTCAATGGAAGCTAAGTGATTTACGATGATCATACAGTACAGTAAGTATCCATGATGAAAAAGGGGTCACGCCCAATTCCGGATCAGTGTTGCCGATCTTCTCCGATTTAATTTTTGCACTTACGGCCAATCCGCCGTATGGCTCTAGGAACAAAACAACTCATCGTGGAAGAGACAGAGTGAACCTACGCAGCATTGCAATTGTGACACTCCAGGGGGGTTAGCATCTTCGACTTGATACTGTCCTGGCGCCGTTCGCACACGAGTATGAGACCGCAGGTCGACCAGTCAACGTTATTAGCACTTAACCAGGGCCTGGGCCTACTTCCTGGGCCGTCGTTTACGCCTGAAGTTCAGCTACTATCTGGTATCCGTTCCCAACGAGGATTACGCAGGGTTTGAGGAGCGGGCACCTGTTGCGACATCAACCGAATCGATAGAAGATCTGATTCATCTCGACAAGAACTGGCCACATGGACAGATGGCGATTGCACAACGATTTTGACTCAGTGGCCAAGGAGTTCGAACATGTGACATGCCAGTTCCTTAAGCCGAACAAAATTGCACACCGAAGGTTCATTCCCTTTGCCAAGTCTTGATCCCTTCTCCGAGTGCAGGTTCCCCTTGGCCGTTGATGGGAATGAAATCGATATCAATCACTGCGTCTGAAGACTACCCCCAATTGCGACCGAAACCAGTCCTGGATCCTGTGATGGGAAAATCTCGAAGACTGTCTGTGGTCTCCTCGAGCTCCATCACTACCACGCCCCTTAGTGAGTCGCACAATGACCATTACTACCGAAGCTGCACTTCTGCATAAACCCTCCGAAATCTCTTGCGGACCCCGCACATTGAAGGGAATAGTTATGGGGCTCTCACGCAACACCGTCGGACAACCGCCTGCGACTGCATATGTATTATTCGCTTGCCGTACACTTATTTTTTTTACCCCAGTCTCCACAGTCCAAAACGCCAAGTACTATTTATTAGCTCCTGAACCGAAGAGCTCGCTGACGCCGCCGGAAATATGTAACGCATCCACACCGAGATTTCCCTCAGTCGCTATAATAACTTGTTGGCCTTTGCTGGGTTTTGGTGAATTCACTCACGTACTGGAACCGCCGAACTTGCACCCCTGCACATCCCAAGCCTTTTCACTGCTTCTGTTCAGTGCAGACTTTGTTCTCGTTTGACATATTCACGCTGCCAAGTCCAATTGGCGGGAATTTTGGGGGGGGTTGGCAGTTGCACGCCTCAGGGTACCACTCTTGGCATCGCCTTAGCAGAATAGTTGGGTGTTCTTTTGTTCCAAAATCTTCATCAAATCATGTACTTATCCCAGTGACCAAAGTGACGATCATGACGTTGGCGAGAAGCCCGGATATCATTGGAGGAAGGAGATACTTGTGCGCACACCTCCTTAGCCCAGACAACTCGTGTGATCGCCGTGACCAGGCCAAGGATTCGCTGGGCTTGGCACTGAACCCTGATTGGCTTGTAAGGAGATGCGACTATCGCATAACTTCGACTCACATTTGACAGGGCACGGTACAAGGTCGTCAGTTGCCTTTGTGACCGATGAGATATCATGACAGGACCGTAGGTATTCCAGAAGTTGTATGGTCAGCATACGAAACGCATGAACTGGGTATCAGATCGACGTCGAGGAGCATCGCGATCAAGTTTCAGGAAAGGTTGTACTGAACGACACGAGGTGATGATAAGATGGAACCTATCATTCGTTTCGTGTCGATACAGGATAGGGATCGACATGAACGTAAGTGAGGTTTTCAATTACCAGTTTGAGCAAGTTGGGTCGGGTGCGGCACTAGTGTTGCGACTACGATAAAGTATTGGATGCCGCCGATGACGGAGCGATGGTAAATTCGTGCGAACAGCAGCAAGAGTTGTGTGCCACGGGCCAGGGTGAAAAAAAGAACACATATGGACTTTGTTCGGTTATGCGCAGAAGAAGTTCTTGTGTGTGGATATCAGATAATTATCTTTTGTTCGGTGGATTGTAGAGCTCGCGCGAGGAAATATTATCAGGATACTTTATAAGTGTTATTTGCCGGAACGAGGAGTGGTTCAGGGGTGTAGCCTTGCGTTACGTGTTATACTTATACGATAAGACAAGGTCGAGGTGCTCGGCCTTCGGTGAGCGCCACAGGCTTGTTGGAGTCGCCCAGGGTGTCCCAGCGGGGGGCGGTCTTGCTGTTAGCCTAACTATTTACATCCTATATGGAGGGAGAGTATGTTCTCCGATGCGTTTCTAGTAGCCCTATCTTGAGTTCGAGGGTGATTTGCCTCTTGCGGAAGCAAAGAATGATATGTTTTTCGTGAAGATGTACATGGGGACAGGAGAAGTTCGACATTTCATCGATCTCATCATGATCTCACGCTGTTTTTTCATTCGACGGCACCAGAGTACATCACGGGCAGGAGGCCGAGGAAGTACGAGGAGCCGCACCAGAGTAAGATCCGTTATCGTCCGAAAGTCGCTATTAAATGCTTTCGCCTATTTGTATCTAGTAAGTTCATACGCTGGAGGACCGACATAGCTACTGTCAGTACTTGCATAAGTTATCATGGAGATGTTTTTCTCGGCTAGGCGGAGCGGCCGAAAAACCGCGATCAGGTCTGACGTCATCGGATTGTACATAATGGTTTTGACATATCGCGAACGTCGGGTTGTCATGTGAGGAGGAGAAACTTCAAGTTGCCGTGCTTTGCCGTGCAATTGGTATGTAGTACCTCAATGGCCCAGGGGCGAAGGGAGTGTATGGTTTGCGCAGAAAGTGGGCATATCTCATGTCAGATGCGTTTTTTTTGCCGTTGGAGAAAGCCGGTATGTTAAACTCATGTGAGGACTGAAAATAGGACAGTGCCTCGATCAAGCGACGCAGTCCCTGGGGTGCCGTTAATGTTGTGTGTATGTTGTATGACGGTGAGAGATAATGCGATTTCGGCTGATATATGTTCCATTAGGTCGCACAACGCTGATTTCTGAGGGCGGGTCAATGATTTGTTCTCATGATGAAACTATTCATATTCAGCTTACGGAATTCAGCAGAGAGAGAGAGAGAGAGAGAGCTCTCCAGGGTTATGGTGATAGGTGCGCGGTAGGAGCGGTGAACCTTATGTTGAGGAGTAGATCATGGAGCGCGGTGCGCACGGGATAAATCGATAAAGCGGGAGGCAACGTGATGATCAATCTGCCACCAATTCGTCAGACTCCGATCCAAACTCCTCCATTCACAGCCTCTGAGAGTCTGTTATGGCTGTCCACGTCTTTTGCCAAGGCGTATCAGCTTCAGGCCATTCCTGATCCAGTTAGCACATCGGCCAACTTGGCGCCAGTCCGGCGGAGATTCAATCAAAACTCCCGAGATCAGAGGTCGACCATTGTTTGGCTGTGTTATGTTTTGATGGGATTTTGAATAATTTGGGTGGTCCCTGAATAAAAAGGGAACGGATATCGCTGGCAGTCGTCTCTCCTCCCCCCCACCTCCACCACAGCCCTGTTCTCCCGCCCAACGCCCTTCGCGGCATACGGACCCTCCCGTCCCCCGTCACCCCAATCACCCTCACGGGAACCCCAATCATGAGTTCGAACATCGTGAAGGAACCTGGCCCACAAGGCGACTCGCCCGCCTCCGCTACCCCCATCGAACCCGAAAAGAAGAGGCGAGAGTACAAGGATCTTGACCACGAACATGAGAAGGCCACTCGTGCGTTTTTTCACATTCCTCCTATGGTTGACCTATTTTTACTGTTGCGTTTTCAGACGCGAATGTGGACATGTCGACTGTGTGTTTTGCGTGATTAAAACGTTTCTTTTTTCCGGTTCTCATGCCTTGTTTAGATCGAGTTGAAGGCGGAGGACCTTTACGACAAGGAGAAGGTTGATTTGGAGACCATCGTGATTGAAGACGTTTTCACACTTCTGCAATGTACCGAGGACGGTCTTTCCGACGAAGAGGCCAACCGCCGTTTGGACCTTTTTGGTCCCAATAAGCTGGAACAGGAGGATCAAAATGCCTTTCTTCAGGTGAGTCTCTTGATTTTCCGCCCTCGTCCGCTGCTGACTTTATTTCATGTGTGCAGTTCCTCAGTTTCATGTGGAACCCACTGTCATGGGTCATGGAGGGCGCTGCTCTCGTGGCTATTGCTCTGTCCAACGGCGAACATAGAGCCCCTGATTGGGAGGATTTCGTCGGTATCGTCCTCCTCCTTCTCGTCAATTCAGCAATCGGTTTCTACGAAGAGCGTAATGCGGGTAACGCCGTCAAAGCACTCATGGACTCCCTCGCTCCCAAGGCCAAGGTCAGGCGCAATAGTACCTGGCAGGAAGTCGAATCCGCCATCCTCGTTCCGGGCGATATGATCTCTTTCAAAATCGGTGACATTGTCCCCGCTGACTGTCGTCTCACCGAGGCTATCAACGTCTCCATCGACCAAGCCGCACTCACGGGTGAATCCCTTCCTTCATCCAAGAGGAATGGTGACCAGTGTTTCTCGTAAGTTTCACCAGTGACACATGTTCTATTTTAAACTCATCCATCAAACAGTGGTTCCACCTGCAAACAAGGCGAAGCTGAGGGCGTGGTCATCTCCACTGGTGCCAACACTTTCTTCGGTCGCGCTGCCTCATTGGTTGGGCAGGATGACGATACCACAGGCCACTTGCAGAAGATTCTTGCCCAGATCGGTTCCTTCTGCCTTGTTTCTATCGGTATCTTCCTCGTCGCTGAGATTCTTTGCCTTTACGCCGGGTTCCGCTATAGCTATCGCCGTGGCCTTGACAACCTTCTCGTCCTTTTGATCGGAGGTATCCCCATTGCCATGCCAACGGTTCTCTCTGTTACTCTCGCGGTTGGAGCCCAGCAGCTCGCCAAGCACAAGGCCATCGTCACCCGTATCACCGCCATTGAAGAGTTGGCTGGTGTCACCATCTTGTGCTCTGACAAGACTGGTACTTTGACCACCAACAAGCTTACTATCGATCGCAGCACCATTCACACCTACGGCCCCTTCTCAGCGGAAGATGTCATCCTCCTTGCCGCCTATGCCTCCCGTACCGAGAACCAGGATGCCATCGATAGTTCCGTCGTTGCAGCCGTTGGTGACCCCGCCAAGGCCCGTGCTGGTATCAAGCTCCTCGACTTCAAACCTTTCAACCCTGTCGATAAGCGCACCGAGATCACCTACCGCGAAGAGTCGTCCGGCAAGCTCAAGCGTGTCACAAAGGGTATGACCGGCATCATCGTCGAACTTTGCTCGCGCAACAAGACGGAGGAGCTCGAGAACAGGCTCGAACATGATGTTGAGGAGTACGCCGCCCGTGGTCTCCGTGCGCTCGCTGTCGCATATGAGGAAATTGATGGCCAGGATCCCGAGGTTGAGGGTAATGGTTTCGAGCTCATTGGTCTCCTCGCCATCTTCGACCCTCCCCGTGAAGATACTAAGCAGACCATCGACGATGCTATCGCTCTCGGTGTCAAAGTCAAGATGGTTACCGGTGACCAGCTCGCCATTGCAAAGGAGACTGGACGTCGTCTCGGTCTTGGCGACCATATGTACCCAGCCAAGGTCTTGAAAGACGGACCTGCGCCTGGTGCCAAGCATGCTAACCTCGACGAAATGATTTTGGATGCGGACGGTTTCGCTGGTGTCTTCCCCGAGCACAAGTACGAGATTGTCAAGCGTCTCCAGAGTCTCGGCCACCTTTGCGCCATGACCGGTGATGGTGCCAACGATGCCCCCGCCCTGTCCCGTGCCAACGTCGGTATTGCCGTTGAAGGGGCCACCGATGCTGCCCGTGGCGCTGCCGATATCGTCTTGACTGAACCCGGTCTTTCCACCATCGTTCATGCCATCCGCGGTTCGCGTATCATCTTCCAGCGTATGAGGAACTACTCCATCTATGCCTGCGCCGTCACCATCCGTATCGTTGTCTGCTTCTCGATTTTGGCCTTTGCGTACAAGCTTGACTTCCCGCCGTTCATGGTCCTGATCATCGCGTTGTTGAACGACGGTACTATCATGACTTTGTCCGTTGATCGTGTACTTCCTTCGATGACGCCGGATAGCTGGGATCTGACAGAGATCTATGCGTTCGCTATCGCATACGGGTTGTATCTGACTCTTTCAACGTCAGTCTCTGTCCCGTCTTCCCTTTCGTTTGCTAACTCTTCGCCTTTTCTTGATCAGTGTTGCCTTGGTGTGTATCATCCTCGAGACCACCTTCTTCCAAGACAAGTTCGGCGTCAGCCTCTACACTTTCCCTGTCCTTGCCAACGATCCTGGTCTCCACGCCGTCGTCTACCTCCAAGTTGCCATGATCTCCCAGGCCTTGATCTTCGTCACCCGTTCGCACGGTTTCTTCTTTATGGAACGCCCATCAACCGCTCTCCTTTCCGCTTTCTGCCTTGCGCAGCTCGTCGCGTCTATTATTGCTGCCTATGGAGACTGGGGCTTCACCAAACTCAAGCCTATCTCTGGTGGATGGATCGGCATTGTCTGGGTCTGGGTATGTGGCTCTCTTTGTGATCTCCGTCTTACCTTGCTGAGAGTATTTTGAATACCTAGAATATCGTATGGTTCATCCCCCTCGACTGGGTCAAGTTCGCGATGAAGGCTACCATCATCAAGTACCTCCGCCAACGTCGCGAGAGCGCCGCCGCTGCTGAGGCTGCCGTCACCACCGGCATCCCCATGGTCCGCACACAGTCACGCGCGGCGTCGATCCACGAGTCGCTGTACTCGAATCGTGTATCCTTTATCAAGCGTGCGGCGCGCAAGGTCGGGTTTGGGGGCAAGGTGTCGGTGAAGCCGGAGGAGCTCCAGCGGTTCAGCAGTATCCAGGCGCAGAGAACGGGTGCGACCCTCGCACGAAACCCCAGTCGAACGGCTGCATAGAAGCAAGACATGTTTTTGCATCCCCCCACGCATACATTCCCTCTCCACGTTACCCAGCATCCTCTCGCCCCCCTGTATATTTTCTCCCACTGGCCGACTTCAATCCTTGACAAAAACGCACACAAACTCATTTCTCTATCATCAAACTTGTAATATGATTAGATCTTTTTGGCCTCCTCGTTCTCGTTTCCTCCCATCTTGATCGGATTTCCCGGTGTCAACCTCCTTGTTCCCGACTTTGCCCTCTGTGCGAGAGACATACAGCCTATTATCCCTTACTATCTGGTCGCACATCTTTCACCCCGCTCCAGCTGTTATCCCCCCCTCTGGCTCCCATGACATTGGCTCACCCGCGTCTTTCTCGGATCTGGCTTTTTTCTCTTACCCTCCTGGCGAACAGTCGTCCGTTGGAATGGGGAAGGACAGTTTCGTATTGTATGTGGGGTGGACAAGAGGAAACGAACGCATCTCTTTCGCCTCGGATTTCTTATCGTATTCTTTCTCCTTTCGTTTTTTTTTTTACATTTTGACTTGAGTTGTGTGGTGAAAACAGAACATATATATATATAATAGAAACAACATCTGACGCTCCTTTCTTGCTTTCCGAGAGAGGCTCTGATGGATTTGGAAGAGAGGTATGTAGAAATGGAATGAAGCACAGAAGATGATATTCGGCTCCTTGAAGCACCTGGAACTTCCTCTGGAATAATATGAATTTTCCAAAGTATCGATCAATTTCATCCGCAGGCTTGACATTCACGTTTGGGGAAATATACCTGGGGTATGGCAGTCCTTCAATCAAGTAATGCGGAACTGCCCCAAGAAACTATCGCTGGATGATAGGAGGGCCCGGGCGGGCGCACGACTTCATATCAACCCAGATACCGCCAAGGCCTTATCGTGTTGAACATAAAAATGTGTGTAGTTACTTTGAATACATAGGACGGCCATCAAAATTTCAGCAGAATTTTGGGAAGCTCTGATCACTCTACCCGGTGTGAGACGTCCATTCGAGTGTATGAGTGTATGACGTGAGATGAGGAGATTGACCCAGTGCGTAAACGCCGAACCCGGAGTGTTATCTGGCCCAATGAATCCCCCACCATTCTCACAGGAACCTTCTTGGTATTGAGCTGAGAAACACCGTCCAAGAAAATACTAGTACACAGGGTTATCATGTTGCCCTTTCAGTACCGGGCTCGGCAGCCTGCCTGTGGCGGTGGAATAAGCGCCCCTCGATCCACACCCCCAAGTCGTCCATTTCCTCCGGAGACATCCAATGGGAAAGCTCTTTATACGTGATGAAATGGATGCCGGCTTTGCACTTGGGGTTATGAAGATCCTCCCGGGTCAACCTCTCTTCAGACGCACGAAAAGTTGAGCGACAGTCCTTGCGCTAAAGTCTGGGCGGCTTGGAAAGTGATGTCGTAGTTTACCTGTCTGGCGAGGTTGCCGTGACCCCAGAAGATGGGCAGATCTCTCCCGATGTCCGTTGCGAGCTGGATGAGGCTAGGGATCAATATAGTACTTGTTTTAGGGGCGGGCGCGCTATGGCGAAGAAGGGGGGGGGGTTCGATCACCTGTTTGATTTTTGTCCTGAGGGTAACCCAGCCGCTGAGGACAAAGACTCCAGCCAGAGGTCGTTCTGTTGTCAGAGCCGCCAGGAGGGAGAGAGCGCCGCCCTGACTAAGGCCACCGATGATGATGCGATGGCTCGGTATTCCGTGTTTTGTCTGCTCTTCTAATATGATGCCATTGATTTCCACCGCGCGGTAGAGACTCTGTTCATCGTCCTGGCGGTTTTCGTTCACGAAGGATAAGATGTTGAACCTGCATTCTAGAAGATTCGGCCGCCGAGTAACAAATATGACCAGGGACTGGATGGTGCGAACCATGAATTCATCCATGCTCCTCTGGCGGCCATGATGGGGGTGCGGCGCCTTGGACAAAGTGAATCGCGGGTCCGTGTATGGTAGGGATAGTGGTGTCAGGCGCTGCTGACCTCTGACTTACGCATGGGGAAGGATCCACTTGATGTGACCAAGATGCGGCGATGCAGCGATGTATTCTGCATGGTAGAGCATGCCATTGCCGCTATCTCCCAACCCCTAAATTCGAATGATCTTGGTCAATCGGCGTTTGTCCATCTGATAACACAAACATGAAGCCAGATGATTGTGGCGGTATGTTTATGTCGTGGTGGGACGGTAATGAACTCGTATGGTAGTCCATCGTTCGATGGCGCGTCTCTCAGAGAGATACTTTCGACCGGAGTTAGTTACTAAAGCCACTCAGAGCGTCACAGTCACCAACGTCAACTTGCTATTTTTTTTTATTTCTAAATAAATTAACTTTTTACATAGAACAATTTAGCTTCTCTTTTAATTATTTTTCATTTTTTATTGGCTATTTTTCGCTTTTCATCTACGCCTGCTATCACGCGCTGGCAACATGAATTTACATAACAAGGAAGTTCCAAATTTCGGATCTTGGGAGCAAGCACTGCGTTGCCGCCTCGCGACCTGCGTTTCTTGTGAGGGGTGCGGAACCCCCCCACTTCTTGGCAATGCTTCCAAGGTGTCCTTCTGTAAGTAGTTTGATTTGCAGTTGTCTTTGGGAGAGCACATGGACACGAAACGGCCACTGGTGCCAATTACTTGCCAAAATCTAGGTCTCTGAATCGGCGGTGAGGTGACTTAGCTTCTTCGCGTTCGGCGAGAGCGTGTCATGTCAGGCGCCGATGAAAAGCTCATCAACGTGGCAATCAAATTAACCGCGTAATGTAGTCTGGCGAATTGAGTTGGGCCGCGGCATCTCAACGTTGATGTGGTTGCAGTATCCTAAGGTGAGTCGTTCATTAAACCCCTTAGCCGAGCTTTTGTGGCAATTTCGCCTTGGAAACTGCGTCAGGTTCCCTTGAAGCAACTGGCATCAACCTGAGAAAATCATTGCTGTTCGCAGCTTGCCACGCTGGCCGTCCACAACAACATGCGCTGATATAAAAGGGCCATCCGCAAACTGGCTTCGGCACTCCCTAGCTGGTCTAAGAGTCTCCAAAACAATCATCTTTACGGGGCTGCGCCTACTCGTCAACGAAAACTTCATTGATTGGTGCGTCAGATAATGTTCGATCTCAGTATCCTCGAGCTGATGTTCTCTTCTACCAATCAAGAAACATGCGTTTCTCAACTCTCGCTGCCGTCTCTGCCGCTGCACTGGCAAGTTCCGTCGCCGCGTAAGTGTCCATTCAAGGGCGTCTGCCTTCTGATACTAAGATGTCTTTCTCCTTTTACAGCCATCCTCTCGGTGGTTACGACTATGACGTCGCCACACGCGGTGAAGCTGAGACTGGCGTACCTGACCCCCACAATTGAGGAAAGAGGTCCATGACGGATGAGGAGCTCTTCGTGCACGCTGCTGATGCTGTACCCGCAGTCAGGCCCAAATACACACCACCCCCTGGTGTAGCTACCCCGCACAATGACCCCCGCAAGAGACTATTCATGAGGACCTCCCCGCCTCATGATGTACCCAGACCACCACCTCCCTCCCCTCCCCATGTTAGCAAAGGCGAGTGGCCCATAACCGTCGACGAGCTTGTGGCGCGTGCAGGCGCTGGTGTCCCTGCGCCTGGCCCTATCAACTTCAACCATGCCGGACCTCAGGGGAGATACAATGGACCGAAGCCTAAGCACGAAGCAGCCCCAACATCGCTAAAAACGTCAGCTAAGGCTAGGAGAGATACGGATGTCGAGGAAATCATGGAGATCATTGCGAGAAGGTACTACGGTGACTATGATGAGTACTGAATGCAAATAATGCTGGAATGCATGTTGGTGCTTAGTTGAAATCACGATGATTTGTGCACTCGTGTCCCCTCTCTGACCAGACCTGACTGGGGATGCAGAAGTTGGCCTTCCTATTTTCTAAAATTTAAACTCAAGGGCTTTGAAGTCGCGATAGATTTGCAAATTCATCCCTTTCAAGTTGCGGGTGCATGCTACAGTATAGTTAAACATCGCGTTTGACGCTTTTATGGCGAAACTTCAAGATAACTCCAAGGAAATTGGACATCAGCAAACACGATTCGGCTCACTTTTCGTGTAAAGGTATCCAATGTCACAGTTGTGATAGCTGCTCGATTTTGAGGCCAGCCTTTGGACATCTTATAGTACTCGTGTCCTTGCATACAGCAGTTTCTTGGTACGTACCCGAAGCTTCAATGTTGGAGGGGCACTGGAAAGGGCTGGTGTGGAGTTTGACACGGGGGTGCAGAGGGAGGTGTTTCCACTTGATGTGATCGCGAACGCGTTTATCGTTTAGGAGCCTGCTGTTTCCCAACCAATTTGCGCTTATTTGTGCGAGATGGTAATGTCCCCTGCCAGCCCACCGCAACATTTCAAATTAAATCTGCCCTTTTACCTACTATCGATTCCCTAGAAGCGACTTATTCCCCCAGTAACGACCTTTTACATTTCTAGAGACATCGGCGCATATCGACACCTTCGGACCTTGAGATCGCGTTCATATGAACACAGATGTGTAGTTCGGTCGCTCGATTTAGTTTGTAAATACTTCGAAGGATGTGTTGGAAGCCGAACAGTCGCAAAATACAACAATTTTGCACATTTTTAGGCTCGGAACAACTAACATATCTAAAAATTCCTTGATCCTCTGAGTGATAGCCATATACATACTGTTGAAAACTAAAGCGCATTTCTCCGCCAAGATATCATAGTGCAGACAGAATGGGCGAGCAGCAAAGCATTGAGCGTGACAACCAGGGATCGGACAACAATGAATCTTTCAACTCCGCTGAATCAGGGAGGTCCGCCAGGTGTTCTCTCACGTCGAAATTACCGGCTTTCAGCGTTTCCCAGTGAATTGAGACCCTTTTGTTTCTCTTCCTCCGGTGCTCTCGCAGCCCAAGATCTGTGAACACTGTCGCATGTGAAGTTGAAGGACAGGAGGTTAGCTCACAATCTGTCAAGTACCGCAACTGGTTCCGGTGAGTGGATGTGGAAAGAAACACGAATCCGCGAAGGGTCTCAAAAAACGGGTCGTTTCTAGGGAATCGATAATAGGTAATGACAACGCCTGGTCCTGGTCAAGTTCTATCCCGCGTGAGCAACCTGTACCGAACAGCAAATCTTTGAAGCAAGGGAGTCCCGAAGTTCGGATCTTGGGAGCAAGTAGTACGTTACTACCAACGTACCACCTCACAACCTACGTTTTTCTTGTCCGGGAAGGTGCGAACCTGTCGACCTCGGCATACTTATATCGAGATTTATAGGAGATTATAGCAATCATGAAATTGGGTGACTTCGCTATCCCAGGTCCCTGGCTGAACGCGATATCGATTTTGGACGGGACACCACCGTTTCAACGTCCCCTTCCATTGGCCAGGGGAGTGTCACCAATGCTTCCGAGGTGTCCTTCGATCTCCCCACTTCTACATTCGTGGCTTGAAATAAGAAATCAGCTTTCCCGCAGGAGTTAGATTTTTGTCGTGCAAATGGGCATAAGGAAGTACATCCTTTGCTGTTCCTGAATAGTTCATCGACCCGGGTGAGGCCACCTTCCCTCAAGAGCCTTCAGGAGCCCTCAAGCCTCGGAGGGTCCGTACCTCGCCGAGGCGATAGTGGCTGGTAGTGGCTAAGTGGGCACTGCTGATTGCTATGGATGTTTGTTGTTCCTCGAATCTCCCGACTTGTCCTCACCAGAGCCACCATATCAGCAGGTCATTAATTTAGTATTCATGATTACAAGTTTCACCATACCTCCATTGTCGACCTGGCAAATGGGACTCTGAGGACACCGGTGCTGGGATAACCTCTAGTGCCGAACCTCGTCGATGAACGCTGGCTTGATGGTCCGTTTGACTCGGAGAAGCCAATTGCTTGTAGGTTGATTTCCAGATGCTTAACACCTGTGACCCATCATGCCTATCTTTGGCTGCCGCGGTATTTCATCGTTGAGGTGGTTGCAGTATTCTCTAGTCGTCCATTGCAACTGGCATCAACTTGAGAAAATCATTGTGCTGGTTGCAGCTTGCGGCGCTTGCCGTCCACAACATGCGCTGATATAAAAAGGGTCCATCTGCAGACTGGCTTTCGGCACTCCCTAGCTGGTCTAAGAGTCCCCAGAAATCATAACTTCATTAACCGGTGTGCCAGATAATTTTCAATTTCAGTATCCTCAAACTGATATTCTCTTCTGCAATCAAGGAAACATGCGTTTCTCAACTCTCGCTGCTGTCTCTGCCGCTGCGCTGGCAAGCTCCATCGTCGCGTAAGCAGCCATTAACTCGCATCTGCCTTCTGATACTGACTTGTCTTTCTTCTTTTACAGTCATCCCTTTGGTGGTTACGACTATGACGTCTCCACACGCGGTATCTTCAACGAAGCTGAGAGCGAACTGATTGTGCGTGCTGCTGGAGGTAAAATCGGTGTACCTGCACCCAAACCAGCAACTCCTGGTCCGCCACAGCCAAAATCCAACCCACCCCCTGGCGTACCTGATCCCCGCAAGAGCCGAAACAAGAGGTCCGTGATGAATGAGGAGCTCTACCTGCGCAACCTCTTCGATGATGCGGTCGATCAGCTCGTGGCGCGTGCAGGAGCTGGCGTCCCCTCACCCGGACCTCAACTTGGTTCAAAAGCCGGGCCAAATAGCCCTGGCCCGGCTGGCCCTATTCGTCCTGACCGAGCCGGGCCCCAGGGGAGATACAGCGGACCGAAGCCCAAGCAGGAGGGAGTCCCACCGTCGTTGAAAATGTCAGCCAACGCCAGGAGAGACACAGATATTGAGGAGATTGTGGAGATCATTGCGAGGGGATACCACGGCGACTACGAGGGGTACTAAATGCGAGGAACACAGGGAATGTAGTACTTGGTCCGGTACTTAGTTGGTGCTTTCTTGAATTACGATGATTTGTTTGTATCCATTTCCCCTTTTTGACCTTTATCATCTAAGACCTTGAAGTAGGTCGCTCTTCATCGATGATCGATTTGGAGATTCATCCCTTTCAAGTTGCGGGTGGGCGGGTCCATGCTCTACAAGTACTTGACGTCGCGTTTGACGCTTTTAGGGCGAAACTTCAAGATAAGTTAGTCCAAGGGAACTGGACATAAGCAACTTGAAATACGATACGGCTTACTTTTCGTGTAAAGGTATCCAATGTCACAGTTGTGATAGCTGCTCAATTTTTGGGCCAGCCTTTTGGACATCTCACTCGTGTCTATAGAAAGATAAAGTAGATAATGACCTGTAGCAACAAATGGTTCACAATATTAGTACGAGCTCTTATTGGGACCGCGCCACGCTCAGGACACTTCTTGTTGGATTGTGCTCTCTTTCTAATCGTGCGAATGTTCGACCGAGGATGGGTTTCCATGGTCCGCCATGGTCCGCCCGTCTTCGGATATAAGAACCCACTTTTCTTCAAGTCGCGCTCCGCGCTTGTGCCAGTGGACGTCATAGCCTCCGTCGACGGCCGCGACTTTCGACGATGGCACCGCTTCTCTCCCCACTGCGCATCCGTTTCATTCCTCGCGCCATCCGAGCGCGTCGCTACCATGACGAGTCCTTTGGCTTTCGCAAACCCCGTGAATACTTCTTTCCTGATTGTACGAAGGCTCTCGACCTTTGTGTTCACAATCCCCTAAACTTTGACTCTGTACAGATACGCCCGCCCAGTTGGAGAACCGCGCGGTCAATGCTCCTCTTCTCCGCTATGTCGATTCTATGCGCACCCACGGACACAGAGCGGCCAGCATCGATCCGCTCGACCTTGTCCAGCGAGAAGAGGTTGGCGCGCTCGATCCTAAGCGGTACGGCCTTGTCGACGGCGGGAAGAAGTACAATGTGAACGGCATCATATGGACCAAACCCTTCTGTGGAGGCACTGAGGGGGAAGAGTGGTGGACACTGGGCGAGATTACGCGTCATTTGCGGGAGGTATATGTGGGGAGGATCGCATACGAGGTGATCCACCTCAAAAAAAGCGCATATATGCTGGTTCTGATCGTGATCCTTTTTAAGTATATGCACTCGCCCTCGAAAACAGAACGACTGTGGTTCTCCCACCTGCTCGAGTCGGAACGTCTTCCGTCGGCAGAGGAAAACCCGATAATGACTGCGGATGAGGAGATGAAACGACATATACATGGGCTGCTAGCGCGTAGCGAAGTTTTGGACAACTTCCTTCAGCTCAAATTTCCGAATCTGAAACGCGTACGTCTTCCTGGCTTGCTGTGTCTTTGGATTCGGAATAACTGATTTTGCGTGGCAGTATGGTCTTGAAGGTGGCGAATCGATGTTACCTGCGTTGGACTCGCTCTTTTCGTCTGCTGCTCACGGTAAATCCGCTGCCTGGTCTTATATCACCCTTTTATTGAGATGTTGTCTTCAGCGGGAATACAACACATAATACTCGGTATGTACATGGCTCCCAGAGCCTTTCCTGTCTCACCTTTCCCTTTGAAGGAATGCCCCATCGCGGACGACTGAACCTCCTCACTGACCTCCTTCAGTACTCGCCCACGGCGCTGTTCAACAAGATCAAAGGCGGGTACGAAATTCCAGAAGAGCTAGGAGCGGAGGGCGATGTGCTCAGCCATTTGGGTGGGTCAATGTTTCTATCACTTTTGACAGTAAACGAGAACGGAAATATACGCAGTATCGTCTCCGGTGTTGCAATCCAAGTCAGGAGACCCTCTGAAGATATCTCTCCTCCCTAACCCATCTCACCTCGGTATGTTCTACCCATGGTCGCCATTTCTTCTGGACAATAACGGAACACAGAGGCGGTCAATCCGGTCGCACTTGGAAAAACGCGTGCGAAGCAGTATTCCCTGCTCAAGTCCTCACCTGTGGATTGCGAGCTCGGTGACAAGGTGATGTGCGTGCAGTTGCACGGCGATGCGAGCTTCAGCGGGCAAGGCGTGATAATGGAGGGACTGGGACTCAGTACGCCTTGGTGCCCCTGTTCAGGGTGGGTCGACTGATAGGCAGTTGGGCAGGCAATCTACCCCACTTCACAAGCGGAGGAACAGTTCATCTGGTTGTTGAGTGCGTCGTCTCCGTCCATCTTTGCTTGGTCGACACCTAACCTCCCTCCCAGCAACAAGTGCGCACAGGAATACTCTCACAATTTTGACTCTTCTCACATGATTTCCGATCGCAGTATCGGATACACAACCCCGGCCTCAAACGCTCGATCGTCACTCTATTGCTCAGACGTTGGTAAAATGATCAATACGCCGGTTTTGCACGTTAACGGAGACTATCCTGAGGGTGAGCTTTCTCCTTCCCTTGCCGTTATGTGCATATATGGATTGAGCATATTCCCCTAGATGTCGTTCGGGCTATGGACATTGCGTTCAGGTACCGGAAATACTTCCGCAAGGATATCATCGTTGATCTTTTGGTCTACCGACGCTGGTACGTTGCTTTGATCCGATGTTCTTTTTTTTTTTGCCTATCTCGCTCACACTTCTTGTTATGTCAGGGGGTATGTTTTCGCAAGCCCTTAGTCAGAAGGCAAATGAATGACGATATCTAGCCACAACGAACTCGATCTGCCAAGTATTACACAGCCGATCATGTACGAGAAGATAAGCTCAAGGCGCTCAGTTCCGGAATTGTACGAGGAGAAGCTCAAGGCGAGTATTCACTTTCTTCGTGCTTCCTCGTCTTCCCCGCATATTAATGACAACTTTTCCAGACCGAAGGCGTTCTCACTCCCGGCGAGATCTCCACCGTCCGAGACGCATACAAAGCCCACCTTGAGGACAAACTTGCTGCAGTTTCTTCGTACCTACCCGAAGCTTCAATGTTGGAGGGGCAGTGGAAAGGGCTGGTGTGGCCTGGTGCGAGGGGAGAGGCGGAGTTTGGCCCGGATACGGGGGTGCAGAGGGAGGTGTTGGAGTGGATTGGGAAAGCGAGCGTCAAGGTGCCTGAGGGATTTGTGGGTATATGTGGTTGCAATCGACGGGAAATTGTATTTGGCTGATTTTTGTGGTTCAGGAGATCCACTCGAAGTTGCAGAGACATGTGAAGAATCGGTTGAAGAGCGTTGAGACCGGGAGGGGGATTGATTGGGCAACTGCTGAGGTATCTTTCGTTCGTTTTTTCGTCTCGTCC